>JARQWA010000017.1:0-441427 GCA_030294605.1 Ambrosiella beaveri
GGGGGGAATCAATTTGTGAAGATGCCGTCTCAGCTAAATGTGATAGAATCACTTTCATCAAACAAGGAAGGAATGAAAGCTCTTCATCGACGGCGCCGTTCTTTCCACTTGGGTTGGTGTGGAATATTAACTTGGCTTGATCGATATGTCGCTGGCAACAGCTGATTTCCACAATAATGCGTATGTGGCTTCCATTGGTAAACGGTATATTCCAGTACATTCCTGCTTGCCTCAATGTTGATATCATAACTGTTGATTCTCTGCACGCTCAATTTGCAATATTTGGTTGATCACCTATAGATTTAGACAATTGACCAAAGCGTGACCCAATCGAGTGGATGATTATGATCTGCATATTTTTTGCCCTTTCGGCCATCAATTAAATGGTCTTATTTTTCCCTTTTCCCATAACCGCATCATCCCACGGCTTCGTTCCTTAGTGCCATCAAGCTCTTTTTTGCCGCCAGAACCCTTTGAGAGCTCACAAGCCTCGGGGCACCTGTTAGAATCCAACTCACTGCTGTTAATTCGTGTTTAGCGCTATATGGACCTTTGAAAAACTACAAGAAGGAGCTGCTTCTCCTTTTGGTTCCTGGATGGATGGTAGCCCCTGCTTTCGGGCTGACTTTTTTTTGCTTGCTTATGCCTGGACCCAGTTTCTTTTTTTTTTTTTTTTCCTTGTGTTCAGCAGTCTGATCTCTACGGTGATGGGCTGGTATTGTGGTATTGTGGTATTTTGCTGTCACCGTGAACTGCACTCTTTTCATCATCATCATCGAAGAAGAAAGGGTGGACGAAGCGAGAAGAGAGGAAAAAAGCACAGACAAGGCTCCTCGGTTTGCTGGATACAAAATTTCGGATGTCTGGAGTCATTAAGACAAACACTCGCTCCTTTTCCCTCATTATTCATCTTTTCTTATCCCCCCCCCCCCGTGGCGTCTAATTTGCGGTCATTTATCTCTACATCTTTATCTTGATCGGTTCCCCCTCATTTATTCTTTTTGATTTTTACCTAGTCTGTCTTTTAACGTGGGGTTTCCGAATCTAGAGCCACCATATTAGCTACTTGCCAAGCGAGTATCTTGTCCATTCTTTCTATTATTATACTATTCAAAGCCCCGAGCTTCTATCGCATAATCTTGTACTATATACACTGCTTTTGTAGCAGCCACCTGCGAACAGCCTCACTACACATCGCCTTGTCTCGTTTTCTCGACCAACCACGTCTCCCACCTGTTGATCTAGAAACACTCAGATAATCCGTTGCTATCGACACCATTATCTGCAGTCCTCCGTATCGCAGGAACAGACCTCATATGTCCATCCGCTCTGCGTCTTCCCAACCCGTATCACTCCTTGTCCTGGAAACTGCATTGTATTTGCCTGCCGAGCCGCTCACACAAAGTTTCCACATAAACTTGTCGGAACCCGCAGTGGAGTCCTGGGACTTGCGGATCTTGGGCTTCACACCAGAGCTACTTCGTTATCTGTACCATATCTCGTGACGGGCGGCTTCCCGCGCCTACTTCGTTGGATTTGGCTGGCCCCTCTGGTTCCTGCATACTGCCTCTTTGGAAGTCTATCCGGAGCAGACGCTTGTGATACAGGAATAGAGAGTACTATAAAGAAGTACCAACTCACGTCTTTTGAGCTGTACTTGATTCTATTGTTTATTTGTATCATTATATTCATTTATTTATAACTTCTAATTCTCGACTCTTGGGCCCTGCGTCTTTGCCCCTTGATTTTGATTCCGACAAGTCTGTCTCGCCGATTATTCGACTTTCTCGGGTCTTTGCCCTCTACACTGCACATATCCAGGTGAGCTTTCTGTCGTTCCCCAAACTACCAAAAATTAAGGGATCATGATTTGATCGACGCCAGCACCGTTCTTTCGCGTTGCTTTTGTGCTACCATCCGCTATATGCAATATGCGTATCCACAACCACATGACAACATCGCTGCATGAGTCAATCTGAGTGGCATCCGTCATCTAGTCGTCCCATCTCCGAGAACCCCTAGCATCAATGCAAATCTGGTTGCTACCAGGCCTTGGTTGCGCCCTGGAAGAGTATTTAGTGTTCGCTTATTCGCGATAGGTCATCCCTGGGACGCGATAGTACTAATTTCTAGGCCTTGCATCCATGAACATACAGTGCTGTAGCGCGCCCTTGGAAGCAGTGCTTGTCCAGAATCATAAATCTTTATTTCTTCTGCGTTGTGACGTTTTGATGTCATTTTTTTTTGTTTCGATTTCCTAGACTTGTCAGACGTTTTTGCCTGTCTCATCGGTTTTACTAACATAGTGTATCGTTATTGTAGGTTCCGCACTCACACATATAATCCACAATGAACCGTTTCAGAACCAAGCGCAAGGAGAAGAACAAGGAAGATAAGGAGAGTCTTCCACCAACACCAACAATGGCAAAGGCTCCCACCGAGGAGCCCACATCCGGTCCCTTCAAGATATTCAGCAAGCCCAAGAAGAGCATCGAAGAACCCAAGCCAGAGATAGACCTTGAAAACGCCCTGCCGAAACAGGATGACTTTCGCACCAGTTTACTCATGACGGGCCTTTCGGCTCGTTTTTCCATGTTGCGTGAGCAGGACGATCCAAGCACCAAGATCGGCAAGGCGAGCGATGATAGCGTCCTGTTCCCGAAGCGTTCTTTGAAGGGTGCGGATTTCCTGCCCAGTAATCTTGGTGGTGGTCTTGGAGATATATCTGAGGTAGAGTCGATCCACACAAGACCATTTGCTCGGAATGATTATCAGTCTTCCGATGATGGAAACGAGTCTATCATGAACCGGGGAAGAGCTACTGAGGGGAACAACCTGTTTGGTGGTCGTCAAAAGATTTACAAGATCTCACCGTCTGGAAACATGGGTAAGGCGTTGTATGAGGATGATGTTTCCATGTCAGCCTTTCAGAGATGGAGAGCGCAAGAGCGCGAGAGGAGATTGCGGGATAATGACGACAATGAAGAGACCTCATTTTCTGAGGATGTTGCTCGGTACGCAGAGATTACTGGTACTCCTCCGCCCAAAGAGCCGGAATCACCACCAGCTAGCTTTGCGCGCAAGAAGGTTGTTGAGTCCTCGACCGCTTCCACACTTGCCTTGACTGATTTGTCAGCATCTACCACAACTACTTCTTTCGCCTCCATGTCACTCCACGAGAAGGCCTCAGAATCGGACATGTCAACAACTTCCACTTCAAACTTGCCTACTTTGAAGACCACTGGATCAATCGGCTCCGTGAAGAAGTCGGTTGCTGGCACCCGTCGTCTCTATGAGCAGTCTCTGAACCAGGAGCTCCAGGACCACCAGAACTCTTCTCTCAGCCGCATGGATACTCTGGCCCGCTGCTTCAGCCCTCGAACCACTGAGCACCCCATTGGCAACATGCTTATTGACCGCGGCGTTGGTCCTGACCGGAAACTTTTGGCCAAATCTAGCGCGCCTAACCTGCAGAGTCGCCCGATCAGCAACGGCTCTGCTACCGGCCCTCTGGATTTTCTCAAGATCACCGACAAGCAATGGTCTGCTGCTGCTGCTCCCGCGAGCCCCTCTATTGGCGAAGAAGGCGAGCCTCGCACTTTGAAGCCCTCGTCTACCTATGATGAGACTCGTTTTGCCCAGCGCCAGGTTCAGATGAAGGCCGGTCGTGATGCTGCCCAGAACGATAACCTTTCCACCCGCTCTCGTTCTGAGTCTCCTCTTCCCAGTGTTGTCCGCAGAGTCCCGATGCCTGGCCGTACCCCTGGAAAGCTGGATCCCAACCGCTTGACCTTCCTTGAGGGCGAGGACCACCGCGACGATCGTACGCGGACTCCTTCCCTCGTTAGCACTACTCCTTCACGAAGATCGTTCGTTGACCACAACGACCATCCTGCGCTGCGTGATTCTACGCCTTCTGTCGGTGCTTCTTCTGTCTCCACTGCTGCTACCTCGGGCCCCGTCACGGCTCCGTCTATTGCGGCTCCACCTGCCCTCTCGGAGCAGATCTCTCCCATCTCCGAGACCAACACCATGGCGCCCAGCAGCGCTGGTCTTAGCGGTATGGTTCGGGCTCATCTGAGGAGCGATAGCAACGACTCCTCAGTGTATGACGATGCCTCCGTTAATGACTCGTACTCTAACATTAACGCTCTCAGATCTGAACCGTCAAACGACCATCTCGGCAGCAAGCCCTCCCGCGATGAATTCGCTAACCAGCTCGCCGATCGCGCGCGCATAGTGCGCGAGAAGCTCAGTTCCTGCAAGGAAGAGGAAACCTCCCGCCCCGCATCCCCCGCATCCCGGCCAGATATCAAGACCAAGGCTAGCAAGAGCTCCCTCCGTGAACACAAGAATAAGATTATGGGTCTTGCCAGCCCAAGAGGCCTCGCCTTTGAAGATACAGAGACTGCCATGTCTCCCGCTAGCGAGCCCCGCTCCGCTGACTCTGATGAGGAGACTCACAGTATGCATCCTGGTCTCTTGGCTTTCCGCAAGGCCCGTAACGAAATGGCCCGCCAAATGCAGCAAAACGAGCTCCAATCGCCTGCACTCTCTCGCAACAACAGCCGCCCTCCCGTCTCTTACCACAACCGCGAAGGCGAGGACATTCGCACATCTTTCGGCTCTCGGGCCTCCTCAGACGACTACAGAAATCGTAGTAACTCTGATTCTAGCAACAGCAGCCATACTCACCCCGCTCTCCGTAGCAGCGGCCGTGTTCTCCAGCAGGGTATGTATAATAGCCAGACTAGCTCTTTGATTGGCCGTGGCTTGTCTGTAAACACCCAGAGCCGTCATGTTGACGCTCCCATCCCTACCCCCAACTCTCCTATGGGCATTCACGATGCCATGAGACGTCGCGTTAGCAAGAAGGAGATTTCAGAACCCACTTTCCTGTCTTCTACTTCCCGTGTTCCTACCGCCACTCTTCTCGAAGGCCAGTCGCGATCTGCAGACCTCCACATTCAGACTTCTGGTGGATCTGCACCTCCACTACCTCCCATCAATCCTCGTCGGCGTAACTTGATGGGCCTCAAGGAGGAGGATGGATTCATCAGTCCGCATCTGCCTCCAACGCCCATGTCGTCTCACTATTCTCATGGGTCCCAGGGGTCTCCGGGTGAGGATCTGCGTATGTCTGGTAGTATGCCCGGCGGCATGTTCTAAGTGAAAAATGTTTGGGAGAAAAGGAATGGAATGAGTTAAAAACCTGTTGATTTGCTGGTAAGCACTTGCATGGGGAAATATCGTTATTTTTTTTTATATTTGGGCTGTTTTTGTTTGGCATTTCATACCCATTGTTTCAAGTGTGTTCGGGCTTGTTTCTTTTTGTGTCTTGTTATCTTGGGTTTCAGGCGTTGGGCGGGTTTCCAACCCCGGGGTATATAAGATTGTATTTGATGGTCTAGAATCTCTTGTGTTTCTTGGGCGCATAAAATTTTGATCTAAATATTGTGGATAAAAAGTATAATGTTGTCTATCATAGTGTTTACCTTGTTTGTGTTAGGAAGGATTCAAGGTGGTCTTCGCGTGAAACATGTTGATGCACGTCATGAAGTAGGTCATTGTTTTTTGTTTTCTTTTTCTGCACGTAGCTGTATCCCAAGCGGGCAACTTCCTATTCCTGTCACCAACTACATTGTATCAAAAAATGGAACCAATCAGATAACATGACAACAAAGTATAAGTTACGCCGGTGAAGAAACTTCAATTTAAGAAAAAGAAAAGGAAAAAAATCAAAAACTATCTATTTGCAGAATGGGGTATCACATCGATTATATATATAAAATGTATGTTGAATAGCATATAAACGAGGTCGTGGACGTAGAGCACAGCTTCTACGTCTCAGATCTGCGCCTAAGGCTTTTTATGGATTCTTGTTATCGCCTGGGACACCAGCGGGCCTCAAAAGCGATGCCCAGTGTGTGTGTGTGTGTGTGTGTGCGTACTTTTATGATCAAGCTTAGCTTAAGCCGTCGCCCCAACCTCGCGGATTGAGTTCCGGTGCACCTTTGCAAGCCAAGTGCGCGCCATGAAGATGCGGATCTTCTTCCCCCAAATCATAAAGGGGATCAGCGCCAAGTTGTTGAGGATGAGGAGCGCGGCAAAGATGCCGGAGATGGTCACGGCGTACCCGTTGGCCATGATCCACTCGAGGAGGTTGAGCGACATGCCGAAGGAGATGGCCTGCTTGCCGAGGTTCATGGCGATGAGCATTTCGCTGACGTTAGCGGTGTAGCTATCGATGGCGTAGGCGAGGGAAAAGGTAAAGAAGAAGTAGGAGGCGAACTGGTTGATGACGACGCCGACGAAGTAGACGATCCAGTGGAGTTGATTTTCGGCGGCGAGGCCGTAGATGATGAGGCCAGCGGGGGCCAGGAGCATGGCGGGGAGCATGACGCCGAGGCGCATTTCGGCTTCGCGGACCATGTTGTTTTTCTTGGTGAGGTAGGAGGCGAGCTTGTCGGAGGAGGAGAAGAAGGGGAGGGCGAGTAGGTAGCCAATGATGGTACCGAGGGCGATGAGCCCGGAGTCGACGGCCTTCCAGTTGTAGGGGGGCGCCACGATGAGGATGGGGAAGGTGTAGTTGAAGGTGAAGGCGGAGAGACCGATGAAGATGCCGTAGGTGGTGACGACCCAGAAGACGTGGGGGACGAGGAAGTAGGTGAAGGAGCGGGCCATCATGAGGAAGAAGTCGGAGTTGCGGTCGTAGACACCCCAGACTTTAAGGGTAGCGAGGTAAGAGCGGCGGGGTGGGAGCTGAGAAGATGGCGTGGTTGAGGCAGTGTCGGAGGCGGGGGCGGCATCGACGGGGGTAATCTTGTTGTCTTCGGTAGTTCCGGCGACGGTCTCGGGGATGGTAGCAGTAGTGGTTGCGGGGGTCTCAGCATTGGTGTTGCGGACGTAGTAGGTCTCCTCAACAATGAAGAAAGCAGCAATAGTTAGCGCAGCGGCAAAAGCAAACTCGACGTAAAAGTACAGACGCCAGGAATAGCCAGCACCGAGCATGTAGCCGGCGTAAAGAGGCCCGGTGGCACCGAGGCAGAGAGCAACAGTGTAGTAGCCGAGGCGGGTGCCGCGTTCGTGGAGAAAGAAGATGTCGTTGACGAGTTGGACGGGGATGGCTTCGCAGACGCCGGCGCCGAGGGAATGGATGACGCGGGCGGCCATGAGACCGCGGTAGGACGTGGCGCGGGAGGCACCGAGCAGGCCAAAGGTGTACTGGAGATAGGTGTCAGTGGTTGTTTCACAGGCTGCTGATGATTTGGAGGTAGAAACTTACGATAAGCAAAGAGATGAGAATGATGGGGCGACGACCAAACTTGTGATAGAGCGGAACCATAATGAGAGCGCTGAAGCCAAAGGCAAGGTTGGAGTAGGAGATCAGGTGAGAAGCGCCGGTGTGCGACACATCAAACAACTCGGAGAAAGTGCTGATGTACACCGACGGACCAACCAAGGCCGAGTTTCCTAGGAACGAATATAAAGAGCAAACAATCAAAATGGCATTCTTCTTCCACATCGGCCACTGTAAGGGATCATTGGGGTCCTGCGCCGGGACCGGGAAAAGAGCTTGGCCGTATCCGGTAGGTTCACCATCTGTTTAGAGTTAGGGTCTGTTGTCTTTTTTTCTGGAATTTCTTCGAGGAGGCAGAAGAAAAAATAAACTTACCGACGGCGGACAGGTTGACGGTGCCGGGAATGTCTTCTTCGTGGGCGTGGCTCTTGGAGAGCTTGGCGTGGTGGGGAACAGAGACAGTCTGTGCGGCGCCGGCCTTTTCTATGTCGGCCATTGTGCTTTTAGGTGTCAAGGAGACAAAGAAAGAAAAAAGAAACAAGAAAAGGGCTCAAGTCTAGATGATCTAAAGCAAAAAGGAACAAGACAGGTAAAAGACAAGCACTATATTCTGTTAATAAATGGGTCTGGGGCAGCAACAACCAGTGCTGATTTCAGACAGACCAAGATGGGTGAAGGGAGGGAAAGAAGAGGAAGAGGAAGAAATAGAAAAGAAATCGTTATGGGTAACGGAGGATAGAGTCCGATGTCTCTTTTATATATCTTGGATAAAGCTTGGGGGAGGGGGCAATTTCCAGAACGTGGGCGTGAGCGGGTTGCGATGTCGTGCTGCAGTCCTGGTTGAGGACCATAGTGGATGGATGACAATGCTTTTTTTTTATCCTGGAGAAGAAGGAGCAGGAGGCTCTTTCCATTTTTTTTCTTTTCGGGTTAAGAAGGTAAACGAACTAATTTCGGAATGAGGAAAGAGCGTTATGGCTGAAGTTGCAGTTACAGTTGTAGAAGATGTCGTTGCACTTGTGATGTGGGCACGAGGTCGAGGGACGTGGGATGGGTAAGGAGACAGAAAAAAAAAGAAAACAGAACCTGGAGGCTGATGATTACTGATTGAAAGATCCGGAGATCTGAAATAAGAAAGGCTGTTATAAAGATGATAAGATCTGGTGCAGAAAACAAGATAGAGTTGCGGCGCCAAAGTGTTAAAGCCGGCATGCCGATGGACAACTATAAATGATATATCAAAAACTCAGCTTCACCATGAGCATACCATTAGCTCCGAGTCCTCATCATGATTCACAAAAAGAGAAAACAATATAAACTCTCCTCGCCTTCCTCTCGTCATCGCCTCATTGGATCTCTAAGTGAGTTCGATACTCCCGTCCTCACCATCACCCACCGTTTGCACCCCCATCTGCACAATCCCCACACCAACTCGCCAATCATATGGGCGAACAGACACAAACATCGACGACCAAGTCAACCAGCCCCGTGCAAACATTAATCCATGCGTGATTGAAACTATGTACTTGTCTATGCAATCCATCGCTCAACCTTTGCTCTGTCTCTCTCCTTTCTGCCTCCCCCGAGCAAATACTGTGTCTCTGTAACTCCGTATAAACCAAGCCCAACGGGACATTTTCTTTTCCTATAGATATGTATGTATTTACTTATACGGCCCCAATGATGTGATTGGGATCAACCATCCGGCGCATGTCCGCACCGATACGTCGCAAGAGGATGGGGGCAGAATATGCTTGAGGGCGGTCCGTGCTGGCAGAATTACAACCTCATTCTTTCCCAAGCCAAGAAATATCTCTTATTGTTTACTCTTGCTCCCTCAAACATGATTGCACATAGAACCTCACCTTATCCCACACACAAACATAAACTCTCATTCCAAGACCCATTATGTCTCATTTACAGAAATGGAGATATCATTCGTTTGTCCCTCTTCCATAGCCTAGCATCATACTACTCAGAGCCTCTTCGAATTACCCGCAAGTTCCCTCGCAGTTTCCACCGACATCTGCATATCTGACCCGTCCATCAATCGTCCTCGGAATCTCATTTGTGATCCCATGGGATCTTATATAAGCCTGAATGATATATAGATCGTATTGGCTTTTTTGCCCCAAAGTGACTCTTTGTTTTCTTCTCGCTCAAGATGAATGAACTATATACATAATAAATACATAAAACGTCCTAATGCAGCTCGGATGTATATGGGTCCGGGAGCGCCTAGTGTCAGGGATGTCCGAGTTGGTTAGTGAGCATTGTTGGAATATTGTTGATTCCTCTTGAGTGAGCAGGTAGTTGGATCAAGCAAGGAGACCATCTTATTTGCCACCGAGACATTATACTGACATTGTACTTGTTGCATGAAGATTGCTTGACTCTACATTGACTCTGAGCAAGTCAAGTCTAGCGCTGTTCCCACAACCAAGTTATGTGACCAATATGATATAAAATATTATCACTAGATGACACCAGCTCTCAATGTGTGCTCCCAAGAAAAGGACATTTATGTTTAACAATCTCATTCTATATTGTCCGACTCATAGAGACGACGCGCAACCATAATCTTGGCAACACCGTTAAAGACAAGCATGCAGTTGGCATGTCGATATGCATCATAAATTGGCCGCCATTTTATTTTATCTTGTTTTTGTTTTCTCTGGCGTTTCGCGCTGTCATCGTTGCATACAGTTGGAGACTATTCAGACAAATATTATTTATCTATATAGTATCTATGCCTCATGCATACGACTGTCAATTGTTACATAGCTGTCCGAGTTCCCTCAATACACCATACAGGGTTACTTACACAACCCATCTTAGGGTTCAGTAACGGAAAAACTTTTCTCTCCACTACTAATTATCGAGCACATCATCACCAATTTTTGGGCAAATATCACCTTCTGATAGATTAACAGAGGTGTCACAATAATGAGTTGGGTGATGCCAGACAGAAAGGGGGTACAGAATGTATTATGTGTAGTGTTCTATTATAGGTTCATCCTGATCATTATTGTGTAAGTATTAAACTTTTCACCTAGTAGGGGTTTAGTGAATTTATCGGCTAGTTGTTTATTGGTTTATATGTAGGTCAATTGGATTGTTCTATATTGTTACTTCTGGTGTAGCTAGTGGTTATGGACATTAATATAGTAGATATAGCATTCACGCAAAAAAGTATTTAGATATAAGGTTGGTCTATTCCAGGCTATCTATAAGATGGGAAAATGTGGAGTCATAAATATGTGACTCACTCCCCAGGCCAAGGGGAACCATTACAAGGGTTATCAGTGGGACATTGGAGAATGTTATAGTGTCTCTGTGATGCCAGCAAGTATCTTTGTGAAGTGAATACTAATATAGGTAGATAAGGTCTTTCCTCTTGTAAGTGTCAATTTTGTAGATAACTATACTATGATCTTATCTATAAATGGGTTGCCTTGGTCTATATATATGATGAGGATATTATTGATCTAAAAGATGATATGGATATTAGTCTTTATAGTTATGATGCATGTGTCTTCAATATCGTGGTGAGATTGACTAAATCTTTAGTGGTTGTTATATTGGTAAGAAGGGTACATAACATATTCTACTAGTATTCGCTGGAGGCCTGCAGTCTAAATAGAGTTTTATGGGTTTAGAGAATTTTGCCTACAAACTCTAGACCTTCCCTAGGCCAGGTCCTCATACAAACTGGCTAGGGTAGGCTGGCATTCATGTATATATATTTTAATATTAAAAGTTTAGGTAGATAGTATTTGATAGCTAGTACGATAGTGATTTGGAGATCCTTATGTGTAAGTATAGTTGAATATATGAGTTGGTTGGGGTAGGGTGGTTTTAGTTATCCCTAGATGTAGAGGTATATTTTGCAACTAGTGAAGTTCCTATTGGTGTCTTTTTTATAGGTATAGACCTATTTGTTAGGAAGCACTAGTTCTGATCTGGCTGATCTAGCTAGGACTATGCCTCCTTATGGGTGTGGATATGTTCTGCCATGGCTTCATGTCATAAATCTGCTAACTAGTATAGGCTATGCGGCAGATAAGAGGGCCTAGGAGTTCTTGTGGATGGAAGTCTAGAGATGGTATGATAGTAGGGTATAGTTCTAGGAGATATAGGAGTTTGACACTATAGTATAATTAGTGAGTTCGGGGGCCTTGACTCAATCTTTAATGAACTTACATAGAATGGTATCTGGCTCTAGTAAATTGATATAGAGTTGGTTTTCATTGAAGTAAGCTTGTGAGGAGATAATTATATGGCTCCTACTATCCTATATATGGTAAGGGCTAGTCTCTATATAACTAGATAACTGATCATGGCTGTATCTGTCTTGGGTTATTTGGTTCGTTTTTATAGGGGAGGCTTAGAGAAGTAGAATACTGTGCATCTGATTCTCTACTAGTGGGAAATATTGGGTCTAGCTTTAAATATTCGATTGAACGGGATCTTCCAGTATAGGCACTTGACTAGATAGTAGTTGTATATGTGGATAGTGGTATTGACAAATTCTGGCCAGAGCTTGTAGTGGACTTTGGAGTTGTGGGTCGGGGCCTAGAAGACTGTCTTGATGATACTACTGACTTACTTAATAGCACTATTTAGGTATTATTTGTATGGGGGTAGGGCCTAGACATTAATACTATAGTCTCTTAAGGTATCTACAGCCTTAGATAGATTTTTAGTTGCATTCTGTGGAGGATAGGTATGTTATGTGTAATCTCTTGATCCAGGAGAGGATTCTCATGATAGATTTGGTGAGGCACGTTTTGGATTAGTCTTTAAGGAGTTCCCACTATATATAGATAGAGACGTAATCAACTATAATCATATATGACCCCTATTTCCCTTTTATTCCAAAGTTATGGAAATCTAGCACTATCTATTGGTATATATGACATATAGGCAGTTTCCACTTTTTCTATAGCTATTAGCTATATTTGGTCACTACATAGGGTTTATAGACCATATTTTATGTACATATGGTGCATTAGCATTGTGTTATATCTATTAGGTCTACTATGCGTAGGTCCTAGATGGTATTACTAAAATGCCATATGGCTTTGGCTCTAGGGTGGTTGGCATAGTAGTGTCACACTTTAAGGGTTAAGTGGCTATAGTCTAATGGTAGATGCCCTGATATAGGCTAGGGGAAGTATTGGTCCATTGGCAGGGTAGTACATATTATGGATAGTAGGTCTATATTATTAGTAGTGCCTATACATGTGTCAATATATGTATATATATAGTATATTGGGATGTCTAGTACTTACTTTTGAGATTATCAAGGAAGTACAGGTTGTAGTAGTAAAAAAATCTAGAGGCCAGATCATTATTCTAGAGAGAGAAATCTATATGGAAAATCTAGCCAGATACCTAAATCCTTGAGGCAGTTCACTAATATGATATTGCATAGGAATGAGGGGGCATATGCTATTTATTGGAGGATAATTATCAGCATATTCATACAGTTGATATCTGCCAACAAGGGTCCCTAACCATTTCCTAATGCCATGACTTAGTGCTAGGGCCCTTACCTTGCACTCAGCTACTATGGCATTCCTTTTTTATTGTCTATTTCTGTGGTTGGCTATGACTACGCATTCAGTTAGTCTCTGAATAGGATCCTATTGCATATATATCTTATAATACTCCTGATAATAGTTGAACACTTACGTTTACATCATTGATGATAACCTCTTTTAACTTGGTCTCCCTCTACTGTTCCTAATCAGGATAGAGGTCACCCTTGGCTGCCTTTTTGGCCTATATTGAATAGTCCTATAATAGATTAATACTGTATTCCTAGACCTTATTATAGAAAGTATATAATTCCTTCCTTATCTAATATTCTAGGTTTAATGACTTAGGCAATCTACTGGCCTTAGTCATTGATATAATTTCTACCTATTCCACTAGGCCCTTATGCCTCCTATAGATATGGTACTATTAAGATCATATAATATCCTGACTATAAACTATAGCTTGGTTAGTAAAGTATATAGTCTTTAGGAGATAAAATCAACTAATTCATAAAATTACTATCCTTCCTCATCCCCTAATATAATATATATAATTTAGGGGAAACCTCTAGGTATATTACCCTAGAACTTGTACAACTTAGTATAGTTATTAAACCATTCCTTATTGTCCCATTCAGCTCTCTACTCGAACTAGACCAGGAGAGTATAAGCTTCAATGAGGTGGCCTATATAATAAGAACCCTGCTCATGATAATCAATAAGGTATAATTACTTATAAGACTATCCCCAGGCCTTAGGCATTATAAATATAGATAATTATATAGTGGACTCTATAATTGATAACAAATAATAGATAGAAGGTACTTGAATAAATAGTTTCTATTTTTTATATGTTTTTAGGCCCCATAGTCAAAGTCGTCTATGGTATTTTTAGAGTACGTGGAACAAGATACAAAAATATAGTATCAGAATATAGTAGCTTTAAGACCTATAATATAGTATTTTTCTATTATACCTAAGAGTGAGGGTTGATAAGCCTCCTAAGTAAGGTAAAGCAGAAAGAAGATATAGAATGATTTTGATATTATTATAGTTAATAAAAATAAATAATACTATAAATATTTATCTAATTACTCTTAGTACTTATAATCTCCTTATTTAATATATTACAACTAGATATAAATATAAGTACATGACTATTATCAGGAGTATTATAAGATATATATGTAATAAGATACTATTTAGAGACTAAGTAAATATGCAGTTGTGGCTGACCACAAAGAGATAGCAGAAGGGAACATCATAGTGACTGGGTGTAGGGTAAGGACTCTGGCACCAAGTTGTGATACTGTACAAGGGTCAGGAACCCTTGTTGGCAGATATCAACTGTATGAATATGCTGACAAGTATATCATAGTAGATATAGAGTCTATCATTGTCTTGATGGGTAACTTCTGAATGGCAGTGGTAGAGTAGACTCAATGAGGTGGTATTTGATAGTGGTATAGATGGAATTCTTTATATCCTGTCCTCTAGTGTAGTATTCCCATTTTGACTAGAAGAATACTTAGGCTTCTAGTATGTAGATATATATGGCTTTCTTGATATAAGTAGACTAGCGGTGACACTAGGACCCCCTCTAGTGGGCTAGTAATGATATTCTAGTATTTGACTTCTGTCTCTATTTTCAAGGCTATTTCTGGGAGGGTTTTTTGGATGATCCTATTGCAGTGATATCATCTTCCTTATTGTCTAGGAAGTCTTTGATAAGGTAGTCTTCATCATTGAGTTCCTAGGGCTAGCTCATCCATGGTAGATAGTTGTTTAGGTGGATTATTTCCTAGATGCCATGGTCCACTGCAGCTATATGGAATAGTATAAGGAGTGGATGCCAATATAGGATATCCTAAAGGATAAAGGATAGGTCTGCCTAACGGTACGTGGCTAGGGTGTTGTTCATTGTTGCTACTATTATGTAATATGAACAGGGTGGTTGGGTGGGTTTTTTTTGTTTGGAGAAAGTTTAGTTACTAGATGCTTAAGTCAGTGGAGTATGAGACGCTTAATTGATAGATTGATAGAGGTATCATGATAATGAGTTTGGTGATGCTTGACAGAAAGGGGGTATAGAATGTATTATATATGAGCATGGAGAGAAAAAGGAGAGAGAAGAGGGAAAATCCAGCTCCCTTGGAAGTGGGGAAGCTGTATACTCCTCTCCAGTCTTCATAATTATGTTACTATCTATCTATGGTGGTATGAAAAGAGCAGAATGCTGGGTAGTTGCCAACCTTCCATAACACATCCATCTGGGCTAATTCATTAGTCTTCATAACCCTAGATTTACAAAACCCCGCTCACGTGTCAAATCTTCGTGGATCTTCACTGATCCCCCGATCTTCTCGGTTTTTATAGATCGGGTCCCGTTGCCCGTCGCCCCGCGGCAGATTCCCGCACTAACACCCCCAAATCGGCCCCATCCAAACACAAAATCCCATCCCAACGACGAAATGTGTGTGTCACGGCGTACATATTTAATCAAATAGCGAAGTGGCGAGGGTTATCTAGGGTTGTTCCGGAATATGTATGTTATTTATCAAATGGAGGGGATATTATTAAGCGCAGACGAGCAGCGGAGTTCCGCCAGATTTGGTGATTTGTATGGTGCGTTTATTAGTGGACGGGGTAGAACAAGGTCGATGGGACCGGTGGTGGGAAGAATTCAAGTTTGCTCTTTTTTGCTTATAATTGTCAAGTTGGATATTTGGTTCTTGTTAATGTTATCTTTGTCTTTGTGACTTTTCATTCATCTTTTACAATCTATGTACCAAGCCAGTCACAGCCAGGAAACTAAATTTTGCCCGTCAATTTTACACAAATCACCAACAATCACCAACAGCTTCAGCTGTTAACGTTATCACTGTTCAATATCCCACCCGCAGCAACTCCCGGACTCGATATCGTGAATCTTCACCACCACATTGTAATCAAAATCAACTCAACCTTGCCACTGCTGACAATTACACCACACCCAGTATCACCACCCTTGCTAATCTTGTATCATCACCATTCCGCTATCACTAATCAGATCTACCTCCTCGCCATCTCCCATCTCCACATCCCCTCCCATTCTCCACCATGACCACCACCACCACCACCAAAATCCGCAGCAACTCTTCCCTAGAACGCGCCAACCCCCCTCCCCGCCGCAAATCCTGCGCCGCTTGTGTGAAAGCCAAACGCCGCTGTGATCTCTCCTACCCCCTATGCTCCCGCTGTGCCGCCCGAGACATCGAATGCGTCTACGTCGCGAAGCCCCCCGGGGCCCGCCGTCTAGATGCCCACAGCGGTTCTAAAACCTCACCGCCGGGATCGTCAAGTCGCTCGTATAGCCCACCGGAGCAGCAGGTGGAAACGTTGCTAGGGGGTCAACAGCCAGCACCGCAACGGGTGCATGTCATGGGTGGAGGAATAAGTGGGCTGCTGCATTTGCCGCAGCATGCATACATGGCATCGCCTAACTTGCCGGAATCCTTGATGCAGGCACCGGAGCCACAGGGATCTAGTCCAGATCAGTATCTCAAGGAACTCAATAATCTTTCCATAATATCAACGTTTGGACAAGCCCCTATAACTTCCGCACCATTACCTATTGACAATGCTGCTCTGCTTGCATCATCTTTTCCTTCAGACCCTTTTTACGACCTGGGACTCCCAGGATATACTCGGTCCCCGTCCCATTTCCGGATAGCCGCTGATGAATCCCCGAAATACTCGGTTCCGGAAATTATTTATTCTCGTCTTGGATATGCCCGTCGTGTCATCAAAGATGCGCCCCGAAGTATGGTTCTCTTAGGGCAAACCCCCTGGTGTCATGCTCGCCTATATGCTGACCGGATGCCCCGAATCATGGAAGACGCCATCTCCAGCTGTGCTCTCTACCTCGCCAAGAATTCCCGCAACTCCTACATGATTCTTCGTACCATCCGGTCCCGACTGCGGGATCTTCTGAGCTGCGACAGTCTTGCGAACCCCGCGTCGCCGTTAGATGCGCTGGCCAATGTTCAGGCCATCCTACTCTACATAATTATCTGCAGTTTCGACGGCGATCTCGCCATGCGCCTTGCCGTCGACGATGCCCTTCCTGTTCTAGAAGTTACCGCAACGAACTTGCTCCAAGCCTTGAACCGATCGGTGAGCTCGGGAGCCACTGATCCAATGGGGATGCGGTCGGGGACAGCCCGTGTTCTAGCCGCAGCCGCATCGATCAACCGGCCATGGAGCATGTTCCCGGTGAACGAGGCGTGCACTTTCTGGCAAGAATGGTTCTTTGTTGAGTCAGCGCAGCGGTCGTTTACGACTGTTTTCTTCTTTGCACATATGCTGCGGATGTTCAAAGGTATCACCACGCAAAAGTGCAGCGAGGAGATGCATCACATGACGGTTTTGACGGTATCGGCGGCGCTGTGGGAGGCGTCTGATGTGGTTGCTTTCGCCAAGGAGTGGGCGTTGGGGCGTCATGTAGTGGTGAATCATTTCAAGATGAGAGGTGTGTTGAATGATATGAGGGCAGATAATCTGGGCGTCTTTGAGAAGATTATGTTGAAGGCGATTCTAGAGCCAGATGAGTACATGACGTGGATGGCGAGTCAGGGAATGCTAGAGCCGGCAGAGGAGGTGCAGATGAATTAGTGGGTTGGTTGATTAGGGTTATCTGCATGGAGGAGAGAAGTTACCTGCGATTGCCTGATACATGTTTGCTGATGATACGAACGAGTGTCATAATTTAGAAAATCTATTTGGAATATAATTGAATGCAAAATTTGCTTTTAGTTTAGACGCGACCAAAGTTGCATCACCATGGACCCGGCCCCGCTGCAAGTTTATGTCTGAACTGGGCAATCACTTACGTTGAAGTCAGCATGGAACCCACTTTCGAAAAAAAAAAACACAATTATCATCAAAAATCAATTAAATAAACTTAAATTATTGCCAACGTCCCTTCCTCACTTTTGGCTCTGATTTCTTGACACGAAACATTATAACTTCTATTTTCAATCACGAACTGTCCCTTGATTGACTCAGCCTCTTTCCCTCACCACTAGTCACGGTTGGGTTGAAACGTTTCGTTAGGAGTCATATGACGACACCTAGATACAAGGGTTTAATGAGGACACATCTATTCAGAGGAAGCTGAATATAAGCATAACCGTCACTTTTATTTTCTTCGTTCCCTTTTCATTTTCTTCATCTTCTTTTCATAGCAACTGACATAATGACAGTACCAGACCACATTTCAACAGTTTCTCATTCTATTGAGACTTGCAAAAGCATACTTGCAGAGGCCAGCATCATCCCTCAGGTCGCCGTCCTGAACTCCCAAGATGAACTCTCCCCCACCTCAACCCCCACCATCTGGCCCCGCATGGCCCCTCGCCGTCCGTCAACCTCACCTCACTCCAATCACACTGGCATCGTCGTCTTCTCTGGTGGCAGCGCCGCCAACAAACTTGTTGATATCTTTGAGGAAGTCCGTGCCGAGAACAATGCTTCTCTTACCTACGTTGTCCCCATTTCCGACAACGGTGGTAGCAGTAGTGAAATCATCCGTGTCTTTGGTGGCCCTGGAATTGGTGACGTCCGGTCCCGTTTGGTACGGTTGATCCCCGACAATAGCTCTGCCGAGAACACAGCTACCAAAGCTCTCTTCGGCCACCGCCTCCCATCAGATTCCACTGAAGCTGCTACCGAATGGGACACGATTCTTGACGGGACACATCCCGTCTGGAAAAACATCTCTTCTCCCAAGCTACAACTTATCCGCTCCATCTTCAACAGCTTCAACTTCGAAGCTATCAAACGGACACGTACCTCATCCCGCTTCGATTTTGGCGCCGCCTCCCTTGGAAACATCTTCCTCACAGGCGCCCGTCTCTTCACCGGTTCTTTTGAAGCTGCCATCTACCTCCTCAGCTCCGTCTGTTCTGTCCCCAAAGATGTCGACGTCATGCCCTCACTTAACACAAACTTTGCCCACCACATTGCCGCAGGTCTGACAAACGGAGATGTCATTGTGGGGCAAAATAATATCTCCCATCCGGGGGAGCCAACAGCTATTGCTCTGACGTGTACGGCGGGTGACGATGATGATCTTTTGTCGCCTGAGAGCACCCGGCAAAGGGGCCGAGGGCACGCCGTAGGGCAGCATGAGGATGATGAAGACGATGGTTTTGAGCAGGCCGAAGACGCCAACTTGCCGGGTTCTCTGCCTGCATTGCGGAAGTCGGCGATTGCCTTTTCTAAGGAACATGACGAGGACCTGCCAGCGAGGATCGAACGTTTATGGTACATCAACCCGTACGGACAGGAGATCCGCATCTCGGCAAATCCACGAGCTTTGGATGCGCTGGGAAATGCAGGGACAGTCATCTACAGCATTGGTTCGTTGTTTACAAGTATTGTGCCGAGTCTGGTACTCAAGGGTGTGGGTGCGGCACTGTTGAAGCCAGAGGTTCGGAATAAGGTTTTAATTTTGAACGCTACGGTGGACCGGGAAGTCGGACCGTCGACCAACCCGTTTGATGCAGTGGATTTTGTAAAGGCAATTACGAATGCTTGCTTGCGGTCGTTGAGGTCAGGTGGCCGGCTAAAGGAAGGAGATGAGAACACGGAGTGCGAGCGGTTTGTTACGCATCTGATCTATTTGGACGGGCCGAGTTCACCAAAAGTGGATAAGAAGAGGTTAGCGAATATGGGCATTGAGTGTCTAAGGGTTTATGGACCGAATGGGGGCAGTCCGCGGTATGATGATGCGGCGTTGCGGCAGACGTTGAAGGCAATTGTGGGGAGGGTTAGTGCGAATCGGAGCCGGCGGAATACGCTGATGGGATGAGGGTGGATGTCCAGGATTTTAGACAAAAGTAAAGCTGGATATATGATGATATGTACTGATTATGTGCTACATAGACTAATAGTAGAGCAATAGCTTATCGCCTTGCAACTGAAACGTATAAAGTCATGAGACCGTGTGTTGTAATAAACCTCATTGAAATGGTTTTGTGGGTTCGAACTCAGAGGATCAAGCAGCATCCTAGCAGAATGCATGTTGTCGGGATGACGCAACCCAGATCCCGGACATCGGCTCCGTGATATCGGAACAAAGTGAAATAGTCCCACCCAAGAAATCTTCCAATGCCTCTCCGTTTCACTTCATCCTCTTCAATCTTTCCAATCCTGCCCGAACAATTTGAACCACCCGTCTCCTATCCGGCGCCAGCCCCCTCACCACACCTCTCCGGTCCCTCACCACCCCCCCACACCAAACCATCCCATCCCCATTAATCCCCAACACCCTTAATTCCCTGACCACTTCCGCATAACCCCCCCAAAACTCATGCCCTCTCACATCCCCCCTCCCCTTCCGACAAACCCCATGCCCCATTGTCACTCCCCAAAACCCCCCCACCCCACCCCCCACCCGCACCGCATGCGCCCTCTCATCTCCATTCTCCTCTAAAATCACCGAGCACAACCTCCCCGTATACCTCCCGGAGCCACCCGCGACCGCCCGCGACAGATACCAGCAGTGGCCATCAGGTGACACAGGGTGGTCGGGGGTGACGAGGACGGTACGAAGGCGGGCGATTGGGTGGGCAGTTACGCGGGTTATGAGGAGGGCGGCGACGCGGCGGGGGCCCAGGGGGGTGAGGACGAGGTGGCCGCGGCGGAGGGTGGAGATAGGAGTGGTGTGGCCGGAGGCGAGCGTTATGGGGGTTGCGGAGGCGAAGGCGGAGGGGGAGGTGCAGGTGGTGGAAGAGTGAGGGTTAGGGTTCTGTTGTTTTTTGATTAGGGTCATTTTTGGAAAGAGGGTATAAAATTGATAAAAGAATATGAAGTTGCGGAAATGACGATAATCTTGCGATAGTCGAGATGAAAGATGTGGTCTATATAACCTTTTTTCGTTATTTTGTGTCTTCTTGGTGCCTTTTTGTCTCTTTGCTTGTATATCGCTCAACATCGCCCGATCGTATTCATATAAATATATATATCAATCAATCCGCCGTGGCAAAATCCCATATGTCGTCCTTCACCAGCTGCGTCCCTCTCTGCATCTGCATCTGCATCTGTCGCTTTCCCCAGCACGAATCAGAGGCAAATTGGCAACAACAAGAAATTCACCAAGCAGCAGCTGGAGTAGAGGCCGATTTTCAGCTTCCGTGGTTCGGAGGGTGCCGGGTGTTTAGGTAGTTAAGGGTCGGAGGGGCAATCGGGAGGTCGACAGATAGTGACCCTTGTCGAGCTGGCTTTGGGTTGCCTCGGTGGGGTTGGATGGGAGTGAATTGATTAGAATGATTGGATATTAACGTTCATGTGTAGATGTAGAGATTGTGGAGTGAGTCCATGGTGATAAATCAATGTATCAAGGCAATGCAGTCCAAGTCAACCAAGACAACTCCAAGTCGAAATCCCCGCTAAGCGCCCTTCCTGTCATTTAAGTACTTGTCCACATCCCCATATAATCTCCGCTCCTCGACACATGTTGTCATCACACACACCATCCCCATCCAATTTAGCCTAATCCAGCAACACCGCAAAGCCCTACGCATTGATCTCCGTGCAATTTTTCTAAATTTTTTCTGTACAAATAAACCCAAAATGCAGGTATCCACGTAAATCATGACGTCTCCCTGCTAATTGGCAATGCACCTCTCGGTCTACCTTTCGCTTTTGTACACATTTATGGGTAAGGAAATGGTTATAGATAGGCTGTGGTCGCCTTGTGGCTACGTGATGAGATGGAGATATGGAAGCAAAAACACAATCATCCTCCATAAGGGCAATGTTGTCGGTCGTTTTTGGTGGCCGTATGTCAGAAGACGACAAGATCAGCGAGACTCTTACTGTGATTTGTTGAGACCAGTGGAGATATTTTCCAGTTTGCTTATCTATCTACTCAAAATACTTGACAAAGCAAAGCAAAAAAGGACATTTATTTATCATTTCTCATGCACAAAGGACTGGTTCTGTGCTCCAAGAAGGCTGCTCCTAAGGCACACTTTGACAACAAAACCTCAGCAGAATTTCACATACGTATAGCCCCCTTATCTTCTTGATCTCGAGAACCAAGATCCGCAGACTGAAAACGGCCATGACATGTTAGTTGAGAAATATCAGAATGTAGATGACGCCCAATCGGCTTATACGGTAATGCTGCTGAGATCGGTGCCTCGAGAGCACAGCCATGCACTTTGGCAATCTTGTTGAAAACATTTTATAATAGCTTTTATAAGAGACCAGAATGTCATATTTTCTTACTTGTTGTAGATTCTTTTTTTTTTAGATGGGGGTTATTTCATCAAGATTGTAGTCAACGTTCTTTGCGCAAGTTTTCGAATCCAGATACCGTCCGATATGCCATCTATGTCAAGGTCTAGTCTGCCCTCCAATACGCCTACGCTTTGACCAACAGAATGTAACCCTAATCACAAACATTGTGGAACAGTTGCCACGCAAGGATTGCTCCTGCAGGGTATGACAGGCACATTCCCAAAATGACAACCGCAAGAGGTCATTCATCTTCAACTGGGCATCATATACATAACATATACATAAGAGAATATATGACTATTTGTGATATCTTCTCGATTAAAGTACTTTTCTAACTTTGGAAGCATATTGGGGACTTACGGATTTTGAGTTAGATCATCTGGGATTTGGACATGGGCCGGGGACAGCAAGGCACCGGTGCTGACAACAACGCCGACTTTCGGGCAATGGCAGTCAACACCTGATAGGTGATTATATCGTAATCCGGCATATTTTTAAAAGCACCTTTGCGTGTATGTGCTCATCGCAAATAGGGGACGGCAAGGCGCGTTGTGGCGAAGTGAGATCGTAGTCCCGGTTGTCCTGTAGTATCGAGAAGGAAATTCACACTTCTAAAGGCAATCTATGCTGACCACTCCACAAGCGATGAGACATAGATCCCTTAGCCTTAAAATTTAGTATCTATTCTTGGAATGAGCATCATGAGACGTTCTCTGATGCAAAGATCGGTCAAAAGCGTGGTTTGGACAACATCTGGGAGAAGTCCCGATTGTTGACACTTTGTGATGATGTGGCCTAAAGTACCAATTCTTGTGCCTCTTTTGAACGGGTTAGTCGGAAAGATTCCGTCAAGGTTGTTATTAAAGTGAGAAGATTCGAAGGTTATGAATTTGGATTTGGATTTTTGGGTACAGTGGCTGTGTTGCATCGAGGCTTAGTTACACCGTGATCCGGGATCCGAAAGTTTTCGGATGGCTGTTTTTCTCTTTCTGGGCTAGAAGGAAGAGATTTGGAAACGGAGTTTCACAGTAGGTTTGGTTCATTATGCTCTATAGCCTCAGTCTTGGTGACATGATAAGACACACCTCTATCAACCTACCCATTCACCCCGCCATACGAGGGTCTGCCATACTAAGCCTCTTCCATTCTAGACCTCTTCTCGTTTCTTGTTTCTTGACATATCACTAAACCGCACTAAACCTTAAATTCAACAAGATTTTTCTAAAATCAGATCATGTGTATATGTTCCTGCAAAAATATGTCTACCTAGCAGGGCTAATGATGAACACCATATGACAACTCACTGCCGAGTACGCTGTACAATACAGATTATAATCCGGCTTTCTGTCTACTGGACCGAATAAGCAAAAACATATAGTCATGCAGATAGAAAACCATGCATGAGATGGCGCAGATGGGATGGTGCAGAGTCGGGTGACTTGTATGCAGTGATCAGTTTGGTTTTGGAGTATCTGAGGTGGTTATTAACGGGCTAATTATGTCTTGGGTGTTCAAGACATTTGGGTATGAAACTAAGGATATTATCATGGAGTTATCTTTGTGTAATGGTTCAATCCACTGTGTCATTTGATAATTTAATAAGTTTTTGTCACCTATTGACATGCGATTTCTACCAGATTGATTTAGGAAGTGCTAGGGTTAAGCCACATACAGGAACCCTCGAATCTCCACATTGAATCCTCTGACAACTGTATAGGTCCCTTGCCCTTTTTGTTATTCTTATTACGTCGTATGCACGGTTAACTCTTCTGCACCTCCTCCCATCTGCATACTCATGCCAGAGATTGACAAATCAAACATGACAAGGAAACTTGGTATTGATTTCTACGTATAGCGCCATGATGCGACAGATATCCCGTGCGTGTGCTCTGCCACCACCATGATTGTAGAGGGATAGGAAAGAATCAAGATAATAGTGAGGTGACTTGCGAGAAGCCACTAAATATCTACAGGTACAGTTGCATGGATCCAACAATGATGTTAACAGGTTGAGATGTCAACATACCGATGTACGGCTAGATAACCGTCCTGTGTGATATCTGGCATGTGTCTGGAAAAAAAGAAAACAAGACTCCCTTGAACAAAAAAAACTTGCAAATGTCAGCAGCCATGCCAAGCCAATATGAATCTTAAAAGGGGTTGCCGTCCAAGACAACCATAGTTGCAGTTTAACCGGTTATTACCAACGCCACGCATCCTTTTTTTTCTCTCTTTCTTAATTTGTGATCTCCACCAACGCCACAAGACTTTTAGGAAATCCCTGGCGAAATCAAGCCTGGGTGCATGTCTTGAACTAAACAATGAGTGTTTCACTGGCGACCTGTTTCTACACATATATATACAATGGAACGAAATGTAGAATACATGAATTTACATAGATGAAGCTGGAGGGATGGGAGGTGGTCGAAGGTGGAGCAGGAGGAGGAGGGGGCCAGAGGGGAACATTGTTGATGCAGGTTTGGTGTCAGAGGATTTCCGTCCCTTTGTTGTGGTTTTCTTGTTTTGTTTTTGTTTTGGCGGGTTACCCCCTTCTTTTCGCCTTCGTTTTGGGGGGAGGGGTGTTCGTTGGGGATTTTCTGTGAGGTTAGGGGGGGGGGGGCGATGATGCAAGCTGTGCAGGCGGCGTTGGAGGCGCTGAATGAAGAAGATTTTTTTTTTGGTGTGTGTGTGGGGTGAATGGGTTCGGTTCCTACATAAGTGACAGGTCGAAGTTGAGCAAGACATACTTTAGTATATGTGACCAGAGATACGTCGTTGCGAGATTGAAATATCTATCTAGTCCTCGTCAAATCTGAGCTATGATAATAGACATGGTCGTTAAGTTGATCGTGGTCAGATAAAACTTATGACATCACCAACCAAATGTTTTGAATGCTACACGATCTCGACAAGCGAACTGTCGCTTTTTATAGTATATCATGGACCTGCCTGCTTACATGCTTATGGTCCTTGGCAACCTCATTGCCAATGGCTGTAAGATCTTTGCTGTTCTTTCTGAGTGGAACCATGGTGTGCATCCACACCAAATATAGGAGACAACAACCACCACGTATATTTCTGTGTGAGTAAATATTAACAAAGAAATGTTGTCAGGCCAAAGCAGCTTGCATGTCATGTCATGTTAGTTTTTATTTTTATTTTTACTAATGTTCATGTCACTGATATCCTTTAAATCCTCCCATTATAATTTTTATTTTGTGGCTAAAAAGTTAGCCGGCCTTGTTGCCAACCTGTCACAGCCTTGCCAAAAAAAAAAAATTTGACAAAAAAGGAAATCCTACTTCCATTTCTCAGGGGCCCTGGAAACCTACTGGAAGTCCAGAAACCCACTCAGAGCCCCTAGATTCTGTCCCGAAAAGATTTGAATATTCAACTACATTGCTCTAATACCTTGTTAGAAGCCTTGAAGCCTGTAGACTTTAGATATATGAATTGTGGTGCTTGATCGACCCATAGGCCTGGCTTCGCGCCCGGCTTCTACATTCACCGCCGCCACAACTATCTTGGGTGCAAAAGAAGCCGAGAGACACCTCTTTTGTTCTGTGAAATTGACTTTCATTGCTTTTTTTTTTTCAGTTTTCTTCAGTTTGGCTTCGATGCCTCTGGGTGTGCTGTTAGGCTTGCTCCCCCATCAAACCACTCCCACTCCCTCATATTGTGGAGAATTGTGACATGTCAATGCCCTAGAAAAAACAAGCTTGCTACCCACTAAAAATTACAGGAGCTTCTAGGCGCTAGAAGCTGTCTTCTCAGAGCCTCACGCTGGAAAAATCCGCCGCCACAAAGAGAAACAAGCTTCCTTTCACACAAACCCAGAAGCTTTGCTTGCTTGCTTGCGTGCCTGTTGCAGTTCTCCCCTTCCACCCCCCAGCCAAATCCATTTTCATTGTTTCTAGTTGTCTCTTGTGAATCCCTCTCCACATCTGGCCTTCTCCTAATCGCTAGGACTCGTTCGTTCGCTGTTGCTGCTGCTGGGCGCCATCATCCTCATAACAATCAATTTTCCAATCCCGCTAAACTGAGCTTGCTCTCTTGTTCGCTCCGCCGCTCCGTCGTCTCGTCGCCCTCCTCCCATCACAGAAAGAGTGTGTGCATGTGTGTGTGTGTGTGTGTGTGTGTGTATGCGAAGAGATAGAGACGAAGAGTTTCAACTTTGAGCTCGTCCACACAAGCTTGACTAAGCCGTTCTTTCGGCGATAGCTTTTTTTTTTGTTTCTTTGACCGAGCTCAATTCATCGCGCCTTTGGTGTCTTTTGTGTCATCTATGGCCATTTCTGCACATAGCTCCTAAAACATCCACCACCACCATAATCATCATCACCACAATTCATCTCCTTCATCATTAACTTTTTTTTTTTCATTGACACGACTTACGATTTTTCTCTCTTTTTCATTACTTCCATCGTACATACACTGACGACATTGATACTTACGCCTCCATTTGAAGCGTGGACTTCTACCAAGTTCAGCTCGACCCTGCTGCAAACATACACCAAATCCACGATTTTAGTTTAATCCCAGCCAATCAAAGCTTTAACATCAACTTTCACCATTGATAACTTGTCCTCGTTCAGTCTCTTCCGTCAATCGACAAGTCGCCGCTTGCTCAAAACATCCCCTCAGTACCAAGCACAAGTAATCCGTACCAGCAACCCCCCTACCAATACGATAATTCCATCTCGCATCATCATCGCCACTACCACCCACTCGATTCGTCCCACGCACACTTCCAAACAATGGCATCCGACTATGATGCCTCCTCCATGAGGATCCCCGAACGCAGTCCCACCCGTCCATCCCCCTCAGTGGCCCCCTCCGGCCCATCTTCCGAAATCGACCGCTACGGTGTCCGCACACCCGACAACGCTCATCTCAGGGGCCCCATGGGCAACGCTGCCCCGCCGCCCGGATCGCCTTCTCGTAATCGGAGCCGCCCGCCTTCACAGGCTCCATTACCGCACGACCATCCGCTATCTCAGTCTCAGTCACATCCGCACGGCGACATGTCGTTGATGGGCGCGCCGCGGTCGCGGGGGAGTGCAGATCGCCAACGACCGGTGAATAAGGGGAGATCGCCCAGTGGACAAGCCAGAATCTGCAAAAAGTGTGGTTTGGTGTTGACAGGACAGTTCGTGAGGGCTTTGGATGGCACTTTCCACCTTGATTGCTTCAGATGTCGTGTACGTATATGCCTTTATTCTTGCACGCAAAGATTGACTGTTGATTGATTGACATGTGCTCCTTTTTTTTTATGTTAAAACGCGCTTTGCATGCCAACCAATGCTCGATGATTTAATTTGTCCAATTATGCTAACTTTCCATCCCCCATTATAGGACTGTGGTCAGATTGTAGCTTCCAAGTTCTTCCCTGTCGACAACGAAGAGGTTGACGGCCAATATCCTCTCTGTGAAACCGACTACTTCCGCCGCCTGGGTCTTTTGTGTTACAAATGTGGTAGCGCCTTACGAGGCTCCTACATTACTGCTCTCGACCGCAAGTACCATGTCGACCATTTCACTTGCTCTGTTTGTCCCACAATCTTCGGCGCCTCAGACAGCTACTACGAGCACGATGACCAAGTGTACTGCCATTTCCACTATTCCACTCAGTTTGCCCAACGGTGCAACGGTTGCCAAACAGCCATTCTGAAGCAATTCGTCGAGATCTTCCGTAATGGGCAGAATCAGCATTGGCACCCGGAGTGCTATATGATTCACAAGTTCTGGAATGTGCGCCTTGCGTCGCCCGATGAACCTGTCCCTCCCCCCGGTACTGGAACCCAGTATGACCGGGAAGTTGTGAAGGAGGCTGAAGATCGCATGGAGGAGAAGGTTTACCAGATTTGGAGTGTTTTGTCGGCATTTGAGGAGTCTTCGGCTGCTTGTATCTCGGATATGCTGCTTCATGTTAGCAACGGAGCCCACCTGGATGGCGTCATAGTGGCCAAGCGGTTTATTTACCACGTAGAGGTCCTCTTCCAGAGTGCCGATCGGTTGGATCGGACGATGACCGCTGCTCATGGGTCAAAAAGTAAGTAGACGGCTGTAGATCAGTAAAAGAGTACCTACTCATAGTTTGAGCTCGAAACTAACTCGTCATTCTTAGACATGTCATACGGTCGCGAAGCTAAGATCCTTTGCAAGAAGATTGTTTCCTTCTTCAGTCTCCTTTCTAAGACATCGGAGACTCCTGGAGGAAAGCTTGGTGTCACTCAGGACCTTTTGTCCCTCGTGACGGGTCTGGCGCACTACCTCAAGCTTCTGATTCGGATATGTTTGCAGACTGCCCTGAAACTGGAGCGTGAGACGAAGAGCTCTGATGGCGTCTACCAATTCCTGGAAGACCTCAGGAATCTTGAAACCCAGGATGTGGAGGAGAACCCGCTGTTGATAATGAATGGTAACTCAAGACTGTCAGCCAAGGACTCAGATCATTGCGCGGCGTGCAACAAGTCAGTGGAGGACGAGTGTGCACGTCTGGGGGATCTTCGGTGGCATATTGCGTGTATGAAGTGCATTGTGTGTGCCCGGGAACTTGGCCGTACACTGACGGAGGTTGTGTTCCATCCTGTGGAGCACCACATTTACTGCCGGTCATGCATCAAGGTTCCCATTGAGGGCCAGGCGCCCTTTGAACACATCACCAAGCTGCAGCAATATGCCTTCCTTCTCAAGGTTGCCCTCGCTAGACTTTTGGAGATTCTGCGGACTAACGGTGCGCTCCCCAACATCAACGAGGATGGCAGCGGTTACATTTCAGATGGCCATTACAGCCAGTACCACTTGCGGGGCGAGCCGCGCTCACAGTCACAGTCTCGTATAAATGAGCGTCGCGAGTCCTCGTATGAGAACTCGTTGAATGAGGTGCGGCGACTGCGTAGCACACGTCTTGACAAGCACCTTTCTTCGAGCGTCCGTCGGGCTCGGACGTCGCGCATCATGGATGGCACTGAAGGCCCCGGCGATGGATCCTTTGCATCGAATAACATGATTCCCGAAGATGGGACCCCAAACGGCAACGGGGCCATGGATAAGAAGTTCAGCACCATGGATGCGTTGACTCTGGACGACCTGCCCCGTATTGTTGCAGCTGAGCAAGCCAAGAAGATGCAGCCGCGATCAGGTGGTAAACGCGGCATGGACCGGTCAATGCCCGGGAGCCAGTCGCGCGGGAATTCGGCTGGACCAGATAACAGTCGGAATGGATCTCGTGATGTCCCTACCAGACGCAACCGTCAGTACTTCTCAGAACTTTCTGCCCTGGAGTACTTTACCGTGCGCCATTGGGCCGTGCTGACTATGCATCCCATGGTTGAAGACTATTTTACGCTGGAGGAGCTGCTGGGCTTCATTGAGTCTCGCAAGCCTGCGCCGTTCTGGAAGAACCTGCACAAGGCCTTCAAGAACGATAGCCGCAAGGGTGTCAAGAAGAAGGGTGTCTTTGGTGTTCCTCTCGAGTTGATTGTGGAACGCGATGGTGCTGAGTCTACGGATGGTCTGGGGCCTGGTGCTCTGCGTATTCCTGCTATTCTCGATGACATCATCACTGCCATGCGCAAGATGGATCTGTCGGTTGAGGGTGTCTTCCGCAAGAACGGTAACATCAAGAAACTTGGTGAGCTGTGCGAGTCGATTGATCGTGATGGTACTGATAGCGTCAACTTGATGGAACAGCCTGTTGTGCAAGTCGCTGCTTTGTTGAAGCGGTACCTGCGTGAGCTTCCTGATCCATTACTCACGTACAAACTGTACAAGTTGTGGATTGTTGCCGCGCAGCTTCCCGATCTCGAGAAGCGGAAGCAATGCCTGCACTTGACGTGCTGTCTGCTCCCAAAGTGCCACCGTGACTCGCTCGAGATTCTGTTCTACTTTCTCAAGTGGGCTGGTACTTTCCATCAGATTGATGAGGAGTCTGGATCCAAAATGGATGTCAAGAACTTGGCCACGGTCATTGCGCCCAACATTCTTTTTGCCAACATGGCGACGTTGTCTCTGGACAGTGAGCCCATGCATGCCGTCGAGGCTGTTGAGATCATGATTAATAACCTGGAAGAAATGTGCATGGTAAGTATTTTGCCTGTCTGTTGTTTTGAATTGTGTTTTTCAGAAGCTAACAAGGGGTTCAGGTTCCTGATGAGTTCACGGATCTTCTTAATGATCCCACCCTCAACAATGGCGATCTCACCACCAAGGATATCCTCAAGCGTTTCCAAGAACGTCAAGGGTCACGTCAGCCTTTTGAGAGCTCCACTGAGACCTACAGCCGTGGTACTGATGTCGGCTCTCGCCCCCCCCCTCGCCGGTACGATACTGATCCAGCGCTTTGGCAACAGGAAAGCAGTGTGCATCCGGGAATGATGGAAGCTCCGAGCCTGGCGTATGGCAGCAGCAGCCAGCCTTCTACTCCTCCGAACCAACACTCAATTCCGCATGCTCAGTCTGAGCCCAGAGCCCCGCTGTCCCACCAACAAATTCCTCCTACTCGCGAGCAACTGGGCCAAGTGTCGGCGCAACAACCTCCGGCTCAAGTCCAAACTACTGCTACGTTGAAGGGCAACTACGCCCCCCCGCCTCTAGTACCGTCGATTCTGCAGCAGCCTAAGCCCCCACAGCAAAAGCGCGAGAACATGCCTCCTCGGCCGCCACAACTCCAGACGTCGGGCTCCGGTCAGCCTCCACCTTGGGGATACCATCATGAGGATGCGACGACGTATAGTCCTCAGACCTATGAACCCCAGGACCACCCTGATAGTGAACTGTCGACGAACGGCAATGGAGCAAGAGGATTCCGCAACTCGGGGAACTGGGGCCATAAGAATGGGAATGCCGGGTCTGGCGTTGATGTTGCGGGTAACAACTAAGTGGTCATGATGTGCATGTTGGGTTTGGAATCATTGTTTTTTTTTTCTTGGAATTGCTCTCTTTCATTTTCGTTTTTTTGCTTTCCGTATCTAATGATCTGGAGCTTTTCTTTTTTTTTTCTCTTATTGTTTTGTGTTTACATCCCCCTGCGTTTTGTCATCTGTCTTACCTTGATCCCCTTTAATGGTTGGTCTCGCACAATTTGCTGGTCAAGACATTGTTTCTTTTCTTTTATTTTTTTTTCTGCAAGAGTTGTTATGATGATAGAAGGATGAATGGTGATTGGTATTTTATTGCTCCGGTGGCTTCATGTTGCCTTTGATTTCTTCTGTTTCCCCATGTATGTGCGTGGCTCATCAGAGGGACTCATGGCTGAGCGTCTTTGGTTAGATAGATCAAGACTGGCATCGATGGTGTCTTTGTTTATGAGCTTTTGCTTTTCTTTTTTCCTTCTTTTTCTCTTCTTTTGCGTTGGTATTGTTAGGGAGATGGTTTCTGCAATTTGTTAGTTGATGGTGATAGTCAGATGCGGGGGTTTTGCTTTCTCTGGAGAATAGAGCTGGTCATGTTGCGGTGTCGGTTTATGCTTAAAATTCTAATCAATAATACGAGGTTCCATGATCCAGTCATTATCACAACATGTTTGTCCACGGTGTATATTGAGTATTGATCATAAGAATTACATTGCATTAAAGATACTATTAATATCCGAGAACCTTTCAATGTGGACTGGACCGGTCAACTCCTGAGTCCTGCACAAAGATCAATCGAAGAATATAAAAAAACAAAACCATTTTAACTTGTCCTTAGATTCTATCCACACCAACCACCTACTCAATGCGCCGGAGCGTCATTCTCCAATGACCACTTCACCGCCCTCTTGATCCCCTCATCCAACAGCACAATCGGCGCATACCCCAACCGCCGTCTAGCCTTGTTAATGCTAAAGTACCGGGTCATGGTCGAGTAGATAATCCTCTGCCGATTAAACGTAGCCGGCTTTTGAATAATGGAAAAGAAAATCTCACTCGCCCATCCTAAAATATACCCCACCGACCGTGGCAACACCCAGGCGCTCCCAGGCCCCTTATCACTCCCCGCCGCCGCCCATACCGCGCGGCAAAAGTCCCAGAAATATATCGGCTCATCGTTAGTAATTAGGAAAGCCTCGCCATCGACGCGCTCGGTATCGAGGGGGATGGTTGTAGATTTGCCGGTGGCGAGGAGCAGCTTGGCGGCGAGAAGGTGGGCATGCGAGACGTTGCCGACGTAGGTGAAGTCGAAGAGGTTGTTGTTGGGGCCGATTTGCACGTTGTTGCGGCCTTGGTAGTAGATTTGCACCATGTGTTTGGTGGCCATGCCGTCGGCTTCGCCAAAGATGCCCGAGGGGCGGATGGAGCAGGTGAGGAGGGTGGGGTGGGAGGGGGCGCGGTTGGCGGCGAGGACGAGGGCTTCAGCTTCGGCCTGGGAAGGGAGGAGGAATTTCTGTTAGAGTTGATTGCATTAATGGGAGAAGGGATACACAAAACTTACTTTGGTCTCGGAGTAGTAGGAGGACTGGTGTCTGCCGCGGATAACGGGCCAATCTTCATTGGCATTCAACAAATCACTAACATTATCACTCAAGATACTCGCCGAACTCGTATACACCAACGCTTTCACCCCCGCCTCCCGACACATCTCAACCACACTCGCCGTCCCATTCACATTCACCTTCTTAAACAACGTCTTATGCACCTCGCCCTCCCCCTGGGCCGCCGGCGACGCCGTGTGAATAACGACATCCGGTTGTACCTTTTGGAAAATGACCATCAGCGCGGCAGTGTCAGTGATGTCGCATTCATGGTAGGTGGCGCCGGGGTGCCGGTTGCGCGTGCAGCGGAGGTCGACGGCGTGGACGGCGGTGGGCGTCCAGAGGGGGGAGGTGAGGAGTTGGGAGACGATGTGGGAGCCGAGGAAACCGTTGCCGCCGATGACGATGACGCGGCCGAGGGGTGTTGGTTCGGTCATTTTTTTTTTTTGAAGGGGGGTTTGTGTGCTTGTTTTGTGTAGAAGTTGTGGTGGTGTTGATGGTTTGGGGAGACTTCACCTTTGATGAGGCGATTGATGGGTTGATTGGTGATAGCTGTCTGTTAGCGCCTGGGGTCTTGGATACATGTGATTGGAGCGCGCTTGGCGAAGGATCAGTTGTCAGTATATTTTTGGACTTTATGTTTGCAGCGCTTGGTTGTGAGAACTACATGCGTTAGGCGCGATTTTGCGCTTACAAAGTGGGGGCGCAGTCTAAGACGGAAAAAAAAAAAAAAAGGATAACATGATGTTGTGGAACTATAGTTATTTTAGAACCAGTACTGATGCCTGGACTTGGTGGAACTTGAAATATCCAGATTATGATTCTTTGATTCTTTTTCCTATATTTTGGTCATGTTTTTTTTCCTGTTGTTGAGATGCCAAGACATGTTTTTCCATGGAACACATGCCAAATAACCCGGATCCGGATCCCTCGAAAGTTGAGATCCTCGTACACGTCACGGCTCCCAGGACCAGCTCAGCAGACGCCCACTATCGCCGATTAACACAGTTATATCTGGACTTTAAAGTTGGTTCGTCGGAAATTAATGCCATTGTGATACCATCTTAGGGTGAGCAGACATTACAAGGCTCCTTGGGGTCCGACGAGCAACGTGGTGTTCCCTTTCCGGATTACTTGTCTCCAGATCAGACTCAGGAGTACTGGGAACAGCAAAGGAGGATACAAGAGGAGATTGCACAGGATTTCCCAGGTCAAGATAAAGAGCCTCAAGACTCCGGAACAAACACACCCGGCAGTCTCAGCCGATGAACTGTCACAACCAAACACGAGAACCCACAGCGAGCCTTCCCCCCCCACGACCTAACAAAATCCTCAACCCCACCCGACATCATCTCATCCTCACAGCCGCCCCCCGAGTCACTCCAGTCAACTCCCCCACCCCCACCCCGACCCTTCCAACAACGCTTCTGCACCGCCTTCGAAATCTTCCCCCCGACGACGCTCACAACATCCTCTCCAATCTCTCCACCCGCTTCCCCTTCACCACCAAGCGCCCCCTCCGCGCTACCGAGCGCGACTGCTGGCTCGTGCTGACGGCCTCCTGGCCAGAGAAACTAAAAAAATCCTACTGAGAATTTCTGGCGAATTGAGTCGGGGCTGGGTTTGCCTGTAGGGTGTGGTGTTATCGGGATCGGGATCAGGAGGGGAGTGGATTCGGGTTTATTGTTGGGGGGTGGTGGTGGGGGCGATTTATGAGATGGTTTATTTGGCGGCGGAGAGGAGGTTGAAGGGGGAGAGGACGGAGTGGATTGATGGGTATGGGAAGGCGGTGGTGGTTGTGGAGGCACAGAGTACAGGGAACTAAATAGGCGGTTTACTCTTACTAGACTACTGAGGACAACAGAACTCTTATGAATCACATAATATAATACAAATCACCAAGGAACACCAAGTTTTTATGTAAATCTCTTTTAGTATTGAGCATTACTATTACAAGTCACTACAAGACCAAAGAGTCTGGCAGCAGCTATATACCTGCCAAATCATATAATGGCTTCTCTTCCAGGAAGGTGGCACAAGCAAACAATAGACAAAGAAAACTGGGACTATGGGCAACTAAGCAAAAGGGAAGATAACCAACACAAGGAAAAACGGAAACAAAAAGACTAGGAGAAAAACAGAAATAATAAGGGGAAAAAACAGAGGCCAAGAAGCCAGAAGACAACACTCATGAGGAAACTATTAAAAAATATGGCCGAGCACAGGAAGGCAAAAGACGCACACAAAGCGAAGACAAGAGACAAAGACTGGAGTTGGGCCAAGCCATAATATTACCCTGAGTCCTCGCAAGCGTGTTTTGTGATAGGGCGCATCGCTATGGCCAAGCCGGTGTCGGGGCGACAGAAAGAGCTTCCGAGGGTGACAGTGTAGAGGTTTTTTGTGGATGGATATTCCTTCTCTGTTGGCATGGATAGAGACACGGGATTGGAGAAAGCTCATGCGGCCCGGACAGACACCGGAGCCAACACAAGGCGGCGTCTCGCCAGAGTCAACGACGCACATTGCAGGGGAGAACTGGTATCGTAATGATCGTGAGGTATGAAAAGAAAATAAATAATAAACAATTACAAAGTCAATAAGTGTGCTTCATGGCCACGTGGCATGAAGAGTGAGAATCATCGGTTCCTGCTTTTTTTTTGTATATACAGCGAGATCAATGGCTATCTAACCCCTTTACAGAGCAGCAATAGCAGCAATGGCAACGGCCAGGAAGCCAGCGCCGACCTTGGAGGCACCAGCAGTAACGGGAGTGCCAGTGGTGGTGGGCTTGGAGACACCAGTAGAGGCGGCAGTGCCAACGGCCTTGGACTTGGAGGCGCCGGAGCCGGAGCCGGAACCAGAACCAGCACCAGCGGGAGCCGAGGTAACGGGAACAACCTCGACAGTGCCGGAGGCAGAGGTGAAACCAACACCGCCGGGAATGGTGGCAGTGGAGGTGACAATCTTGGTGGTGGAGGAGCTGGTGATGGTAGTGCCGTTATGGACGCAGGGCTCGACGGCGGTGGCAGTGATGGTGACAACAGTGGAAGGACCAGTGACAGTAGCAGAGGCAGTGACGGTCAGGACCGAGGTGATAGTATCAATACCAGTAACAACAGCAGGGTTCTTGTCAATGTAACCACCGCAGATGGACTGGACGAACTTGAGAGCCTCGTGGATCTCGTCGTCGGAGTCACCGTTGGAGTAGATGCAGTTGTAGACGTTTTCAATGAAGGTGGTCTCAGGGCAGTAGCACTCGAAGTCGGTGTTACTGGAGCAAGGGACGGAGAACATCCAGGTGTTCAAGCAAGCAGGGACAACGTCGGGGTAGACGAGAGTAGGAACGGGAGATGAGACGGAGGTGGTAGCAGAGCCAATGACCTTGGAGGTGGACTCAGTGACGGCCGAGGTGACGACCTTGGTGCCAGAGACAACCGAGGTGGTGGAGCCCAGGATGGTAGAGACAACAGAGGAAGTGACAGGAACCTCAGAAGAGACAATCTTGGAACCGACAGAGGTGGTGGCAATGACGTGGGTCTCGGAAGAAGTGACGTAGGTAGGGACGGCAGTGGAGACAGTCAGGACAGTCGACTGGGTGTTGACGGCAGTGCGGGTCTCAGTGACGGGGCACAGAGTGGTAGTGACGGGGATGGTGTCAGTGACAACGATGACCGAGGTCTTGGAGGCAGCCGGGCAGTCAGTGACGGTGGGAGCGCAAGAGGTGACAGTCTTGACGGAGGTAGTGAAGACGGTCGAGGTGCTCATGAACTCAGTGGTGAAGGTGGAGGTCTGGACCACGGTGGTGGGGATGTGCGAGGTGGACACGGCAGTGGTCAAGGACGACGAAGTCTTGACAACAGTGGTGTTGACGGGGACAGTGGAAGACTGGGTAGAGAAAACCGTGGACATGGAAGAGACCAGCGAGGTGGAGAGAGAAGCGGTGGTCTTGGTAATGGTCGAGGACTCGACGACGTGGCTGGTGGTGGACTTGACAGCAGAAGTCGCGGGAGCCGAGGTCGAGCCAACAGCAGAAGAGGTCTTAACGGCGGAAGTAGTCTTCTCAGCTGGGGTAGTCTTCTCCGCAGAAGTAGTCTTCTCAACCGAGGTGGTCTTCCCCGCGGAAGTAGTCTTCTCGGCAGTGGACGTAGTCTTGACCTCGGAAGTCTTGACCTTGGTGCTCAGAGTCGAGGTGCTCTTGGCAACCGAGGTCGACGACACCTTAGTAGAAGTCACGGGGACGGAGGGCTTGGGAGCATCGCAGTCAAAGGTAATGCCGGGGATGGTCACAGAGCAGCCGCCAGAAGGCTTGCCGGTCTGGGGAGGGTAAACAACAGTGACGTTCTTGGCGCCACCGCACTGGCTATTGGGCACAGTGGTACCGTACTTGGAGCACGAAGAGCGGGTCTTGCAAGTGCGGCCATCAGGCATGTCGTAGTGGAACTCGAGGTCGCAGTCGAACTCGGGCTGCACGTTGAAGGTTTTGATGGAGAAGGACTCGACGGTCTTGCCATCGCAGCCAATCTTAGGCGAAGAGCTCTTGGACGAGGTGCAGGTACCCTTGATGGCTTTGCCGGAGGAGGAGCCAGTGCGGGCAGCCAGGCCACTCTCGCAGGTCCAGCCGGAAAACTGGAAGCCGTTGTACATCTCGAAGGAGCCAATGGGCAGATCGGACCAGGAGAAGCCGCCCTTCTGAGCGTCGGTGCACTTATTGTCAGTGTTATCGGGGCAAGTGAAGCTGCCGGTAGAGGAGCCGAAGCCACCAAAGGTGGCGGTGGCCTCGCCGAGGAGGGCGGCGGTGACCGCGAGAACGGAGGAAGTTTTCATGTTTGCTGGCAGGTGATCAGATCAGAAAAGCGGTAACAAAAAGAGTTGCTTTGTGTTGCTTTGTGAAACAAACAAAATGTGAGCGAGTGAGTGACGGCGAAGATAGTGTGAGATCAATAAGAGGATTATAGTTCTACCAGTGAACTGTAAGACGAAGAGAAAGAGCCGAGAGTGAAAACGAAGGAACTCTGACACGGGAAAGAAAGAAAAAATAAAATAAAATAAAAAGCGAAAGGAGTCTGGAGGAAAGAAGGCGCGGTGAAAGATGAGATAAGCTGGAAGGCTTGAGAGAGAAAGGAGGAAAAGGGAAGAAGGGAAATCGGTCTCCAAGACGGCGGACGGGCCGGATCTATATAGCGCGAGAGAATGTCCTCGGTACGCTGGTGTCTCGAGTTGCATTTTTTTTTCTTTTATTTCTATAGTTTCTACGAGGGCTCAACCCAAGCAGGCCGTTCTGACCTCACCATGGCCGTTGCTTTCTTTCTTTCTCTGATGTCAGTGTGTGTTGTGTTTAGATGTGGTGGGTCTGGCCGCTTAGACGCCTCCCCCTGGCCCTGATCGAGAAGGGGTGTGCGAATGTGTCCATATTGCTGTTAATGACACTCCCTCGTTTTTCTTTCTGTTTCTAGAAATTTTTTAATCTGCTGATGCTGATGAAGGCAGTCTTACTTCTTTCTCACTATACCTGCTCTGCTTTTGGAACTTGATACTGTCCGGCATTACAGCCCCGATCAACTAAACAGTGACAGCATATCAACATAGCCATCTGGGCTGCTTGTTAACCTGTAGCCTCACCGTTCCAAGCCTCTCTTCCAATACAGTCTAGTCTCGGTCTTTCTCTTTGGCAACTCCCACCGTTTGGTCCACTCTCGCTAAACCAGACTCTGAGTGTACTTCTCTCCGGGTTCTGGACGCCGAGATATCGAATTATGCTGTAGATCCACAGGTCAACCGCCGTAGCTGTCATGCCACTCTATAGATTTATTCCCAGCCAACCAATTCTCTCTCCGATCCATTGACGCCGCTACAAGCTTCTCTTCCACCTTCAGCAAGCGAAGGTCTGTGAACCCCTTAAACATGAAAAGAGAGATTGAGGAAATTGAGAAGAAAAACAAAGACTTCTAGATGCTGTTTTATATTAGGGTTACGCATGTCACAGTACAACCCTGAGCGGTTAGAGGGACTATGGCCCTGGTGATATGCCGGCGGTTACATCACCGCGACCGCTGTTTGAGGTTATTTGGACTCCGCTTGAAGAATCTACCGAGCAACCACTTATAGTTAATGGATCACTGTGTCGACGAAGATGATAAAGTCAGACTGTGACTTATAGTCACAACAATCTACAGCGAAGCGCTTCAAGGAAGACAGACGCCCCTTCTCTTTTCCATCCCCTCAGTCAGATACGAGGAAGAGCAAAAAAAAAGACTCACAAGTGACAGACAGACAGGGACATCATAACATTCATATGAAACATGCACAGCCTCGCCTACCGCAACAGCAACAGCGACGAAAGCGCTTGGACAGTAAGGCAAGTAAGTCGACGAAGGGGCACATTTGGGCCACAAAATGAAGAAAAAAAAAAGTTCCCAATAGAAACAATGTAAAACGTTGATACAATTTATCAATCGATTAGAAGAACAAAAATCATCAATCAGGCTGTGCTTCCTCAGGTCAGCCCGGTTGACTTCAGGTTCCTCCTCTCCCAACTGCCGCCACCTCCACTCCGTCAATATGCCCCTCTCCATTCCCCACTCCCAAGCTTCCGCCCTACATCCCTTGGTGTAAATGCAGGAACCAGGAACTACCAAACCAGAAAATCAAGAAAATGTCAGCTAAGAGGGAAGGAAGGAAGGAAGGAATCAGGAACAGGAAGAATAACCTTTTTCTGGTCCCTGACTAATTTTTTTTCCGACTAGTGAAAACCCTAAATGTGATCAACCCTTGATTGTCAAACTTTATTTTGGGGAGGGGAGTTTGCAGGTGATCAGACGGGGGAGATGTATCGAGTTCATCGCAAACTGTCATTGCAGCTGGGCTTGTCTGCTACCAATCTGAGGAAACGACGATGTCATTTGGGCGTCATATCTGTTTGTCTCTTTTATTTTTACCTTTCCACTTGTAAGGTGAGGGAGAGATCCTGTCAGGTCACCATCTACAGACAAGACCACGTTTTTTTTTGTTGATATTCTCTTCTCTCTCTTTATTCTCACGTCACTTTTTTCACTGTTCGTTCGTTTCAGGTATCCTGCCATCATCCATTGCCCACCACTGCCCAATCTCGATATTCCCCACAAAAGAGAAACCAATGCATAATGCCCTCGATACCCATTCTCAACAACAAAAAGTCTTCTATATCAATCATCCGACAACCCTAAGAATACCCTCATCAACCCACCTCCACCACGAGGCGCAGCCAGGTGCCTCCGGAGACACTAAAGATTGTCTTTGTTTCAGGTTCCGGAGCCACACGCCTTCACCCCAAACCCTACCCCCTTCTTGTCCACTGTTTCTTCCCCTCTAAACTCACCGTAGCGTCAATGACGTCGGTGTGATGGACTTGTTGCCTCAGATTGTCTGGAAGAGGTTTCTCGGTGAGTCACAGGGGAAAACACTCCAGGATTTCTTTCTTTCTTTTCCGGAAACTTTCTAGTGCGCTGGCGAGCCAGACTATTAATTCTTGATTCTTGTCAACCAAAGTTTGGTCTTGCTCGTATACGAGGGCAGTGTGTTACACTATTGGTACCAATGATACGTTAGGTCCTCCTCAAGAAAAAGCACAGAGATATTCTTCTTCCGATGCGAATAAGTTACCCGTTGCTTTGATGCTTTGATGCTTTGATGTCCACACAAACCGTGAAAGAGCCTAGAGGCTTCAGAGAGCCAATAGCCGCCCATGGCATCAGATCGCAGAAATGTGTTTCTCTCGCTTCTCCTATCACCTACAGACACAGAAGCCAGCCAGCTAGCACAACGGACCCCGTTCATCCCGACAACGGCTCATCGTCAACATTGGATTCCACAGGGCACGGGGCAGCAGAATGAATGGGGTCGCTATGGGTTAAGGGAGATGTTTTCTCTCTTCTTTTCTTTAATTTCCATGGGGATGAGGGGCGCGGAAAAGGGACATTGCAACCAAGAGATTAGCTACATTATACACATTTCGTATTTCTTTTCTTCTCCTTCCCAGTGACATTACAGGGTTTGTTCGTTCAGATCAAAAATCATAATGATGCCTCCGTGTGGCCTTTTTTTTTTTTCGTCCCTTCACCTTGTCTCTGTGTTTTGCCATGTCAAGTGACGATGAACTATATCCTCTATAAAAATGCATTTACACCACAGATGGAGAAAACGCTGATCAACGGATCAATAACGTAAACTTTACACACACACACACACATATATATATATATATATAGTAAATAAACTCAAGAAAGGATTATTTTCTTGGTTGGTATCTTAGATCACCAACAGCCAGCAGAAAATCCCATCCCAGAATTCCAGGATGTTCGGGTCCCCCAGAACATTTTAGGGCTGCAGGCTATACACATTTAGCATCTTAGACCCGCTGGGACAATCAATGTAAATCAGCGAGGCGTCAATTTAGCCCGAGGCTGTACGACAATGACCTCTATGCACATCACTGATACGAGATGATAAGAATAAACCACAGGAACGAACCGGATTCTCCCCGAGTCAAAAGCTAGATAATCTCTCCAGATACTGTGTCTGCCAATCGGACGAATCTCCGTATTGTCAATATCGGATTTCCACCATCAATCTTCCTATATATGCCTGCCATCATATAAATGTTTAATTCTCCGACCGCTTGGATCCGCGCGAGCGTGTCTGCACTGAAAGGTTACAGTGCATATTCGAATGTATTTAAATAAAAATTCTGTGCAGCCGGCCTTTTCCCTCGACAATATCACCAACACATATACATGTATACACGTGCATGTAACCATATACATGCCCATCTTCATCGTTTGTAAAATAACCGGCTGGCTCGCCCATCGAGATCCTCGTTCAGTCAACGCATCTCGTGGGTTTGTGTCTCTGGTAAATAACGTAATCAATGATTCAATCTAAAAGGCCCATGTTATTTCCTGCATCATTCAAGCGAGACGACGAACGGTGAATGGCGAGTATATCGATAATGCCATGTCAAACCACCACCAGCACCAGCACCAGACTTTATCCCGTATAGTTGAGTTTAGATACATCACAGATCTCTCCAGCCTCGCCGGGCGAAATCACCTCTATCTTTAGCTTGTGACACTAAACATCCATGCCACACCATTACAATTCAACCCTTCTTCAATGCTTTTTCCATTCAAGGACTATGCATCTCTAGTCCCAACGGACCCTGTCGTCGGCCCGCCTCAAGTTACCTGTAATATATATACAAGAAACCATGGGATTCCAACGTTACATATGCCTTTACTCTCCAAAGGCCCTTTTGACAATAACCATAAAGAAAAAAAAAGAACGAGTTTGGTGGCGAAGTTGTCAGCATGGTCCCTGCAGAATCTTGACGCAGGTGCCATGTTACCCGCCCCAATTACTTGGCTATCTATATAGCCATATATTCACACCAACTATTGCAAACCGTACCTGATCTGACAAGAAAAAAAAGGATAACATCATGTTTGCCCTCAGCCCAGCAAATACAAACCTATCACAGACATGTATCCACACACTATAATTCAAAATTCACCAGATATTCCTATCTCCCCACTACCCGCCTCCGAGACACCCACACCACCATCACCACAGCCGACCCCCCTTCAATTTCCCCCAGTACCTAAAATAGCCACATCCACTACCATCACCACATGGCACCTCCAATCCATCTTGCCGTATCCCACTTCAACCAAATCCAATCATCGCCCGACCCAACTAAATAATCAAAAGATATTTACCTACATTTTGTTTCGAAACAACACCGTCCCTCCCAAAGCACCACCTGCAACCACTTCTTCGTATCCATATATCCACTCAACATACTAAATTTCCCGAATTCTCCATTCCACTTACACAGCCTCCTACTCCGGAATAACATATCCAACCCTAACAACTCGATGCTCAATATAACCCTACCATTGCCCAACATCTGAAACAACCCCCCACCAATGCATAATTCACCCATGACAACCTCCGACCATCCCCCGCCCCACCCACAACATGAGACCATCTCACTCTATCACTTAATATGTCAATAATCCCGCCACCGACAAATTTGATCGCCTTCCATAATCCCATAATGAGCCTGCCAAATGCCGTCTCCCGCATGACAGACATGCCTTCTCCCCTCCATCACCAGCAAACATCACAAAATTAAATGGACCTCCAAATACATAGTCAACTTTGCCTTGACGTCCCTGTATCAAAAATACCCGATCACTCGCTTGTATGTATTCTAGACATTACATATATACTGATCCATAATGTTGACTCTGCCACTGCTAAAAAAGCAAAAAAAAAAAAAAAAAGGGGGGGGGGGGGGTGTTTTACCCCAGATTTTGATGAATTGCGTGAATAGGTTTAGGTTAATTGATATGTGTGTGTGAAGGTTCCCTTCGTCCAGGTCAACGAAAGGGAGGATCTTGAGATGCCTTGAGGTGCGAGGTTGACGGTATTGTGTCTCAATTGAATCTTATATAAACACAGATTCTGGATGAGCAGAATGTAGGCTATATAGCCCACGTCCAGCCAAACTTTATAGATTATGTATACGTGTAGACTATTGGATGACGCCCGAGATCTCTACGTCAATTCAGATGAATCATATCACCCAACAAAGCCACAAAACTTCACGTATCAGATATATACTCAATCGTGTGTTGTGATGATTGCCCCAGAAGCCATCCATCCTTCATCCATGGTTTTGATCTGCCCACACCCACCCCACCCCTCTATTCTTCTGTGACACCCCGGTCCACAGGGCACGGGATCACACAAAAAAGTTGACCTTGATTGATTTCCTATTTAGGTATGGCTTACATGCATCTAGCATTGCATCCAGGCTCACAGGATTCGCCTGCTTTCATTTATTTATTCTGAAACCTTTCCCTAAAACTTACAACGAGGTGAATGTTGTTGAAGCATAAGTCACTGTTGAGTCAACTCTTTGTGACAACGATGAAAGTAAAATACGAAGTCATGGATATGAGTCTTTTTAACCGTAGTTTTGTCGGACTATGTACTTTCCAGGTTGACTATATATCACGGTCTCTCGGGCCAAGTCTCGTGATCATGGGAGAGGGAGGGACAGTCACTAAGTATTCCATGAGGCGGCTCTGGATAGTTTGGATTCTTGTGTAGCCCTGTCATAAATAGCACAATGATAACAACAGAAGCAGAAAGTCTTCTTTCTGTCCGACTATCCCTGCCAGCGTGCAGTGCGGAAGATGATCTCGCCAAGTCCCCAAGCATCTATCTGTTTATCTATCTCGTGGGAGTCCATCCAGATGTTGAATACAACACTGGCAGTATGAAGAATATAGGGACTGGCTGAATGTATATGTGTATGTAGATGTATCTATTTATTTTGCAATTGGAAATCGAATGCGCTGCGTAGACTCCAGACATATGTATGTACATACATGGTCCATTTTAGCCAGAAGATCCTGTTCCACTTGTTCCACACAGCCACCGGTTTCAAGATGCAGACTTTTTTGTCAGCAAATCCAATGCTTATATATTCCTTAGAGAGCGGCGGTTCATGCTGCTGGAACTCACAAGCAGGGAAAGAGTAAACAGGCTAAAAAGAACAGCGGCTTAAGGTGTGTTGGTCACATGGTCTGTACCTTAGGAATATTGTCAACCGTCAGAGTTAGAGTTTATCAATTATGTGTAAATAGGTTCTTTGTGTTTCTTCTGCAACTTGAAGCGCAGGCATTCAAGATAGATCAAATAATACAATTTTTTCTTGCTAAAAAAAGTCTTCAATCTATGCATCTATCTATGTAGCTGATATTTGGGCCCATCGGCTACTCACTTCAAAGCGTGACAACTTCCCCAGATTTCTCGATTCGCCACTAGTCTCAAAAAGGGATTCGACTCTACCGAATGGAAGGAACGTAACCAATAGGAGTCGGCTTATCCAAGGATTAAAACCATAAAATCCAATACAAAAAAGTAATTACCCCGAAATGGAAGACAGAAAAGACAAGAAGACGGTGGGATTCTTTTTTTTTTGTTGCCAATCGCCAAAATTCTGATATATATAAATCTGCGAGGTCCTCCACTGGAAAACGTGGTCAGAAACCTTTTCACGATCATGGTCGCTTGTTATACTTGCATCTTGATTCCATCTTGATTCCCCTGATTTTTATCAGCCAAGCTAGCCGTTGTTGCGTTAGTGTATTGCAAGCTACAAGTTGCTATTGTATTGACGAGTCTTGTTCTTCTCGTAAACCAACCGCTGTTTTTCTTTGTCTTGCTGAGCTCTAACATTGTGTCATCACTTGCATCTAGCGTTGAAACATCTACGGATCTTGACATAGTCATCATCACCATCTTTTTTTTTTTCTTTTTCCTTCTCTTGCTCTGCCTCAAAGCAAGGAACCCCTCTACCGGGAATAATCTCATTTGCCATACATTGTGGGTTATCCGTCCACTTGCCGGTTGCTTTATTCCCAAAGTCTGTTGTAGTAAATTGTCACCTTACTCCCGCTTCCATCACACACACACACACACACACACACACACACACACACAAAGCTGGTCTCCATTATTCTGTTCCTGTCCGACGACATACCTGGGCGCCGTTTCAAAACTCCTTGGCCACGTCTTTCCCGGATTGCTCTGGTGTTTTTTTTTCTTTTTTTTCTTTCAATTTATCATCTCGCTGGTTGGTGGACAAGATACACTTTGACCCCCACCGCATCCGGCACCTGCCACTTGTCAAGCGGCCGCCACAAACACACACATATACACATAGAACACTTGTCACCAGTCATAATCACCACTGCTGGCTGCACCCAAGATGCCTGAACTGTCCTCAATCAAGTTAATTCCTGTTGGTCAAGGGTCGCAGAGCCGCATCGCCCAGGCCTGTGATCGTTGCCGGAGCAAAAAGATCAAGTGTGACGGGCTCCGCCCCAGCTGCTCGCAGTGCGCCGCCGTCGACTTTGAGTGTAAAACCTCGGATAAACTCTCACGGCGTGCCTTCCCCAGAGGCTACACAGAGAACCTCGAGGTTCGGGTCCGCGATTTGGAAAAGGCCAATCGCGAGCTCAAGTTTGAGCTTGAGTCTCAAGAGGAGAAGATTGCCTTCTTGAGCAAGGGGCCCCAACAATCGGCAGAGGCTTCCCAATCGATTAGAGGACAGTCAACGGAACGTTGTGCATCTATAGGTCCGTTGGCAAACCGGGATTCCATCGGTGCGGCCAAGGATGGGTCACCGGGGATGTCTCCCGGAGTGGCAAATCTGTATTCTGCGTCCAGCTCTAAGCCATCGGCCTTGAAATGCTTCAAGACACAACCCCCCACTTTACATTTGGATGTCGAGTCTTCAGATTCTTTCTTTATGGGGGCCTCCTCCGGTCGGCCGTCCATAGGTAAGTCCTTTTAGTCTCTCTCGTTGGCATCCAGTCACTAACTTGTTGCCCTTCTAGAAACCTTCCGCCGCCAACTCCAGGAACGGGCAAAGAGCTGTCCAAGCTTCAATGCGGATGCTTTTCTGCACATCCTGGGCTGCCCGCCACTAGTCTCTGGCTCGTCACCGCCAACAGGCTCCTTCACTCCGTCCCCTCTTCTGGGCCGCGATGCCGAGATCAATGCCGGCCATCCTCCCCGCATCTTCACCGACCAATGCGTCAGTGTCTTTTTTACAGAATGGGCGCCATTCTTCCCCGTGCTGCACCGGACAGATTTCCTCACGGCATATGCCCTCTTCACCAAGGATCCGGAGCGGGTCAAGGATACTGTCAAGTTATGTCAGATCCATCTGGTGTTTTGCATTGCTGGACTCTCCAGTGACCAGCCCGAGATTGAGATCATTGCTGGTTGCGAAGAGAAATGGAAGACGCTGCTCAATACCTTGTTGTGCTCTCAGACGGTTGATATACTGCAGTGTCTTGTGCTGGCCATGATCTACTGCATGCTGCGAGGCAACCATCGCCAGGTGCAGCATTACCGCAGCATTGCAGTTGGCATCGCGCAGCGCCTTGGCCTCCATCATCAACAAAGAAACTTTTCATTTGGGGTTCTGACTTTGGAAACCCGCAAGAAGGTCTTTTGGACTCTATACACTGTCGATTGGTAAGTCCACAAGTTTTCTGGAAGCCCCATCTTTCAACCCCACTGCCATGCCTAGTCCCTCTCATCTAACAGTTTTCACTAGCTTTGCAGCGGCATCCATGGGCCTTCCCCGATTAATCAACGACCACTGGGTGCAGACTGAGTATCCTATCGACGCCGACGACCATAATGTCTCTGAAAACGGCATCCAACCCGGGCTTCCCAACGCCCGCACTACCATGTCCAACGCCTTGGCCCTCTTCCAGGCCATGCGGTGTATGGCCAAGGTCTTGGATTATGCGTATAGCAGCTGTGCTGTCAACATCTCTATTCCCAAGTTACAGGAGTTGGATTCTGAGATCATTGCCTGGGAGCAATCGCTTCCCAGCCATCAGCGCCTGGTCTTTGTCGGCGATAGCGCTGAACTAGTGCACAGTGATAATGCGCTGAATGCGTCAATACTGGTATGATACAAGTCCAAACATCTGCCGTATCATGGTGGCTGGTCTCTTTCCCGCTAACAATCAAACAATAGGCCATTACATATTACTACATCCGCATCTTGATCACCAGACTTATCATCGATAATAAGACTGCTCAATGCTTACACACCGCCATAATCTCCGTGTCCCGCTTCAGCCGCCGCATCATCAAAATCTCTCAATGCCTCGAAGAGCGTCGCCAGGCCTTTGCCATCTGCCTGAACAAGGCTGACCTCCTCGCCCTGGCCGGATTCTCCGTCCTCTTCGAAGGTGTAACCATCAACCAAGCCTCCTTGGTCAAGCTCTCCCCCGCAACTGCCAACGCCACTCTGCAGAACGCCGTGCCCTTTATTGACTATGTCGTCAAGACCCTCTTCCGTCTGAAAGCCCCCGGCTGCCAAGACTTCAAGCAGGCTGCCGCCGCTTTTGTGAGATTAGAGGGCGGCCAATGTCAAGAGGGCCCCGAAGAACGCGACCTATCACTACACCGACCGCGCAGCGAGACTGGAACCATGACGACCACGGGCACCAAGGGTGCCAAGGGCAGCCTGTTCCGGGGATCCCCACTTCATCAAAATTCCAGCAGTGGGACCCTCCACCACAAGCTCAAACTCGCGAGTGCCCGAAACAGCATCAGCGGGCCGGTTCTGCCGTCTATGCTATACGAAGGCGCCAAATCAGACTTTGACATGCCGTCGGCATCATCCCAGTCGCCCCTGTTTGTCCCGCCGGCCTCATCGGCAACAGCCAGTCGCTCCCGCCGCATGACGCTCGCCGGCCCCATGCGCCGGCCTGTCTTGGGCCAGGCAGCGATCAACCTTCACCAGTCGGGCATTATGCCGTCGGCCCCCGGTGACATTGGGTATGAGCTATACAGTCGCCCGATGGAGGAGGATACGTCGGCGAGTTTGAAGCCCACGGTCTTTTCCGATCTCCCTGGGACAGCTGGGGGGTTCTTCCTGGGTGACGCTTTTTCGGACTCGCCGTTGCAGACTGAGGACTGGTTTGACGCCATTTATGGAAACTTGCATCCTAAGGCGGCGCCGTTGATGTGGGTTAATCACGATGATGTGCCTTCGACTGAGGGGCCGCCGAGTTTGGCAGGGGTCAGTGTGCAGAGTCATATAACAGAAGAACTGCCGCAGAGACCGGCGACAGTTACGTTGGGGGCACAGGGGAATAATGGGAAGAATGGGATTCCAGGATTGTCGGGGGATATCTTGGAGGGGTTGGTGGGGTTTACGTGATTTTTGTCACGTGTGTAATGTATATATCTATTTGGGATGAAAATAATTCGATCATCAAGACATATCTGTGGTCTAAGAATTATGGTAATGCTTTTGTCATTATGCTGTGTATTTAACATGGCACTTTTTGCGCTATATGGGTTGATTTGCACCTTGAGAAAAGAAGACCCTAACTCTTTCGTGGTTTCGTGGTACAGCCGACATGATATACCGTACACAGGCAACAAATCTTAAATAATCTGACCTTGATATTTCAATTTAGATAAAAGATACAATGCACTCCATAGTCTTATACAAATAAACAAGAAACACTTCTTACTGCCTTTATCTCCAGGGCACACTTTACATAATGGCCATCTTAATAGTCTTAAAGACTCCTCATAAACTTCTGACCATCCAACTAAGAGCAGTATGTGTTTACATAAAGAATGAATCGATAGCAACAGCACTTGCATGCTGATCGAGGAAATCTGTGTTGTAGTTGCTCTGAGTTTTGGTTTACATGTAAGTTTCCTTACTAGATTCTATGCTAGATGCTGGCGCGTGTCAAATGTAGAGGATGGATTATGTGACCCAAAAATGGCAGAAGATTCTAGAAAATGATTAACCTTCCCGGACTTGTTGATGGAGACCCATGATGCAAGATAATAGTATATCCGGTGAAATCAGTCTACACTCAGATGATTGCAAGACACATCAGGATTCCTGATGTCATTGAGACGTTGGGGGTGTATCTATGTTACAGACTCCCAGTGACAGCATTGATGAAAAGGGCCACAGGAAAACAGTGATAGAGAGAAAATCTATCTGTAAATGCTTGCATATATTTATTGATCTAGATGAACACTACACAACATCCCTCTACAACTGCACTAGCACCCCACGGTTCATGGCGTTCATAAAGATATTTGCAAACTGCGAAGCCTTTGCATGGCAATCGCTCTGGCTCCGCTTTTCCAGCGCCTGCGGCAGCCATTCTATAATGTGCTTGATCCGGTTCTCATTCTACAAAACGTCAGCATGTTGTTCAATACGTTGATTCAAATGGCTGCTGCTACTCACCGAAGGATGTGTACTCCCCCACTCCGGCACTTCCTGATTACTCCGCTTCGCAACGACATCCATCCTCTTCCAAAACTCCACTGCCTCCCGCGGATCATAGCACGCCTCCGCCATAATCATCAAACCAATATAATCCGCCTCGCTCTCCTGAATCCTGCTCATCGGCATCTGGAAAACATAATCTAGCATCCCCGGCAAAAGATACGCCGCAGCAATAAACAACGGCGGGAACACGTACGAGAGGCCGAGCAGCGAGTAGGCGAGCATGTTGGAGCCGATGGCGGAGGACTGCCGTTCGCCAAAGTGCTGGGCGAGGTTGTGGGCGATTTCGTGGCCGAGGACGGCGGCAAGGCCGTCTTCGTTCTGCGTCACGCGGAATATGCCGTCGTAGACAAAGACCTTGCCACCCGGCAGCACAAAGGCATTCAACGTTCCTGCATCCTGGTTAACACATGGATGTACATACATACATAAGTACGTCAGACCTCAGCACAACTCACTCGGATCGTGAATCACCCGGACCTCCCACTCCTTGTCCGCCATACCGCTAAACGGAATCAACCGCTCCATCACCCTCCTCACTATCCGCGTCCGCGGATCCCGCTCGGGCAGAAAATACCCCCCCTGACTCTCCACCTCATAAATCACCCTCTTCACCTGCTGCTCCACCACCATACCATCGCCATCCCCATAGCAATTAAACCGCCGCCGCCCCGACACCGGCACCGTCTGCAAATTCCAAGCGTAAAAGACCACCGCCGCCCCCGCGCACGCCGCCGCAAACGTCCAGGTGACGGGTGACCGCGCGGTCCGCGACGCCCGCTCAAAGGTAAATAGGGGCTCCGCGTGCTCCAGGTGGTATCGGTGGAGCATGGCGGCTTTTTGCTGGGGAGTGAGGGCTTCTTCGATGGGGGGGTCGGTGGGGGATTGGTTGGGATTCATGGGGGGTTTGCGGTGGAAGGGGTGAGAAGGAGTGGTGGAGAAGAGGATGCGGGGGCGAGGGTTGGTACGGGTAAATTTGGCACGGAGGGAAGAGGAGGGGCGGGGATAGCCTGTGGTGACGAGGCGGGCCAGGCCGGGCCCGTGGCAAAGTGGCCTGGCCAAGCGCGCGAACATTTGTGGGCGATTGCGAGAAATTGAGAGATTAGATTGTCAAAAGCGCGGATAATATGTAATGCCAATATGATGGGCGATAACGGATTGTGAGTGCACAAACACAGGATATATTTTATGCAGCTACCGATCAGGTCTGAGGTCGCATCGCCGCATTTACGGCTGGTCCATCAATTTGAGACCCACATGACTGCCGATCGGAGTTTAACCGTAACATATGCATTTATAGGGTTATGCCTTCAAAAAGAACGTGAAAAATTCTGTCAGCATTCCGTCTTTCTATCAACTTTTTTTTTTTTTTTTTTTTTTAGAAATTTCACCCCCAAATCATGAAATAGATGGCAAAAATGCCACCCAGTCCACATCCTGGTACACCCCCGACGGTGGCTGCTTAAAACTCCAGAACCCAACTGCAAATATCGACAGTTTCACCGCAACATTCAACCCACCCCAGAGCGCTGCCACAAGCCCCCAGCTCTGGTAATGCATCGAGATCACGAGAATGATGACTTGCGTGGGGAAGTATGCGGTGGTGATGATGCTTGAGACGCGCCAGATGGTTCTGGCTGTGGGCGATGGGAAGTGCCAGTTCCAGCCGAAGAGGTGGACGACACCAAAGCCGCAGAGGGCGAGGAAGTAGAAGATTAGGCCCGTGAAATAGATTGCAAGCTTCCAGATTGAGAGTTCGTCTTTCAGTGCTAGGATAGGACGGGATTGTTCTGTGTCTGCGTAGGAAACGGACATAGCCTTAGTTTGAAGCTCACTCTTCTCCATGTCTTGTCCTATCATTGCACGATCGGCATCTCCAGACTGAAGTGTCGTGACTCGAGAGCCCAACAGTTGTGTTGGAGATGTAGTGGATGAACCGGATACAACCTCTTCATAGCCCCACAGGATAGTGGGATACGAGAAATTGTACGGCTTCTTCCACCACGCCATATAGATGCACGCAGCGGATACAGAATAAGCGGCGGTCCCCAGCTCAAGCGGCGTTGACGGTAGGCCCTCAATATACCGGGCTATCAATGTGATGGCAAATATGACTGCCTGAGAAAAGGTAACAAGCTTGGTCATGGGATCTCCTTTTGACACCGCCTCAATATGCCCAGGTATGATCAGGTATCTTTCCTGGAGCTTTGGCGGACACTCCTTGATGAATTTGACTATAAAGGTCAGATGCTATAAACACACGAACAACGAAAGTCACGTACCATATTCTACAAGGGTGATGGAACGGAAGCTTCTAGTCTTCTTCCCATTAGGATCCCGGACTTCAGGGAACGGAGCCGCAAACTCCAACGTCGCCTGCTGGTCCAACGGCCCACTGGCATCCAACGCCACCGCCTCCACATGCCCAATCGGAATCCAAATCCCCCCCGCCGTCGCATAAAATGCCATCTGCAGATCCAATATCTCCTTAATGAACTCATCTGCCCCCGTCCACTCTATTTTTACCACCGTCGAATCCCCAATCAAAAGTCTAATCACCGGATTAACGCTCACCCCGCACTGCAGCAGCGCCGACTGCGCGGCAATGACTTGTTCGAGAGCATACAGCGTAATCATTTCGGGCATGACACAGCCGAGGATTGTCGTGGCGGTGGAGCGCAGTGCGGTGGCGGCGAGGATGGAGAGGCGGGTGAGGACGGGGCGGCCGTTGGTGTTGGGGAGTGGCGGGAGCTTGGGTTGTTGGATGCTGGCGTGGTAGACGGTGTAGGAGCAGAGGAAGAGGACGCTGAGGCAGTTCCAGATTATGGAGGCGGTTGTACGGTCGGAGTCGCCAGTGTCTGGGTTGTCACGGAGATGAAGTGAACTTGGCATTGTCTTGGTGGCAGTTGAAGTAAGGTTTGATTATGACATTGACAGATGGAAGCCAGTGTTTAAAAGTTAATAGATGCAGATTTGGGTACTTTTGAATAGCTGCCCATCTGACGAGTGGTATTGGACGTCACGTGAACATGTCCATCACGGACTCGGCGCCTAATTTTCACTTTTTGTTAAGCGCTGTCATATTGACGAGACAGGGGACATTTCTTACATTCGTACATAAGTAACATACAAGGCCCTTGAAGCCCGTCCTCAGTCTATCACGATGCTTATTTTTTTCTGTATAGAATCTAACTGATAGACGGCAGAAACCCTTGCCAATCCACATCCTGATACGTCGACGCCGGCAAAGCCACAAACGAATACAACGCCAACGCCAACAACCCAACCTTAGCCCCCACCGCATACATATTCACCGCCGTCGCAATCCCAATCTTGTTGTACATCTGCGGAATCCCCTGAAACGGCATAAACACCAGTATAAAGCTAAAAGGGAGGAACACGAGCAAGATGAGACTGAAGGCCCGCCAGGCTTCTCGTGCTTTGATGTTGGGGAAGTCCCAGTTCCAGGCAACGAGGTGGATACCTGAGGCGGCGTTTAGAAGGAGATACAGAAGTGTCAGGCTGAGAGTCTTGAATGTGCGGCTTTTTGTTTCGAAGAGCCAGGCGGCAAGGACACACACAAACCAGGCCAACTGGTAGAGGAGAATCGCACACTCTTTGAACGGCCAGTAGATGTAGTGTAAAACTCCATCCTTGAGTACCGGGTGCCGCAGCGATCTCTCAAAGACAATTTCAAGCTTCGACAAAAAGACATCGGCGACCCGGTCGTAGTTTCTCCCCGGTGCCTCCTCACAGGCATGGCAAATGTCAAAGTCCCATAGCAACGTCACATGCTGCACGGCATACGGCTTCTTCCACCACAGCGTATAGATAAACGCCGTCATAATCACATGCGACGCCGTCATGAGTTCCAGCGGGGAAACCGCCAGGCCCTGTATCGGCCGGGCGATGGTGCATATGCCAAACCATAGAGCTTGGAATAGCGTTAAGCCCTTGGCGATTGAGTCGGCTTGGCCCCAGGTGGAGAGGGTTTCGGGGGTGACGCAGTTGCGTTGGCGGAGCTCCGGGGGGGTCTGGCGGAGGAGCATAACTACAGGTTTTTTTTTGTCAGTCTTTACAATGCAATATCTAACAAAGGGAGAAAAAAAAGTCCTTACTGTATTGCCGCAACTCTATCCTCTGAAACCTCAACAGCCTCCCCGGCTCTGCCATCGCCGGCACAAACATCTGCCCCGGCGAATTCTCAACATCCTCCCCCTCCTCCCCCACACTCCCCGCCGGCACCATCAACCCTCCCGCCAACGCATAAAACGCCACCTCAAACGTCACTAACCTCTCGATATCCTCTTCACTCTTATCTTCTCTCCACTCCGGAATCCTCGCCACCCCGCCATCGGCAAACAGCCTCACCACCCAACTGTCACTGTCTTTCCCTCGACACTCCCAGATCGCCGTGCAGGCATAGTGTACCTCAAAAAGAGCCCCCGTAATAACAATCTCCGGCCCGACAAAGGTGACGAGGGCGGTTAGGAAGAGGTTAAGCGGGTGGCTGCGCGGCAGCCTATTGACGGAAAAGAGACATTGGGCGAGGTAGTTGCCAAAGGCAGAGCCGGGGACGCGGTCGGTTTCGCCGTGGGGGATGTTGGGGTGGACGGCGGTATAGGAGCAGAGGAAGAGGACGGTTAGGCAGGTCCAGAGGATGTCGAGGGTGCCGCGGGTGTTAGTGCCGTCTTGGTAGCCGATGATTGTTGGGTCGGGGTTGGACATTTTGCGGGGGAGGAGGGGGGGAGGGCTGGAAACAATGTAATTGTGATTGAGCAGTGATGATGGAATGTTTGACTGGGAGATTGGGTGCATACATTTTATCTTTTTGAGATCTCTAGATGCTATTTCAATGGAGAATGGCATGGGCCATGCACATTATCGCGTTTCTCTGAAAATGTAGGCGTCGGACTATCTCTTTACGCCCGACGACGCTGGGCCCTGGAACCGGTCAGCCAACAATGCAACCTCGGGTCGTCATCTTCAAGCCAATTGCCCCTATTGTCTTATTGTTGCTGCCAGTTCGATTTTTCCCAGTGTCTTTCTAGAAGGTAAATAAATGTAAAATATAAAATGTAGTATTTAACATTTCCCAGGTTTACCATTAACCGATTATTGCCGGTTGTTCACGTGATAATATCCCAGGCAGCGCTTACATACAACTACATATTCATCCAATGTAACCACTGAATCTCTAGTCACAACACAAGTGAAAACATCTTCCCATTATATTCATAGTCATTGCCTTGCTTACGTGCGTGTTGTTCAAAATGTTACACAATTCCAATAAAAGGTCAAAGGGTCATCCCTGACTCCACAAGGACAAAGCGCAATACATAACCACGATCACGGCACAGACTCCGCCAATCACAAACAACCCAATTTTTCATCTTATTCACTTCATACAACTAGACCCCGACAATATGCCTAACGACACATCATCCCCCCACCTACTCCTATCCCTCAACCTCCCTGGCACCACAAACCCCCACTCATCCTCCTTCTCTGGACTTACCCATGTCCTCCCCTGCCAATCCCCCACCGAAAACTTCAATCCATCATCCCCTCCCAATCCTCCCCTTCCATCCCGCCGCGGCCTCGACGCCATCACCAACGCCCCACAATACGGCCGCTTCCGCCAACATCTCCGCTCACCCAGTTGCTGCCGGACATACCATTCCTCCGGCTCCCCATCATCCTTGTGCGTCGGGAAGTTCCACGCGACATGGGGATTCGCCGTGAAGCTAGGGGCGGTCCCCGGGCTGACGAGGCGTCGGTAGAACTCGGGAGATTGGCAGGGGAAGTCTTTATGAATGCTGGTGAACGGCACGGTGGGTGGAGGGGGGTGGGAAGAGGAGGATTGGTTGTAGATTAGGAAGTCGAGGATGTCTACGCGCAAGGAGGCTTTGTGGGGACCATGGGTCAAATTGACGTCTTTGATGCTAGGGGATTGCCGGGGTTCCATGTGTAAAGACGGCCGAAGACTGTGGTGGACTTTCCTTGCCGTAGGTGGATAGTTAAACAATACCCTTGTGAAGACGCACAATGGCGAGGACTTTGAATCATCGCGACCAGATTGACAAAAAGTGGCTGTGGTGCTAGGATTCGGAAGCGAGGCCAGCATACTAACCGAGCTAGATGGTACTTGACTAGTACTTTTGGATCTTGGTTTTGGCTCTGCAACCGGCGCATAGACGAGACTAACATTCATGCCACTAACAGTGGGATTGTGAATATGCTCTAAATCTTGACCGGTGGCTGCCAATGTACTTTTGTCTTGTACTATTTCACTCGCAGCTGCCTGATCGACCATTGCTTGATCTTCGTTATCAGCCGCATCATCAATCGTGGCCACGTCTGCTATATTATCGTCTTCCTCACCGTCAAATATCTCTATCACCTTTTTTACCGTCGTCCTTATGATCACAGGACCATCGGGCAAATTGCGCCTCTCAGCCGGTGGTTGTATTGGCTTTTCGAGTTCCCTGTTCCACGGTCCATTACTCTTCAGTGGAGCAGACGGCACAATCGGATCCACCGGCGACCTCAACGAGGACTGATTCAGTTGTTGACGCTGGACTATAAGTCTCGCCATCTTGATCTGCTCCTCTTGTTTCTTGGCTTGTATTTGTTGAACCTGAGACAAAGCAGGGAAGTTCTCGGGCGGAATTGCAGCCAGGAGTGGCCGGGGTAGTGTCCGACTGCCGTTTGCATGTGCTGTCGCCGGTGTAGGAAGACCGACGAGTGATGGGCGACTGTGAGGTGTTGATGTATTGTGAGAAAGATAATTAGTCACAGATAATGGGTTCTTTGCAGAGATATAGGCAGAAGAGCTCGATGGTACCGTAGCTCCCTGACGCGTACAGCTGGATGGCGCTGCAAGAAAATCAGGTGAAGGTTGGCCAGATATCTCGGTAAATGGCGCACATAATACTGAAGGTATAGAGCTTTTGGTAGGTGCCAGCGATGGTGAAGATCTGTCCATCAAGTCTAGCGCAGCTGAAGGTGGTCCTAGCACAGACTGAACACCAGACTGGGGAGTGAGAAGTAGCGTCCGACCAGTTACAAACGATAAAGTAGCCCCCTGAAGAGTTAGTTGTGGTCTTGTATCTTGAGAAGGTGTCAAATCGGTTGACAACGCTGCCGGTGGATTAGATGATATAGTAGGCATTCCTGGCTCTGATGATGTGATAGCAACGAGACCATGGCATGGCTGTGGGGTGGAGGCCGATATTGTGTCTTGCGCAGGCTTGGACTGTGATGACAGTGTCACATTACATATACTCTCATCCACCTGTGAAGAGAAGGCCGGGCCTTGATCATCCCCTTTCCCAGCAGTATATTGACTTCGATATTCATCATCCAACACCAAAGTATCTTCCACTATCATACTATCCTCCATAACCGTATCCTCTACCGCTTCCCCACATGAATCACCAATACTTGCAGGACGCAGACTCGGTGAACCCTCAACATACCCCACACCAAACTTTATCGGGCTTTTGTTGATCTCAGTCCCCACTGAAGGCGTTGAGCAAACACTCCCTGTTTCCGACATTGATCTTTCCACCATCGGTCTTTTTCGAACCAAAATACGATTTGATCCCGGTCCATTCAACGATAATGGCCATGCCATGTACTTGATTTTCCCGGGGATCGGCCGTGGCGGTGGCGGCATTACCAGAGATTCATTGTGCAATGTGGCATTCTGCAGAGACCTTTCGTCATCGGATATAACCCTAGCACTCGGATGACGTCCCGGTGATCGTGGTATCGGGGGAATCTCGTCATCTGAAGATGAATAGTCTACTAGGGGAGCAACAGACCCCCGATGTGACGGTGGCCTTGAATAAGGGTGTATGGGTGATGCCGGCGTCGATATGGTTGGGGTGGCTCTAGGGACGTCAACTTTGACATAGTCTCGCAAGGAAATGTCAGAGTCACTGTCCTCATCTGCTGTTCCATCGGAAAGTCGATCCCGACCTGGAGATCCCGACGATTCGGTTCCGCAATTATCACTCAAATTACCATGAGACCCCAATCGAGAAAAGTTTGGCTTAATGTTTACGGTTCCCGGTCTCGCCGCTGGTCTAGCCGAAGTCGGACTTGCTGTCTGAACAGACCTCGCCGATTGTCCCGAAACTGATCTGAACCGCTGCAGCTCAAACCTTGACCACGCAATCCGCCGAGCTGATGAGCCGGGTCCCAACTTCCGCTTGATTTGTGGTTGTGCTGGCGGTTGTAGCAGTACTGTCTCTGTCACTTTTGAATTTCTTCCAGGCTTCTTCTTTTCCATTTTGGGTGCGCTGAGTCCCGGGGATTGGCGGATCCTTCTGGTTCTTCTGACATCCGCATCTTCTTCAGAGATGGGAACAGGGTCGGGTTGTTTCCGCTTGCGCGGTGGCAATGTCTTGTCGACGGTGAACATGATTTTGGCGTCGAAAATTCATTAAAATGTCTTGTGAAGTTAGTACAATAGAACCCTTTTTGTTTTTCGACATGGGTCATGTCAAAAATCAAAGATCACATAAGCTCAGGTATAAATTGTCCAGCATTCCAACACAAGCGGTTTCGTTAGAAACATTCTCCCGGTTGAAGCAAAACTATGTCTGCCTCTGCCTTTGGTCTTACTCAAACGGTGAACTTTCGAGTGAGACACCAAATAAGAGGTAGTGGGGTTCTTTGTCATGTGGTCCTTAGATCGTATAGTATGTGGAGACCAGTCTAAGGACCACATGAAGAGTGTTAAGACATAACATCTCAATTCAATTTGCCACATCCGGGAGGATCTTGTTTAGTACATGTTCTTAGAAACCAGAATGTGTTATTAAGACCTTTTACCAGAAAACATCATCGCTGCCGGATTCCCAGAGTTCAAAAGCGGGCCCATCATTGTGAGAAAACGTACCATGATCTGGAAAACCTCAAGTTGTATAAATACACTTTTTCCACGCATCCAATGCAGTTGCACAGTGAACAAAATCTCCCCCTGGGTATCTTAAAATGCAAACCCGAACAGAAGAAAGCAGAAACAAAGAGATGGATGCGATTGGACACAAAAAAAAGTCGGCTGTAAAACAATAAGGTAAAAATAATACCCACGTTGACCACACAATCACCACCAATCCCTGTGCTGGAAGACGAGACTTTGTAGTAGCAACTCAGTAATGGACTTATAATAGGCAAGGCTGTGGCCTATCATCAGTTGTTGTTGGTGGTTGCTATATTCACTTTTGGGCTAATTAAATCTAAAACGCGAGGCTGGCATACAGCGCGTTAGTCCTCTGGGTTTTATAACCCTAGACCTGTCTTTCAACCTTCAACCTGTGGAATGGCATCAAAGAAATGATTCAAACCCGTCTTAATATAAAAGTAAAAGTCAAAGAAATTGATACATTCATTAAAAACAGAAACCAATACGAATTTGGCAGAATTTGCCTGTTTAAATCCAAAACACAACACCGTGCCAAAATGGTAAACTCTTCACAATTTTGACTTTTCTGTGGTCCCAATCTTGTACTTGTCGCCATACTTCTCAAGAACACCTTTTCCATGATACTTCCAGAAAGCCTTGGATGCGTCCTTGCCCGCCCAGCGCTTCAAAATCTTAGCACCACCGGGATGCTCATCCAGGAAGTCTACGCAATGTTAACAATCTCATCACATATAAAAAATAAAGATAAACAGTAAGTCAAGCTGGTGTGAAAGCCACTTACTCGTGACATCGTAAACCTTGTTATCAATACTAAGCCAAAATCCATTGGCAGCGTCTTTGTGTTTGGCAATATCAGATGTGGAGTATGTGGACATGATGAAATACTCAAGTGGTGATTGGTGGATGTAATCAACAACTGAAAGAGGTTAACTATAAGGATAACACGGACAGAAAAGGTGCAATTAGAACGTTTTGGAAAGTTGAAGTTTATAATTATCAATTAGGACCCTAACATCACAAATAATTGCGACACTTGCTAAATACTTGCTACATGCGTAAGCCGGGGGATCTTTGTTGCTGGGAGCTTCAACCGAGGCTCAAATTCACCATCGCGCATTGGATGTTGGAGCAACGATATCAACCCCAACCCTAAAAATTGAGACCTAAAACTTGGCAAGATCCACAAGATATATCATATTATTCTTTACTTTCCCATTCTCAGGATAAAGACTTGGCTTCCCCATTGAACAAATGGAAATTGCCATTAAACCCCCAACATGCAGGGGATTTAGGCTACACTCGGTTGCATACATATCAACCAACATGCATCATGGTAGAATGACTGAGTGTGATTGGTAAAATATGCATGTAGAGAAAGTATGCATATCACACTCAATATTTCAGCAGGAAGTCGCGCTCATAATTACCTATATACTCCAACTATTGCTCTTGTGACTTTGTTTTCTTCAGTAGACCATAAGTTTTTCATCTCCAATGAAAGCGGCGTGAGAGCAAGACGAAGGCTCAGTTCAGACACTTGACATCCGTGACCAGCACGAGAAAGCGATTCAACATTTATAATCATCTCATGCCCTAGAGTCCGAAGTAAAGCTCATCTTTGCCTAAGTAGAGCAAGATGAAGGCGGAGTAAGTATACACCGCGAGACTAAAGAGTTCATATCCTCTGACTGACATTGCCGCTGTGCTTGAAGAGGCTTCAGTGACCAGAAGCTACCCGATATCGAAATTGGTTCACGTGGCTACAATGTACAAAGAAGGCCCGCTCAAAGATTTGGCTTCATTATGGCTGTCGTTGTATCTGAACTCCTGCTTCACTTCTTCTGTCTACTACGCACACAACATGGTTATATTCGCAGAGATGACGGTGTAATCACCAATGACACCTTCTTCTATGGCCAATCGCCTGCGGTCTACCCTTCCCGTAAGCAAAAAAAGAGTATCAGTATGCTAATAGCTTGACTGACTGAATTCAGCTGATGCCATTGGCTTTGGGGACTGGATGCAGTCATACGGAAAAGCCAAAGAGTTTGTGAGCAACTTGACTTTGCAGGAAAAGGTTAATACAATATGAGTTCATATAGGGAGAATACAACGGAAAGTGGTATTAACAGAGTATATATAGATTTTATTAACGTCCGGAATACCCACACCAAATGGCTGCGTCGGCTGGATCCCCGCTATTGAACGTCTAGGATTCCCGGGACTTTGCGCAGATGATGCAGGAAACGGCATTCGAAACGCCGAATTCGTGAGCTCATGGCCCAGTGGAGTTCATGTCGGAGCGTCGTGGAACCGGAACCTCTCGTATGACCGGGCCTTCGGAATGGGTGATGAGTTTAGAACTAAAGGCGTTAATCTGCTTCTGGGACCGGTCGTGGGACCGATGGGAAGAATTATCCGCGGGGGTCGAAATTGGGAAGGGTTCGGAATTGATCCCTATCTTTCGGGGAAGTTGGTGGATGTTACAGTCAGAGGACATCAGGACGCCGGAGTCATGGCTAGTACCAAGGTAAGAATCAACGGCGTTGTCAACTTGGCTGGAGTTAGCGAAGCTAATCGAAACCAGCATTATATTGCCAACGAACAGGAAACATATCGTTGGCCCAAAAACGGTATCGAGGCTATATCTGCCAATATCGATGATCGTACTCTCCATGAGTTCTATCTCTGGCCATTTGCAGACGCTATCCGAGCCGGCACCGTGAATGTCATGTGCTCTTATCAGCGCTTGAATAACTCTTATGCTTGCCAAAACAGCAAGGCCTTGAATGGGATCCTGAAAGGTGAACTGGGATTCCAAGGCTTTGTTGTGACTGATTGGAGAGCCCAGCATGCGGGTGTCGCCACGGCACTTGCTGGTCTTGATATGGCCATGCCCACACATGAGGGGTTCTGGGGCGATAATCTCATCCAAGCAGTCTATAATGGCTCAGTACCAGAATCCCGCGTCGATGATATGGCTGCCCGGTAAGTTTTTGTTATTAGTTTATTCACAGTTATACACCACTAACTGTATCTTGCTACAGCATCATGGCGTCTTGGTATAAGCTGAAACAAGATGTTGACTTCCCGACTCCTGGTGTCGGACGTCCAGTATCTCTGCTGGAGCCCCATCCAGTAGTAGATGCCCGCCGCAAGCAGAGCCGAAAAGCTTTGTTTGATGGGGCGGTAGAAGGCCATGTTCTTGTCAAGAATACCAACTCTATTCTACCTCTCAAGTCACCCAGACTGTTGTCTATATTTGGCTATTCGGCCAAAGCACCGGATGTCGTCAACCCCAACACCGAAATCAATTTTGGCAACCCAATTGACACGCCATACTTTGGATCTGCAATTGCTCCCAATGGCACCATGATTGCTGGTGGTGGTGCTGGCGCTACATCGCCATCGAACCTAGTTGCCCCTTTTGAAGCCCTTAAGATGCGTGCGTATAACGATGGATCGGCTGTGTTCTGGGACCTTGAAAGTCCAACTCCTATTGTCGACTCCAATTCGGATGTGTGCCTTGTTTTTGGAAATGCATGGGCTGCCGAGAAATATGACCGTCCGAATCTTCATGATGACTATACTGACGGCCTCATAAAGCATGTGGCGTCGTATTGTGCCAACACTGTCGTTGTTCTTCACAACAGTGGTATACGTCTTGTGGACCAGTTTGCTGACCATCCAAACGTTACTGGCATCATCTTTGCCCATTTACCGGGCCAGGATTCTGGGCCTGCAATCGCTGCTATACTTTACGGTGATGTTAATCCGTCAGGCAGATTGCCTTATACTGTTGCTCGCAATGAATCTGATTACTTCACTGCGAATCCAGACCTCACCGAGGGTAGATATCGGATATATCCGCAATCTAATTATTCGGAGGGCGTGTTCCTCGATTACCGTTACTTTGAAAAATTCAACATCACCCCGCGTTATGACTTTGGATTCGGATTGAGTTACACCACATTCTCGTACTCCAACTTGAGTATAAATCCCGTGACTGGAAAAGACTACTTTCCGTATCCAACGGGGCCTGTAGTTGAAGGCGGCCAAGAGGACCTGTGGGATCCATTGTATAACATTCAAGCAACAATTGAGAACACAGGTCAGGTCACGGGTAAAGAGGTTCCTCAACTGTATCTGTGTATCCCCGCTCCCGATTCCCCCGCGAAGCAGCTGAGAGGGTTCGACAAGATTGAGCTGGAAGCAGGAGAAAAGGCGGAGGTTAATTTCAGATTGACCAGGCGGGACTTAAGTTATTGGGATGTTGTGGCCCAGAAGTGGCGGATTCCACGAGGGGAATTTCGGGTTTTTGTGGGCAAGAGTTTCCGGAATATCGAGTTGTCGGGTAACTTTGTGATTGGCAACAATTAATCATATGAGAGTGCCAGAGCTTACTTTGTTAGTAGGCATGGGGTGAGATTATCTGGAGGATTTAAGACATCGAACTTTGGGGACCTTAATGTTCGAAATTGCCAGTTATCTAAAGGTGAACAATAGGTCAAATCACAAGTTTCTATATTGACTTGAGCTTTGTGTGTATATTCATGACTGCAACCATGATGGAGTTCAATGTGATATCACCTGTACTTTGACATTTAAAGTTTTGATTACTGCCTTCAATATTCATATTCTCTCACTCGGTCTGGACTACTTTGTGATACATGACCAATACACTGCTGAAAAATAGTTGCAGCAAGGCAATTCTCGACATAATCTGATAAATCTGATTGGAGATTCTTATCAAGATTTCCATCAATTCGGGTCGCACAGGGCCCCACCATCATCGGCACCAATCCCTGCAAGGCGGAGACCAAATATAGATAAATAGATAGAGACTAAAGCATCATGTTATCATGTCATCATATCTAGTTTGTTTCGCTTTTTAGGAGTATCATCACAGCAACAACAATGACTGGCAACACAGGCCTTTCAACAGAGCAACTCATCGCCTACGAGCGCGACGGTTTTCTCATCATCCTCGATGCTCTTCAGCCATCAACCGTCGTCTCCCTGCTCGCCGAAACCCAGACACTCCTCACCTCATTCGACCTCGCCTCCCACCCCATGACCTGCTTTTCCACCGGTGAGAAATCCGCCCACATCGGCGACGACTATTTCCTGACCTCAGGCGACAAAATCCGCTTCTTTTTCGAAGAAGATGCCTTCGACGCCGAGGGAAACCTCACGAAGCCCAAAGAGCGGGCCGTCAACAAAATCGGCCATTACCTACATGGGTTATCGGAGCCCTTTAAGCGCCTGTTGGACCCGGAGTCCGGAGAGCCTGTGTCGCCTGTTGCCATTGCGAAGTCGGTGGGGTTCAAGGATGCAAGGGTGCTGCAGAGTATGGTTATTTGCAAACAGCCGGAGATTGGCGGCGCGGTGCCGCCGCACCAGGACTCGACGTTTCTGTACACGGAGCCGCCGTCGGCTATGGGGTTCTGGTATGCGTTGGAGGACGCCACGTTGGAAAACGGATGCTTGAGTTTTCTGCCAGGGTCTCACAAGTGGGCACCGATTAAGCAACGCATGGTGAGGATGAAGGGGGATGTCGGCACGGAGATGGTGGATAATGAGAGTTCCAAATTTCCGGAAGGGGATGAATATGGCGGGCCGGAACTGGGGGGCGAGTATGTGCCCGGGGAAGTCAAGGCTGGATCACTGGTGCTGATTCACGGGAACCTGCTTCACAAGAGTGAATATAACAATGGGAAGAAGGGCCGGACGATTTACACGTTCCATTGCATCGAGGGGGATGATTACGAGTACGATAAGCGCAATTGGTTGCAGCCGCCGGCAGAGGGCTTCACGAGGCTGTTCAAGTAGCCCCAGTCACTTGGTATAATACAGAGCACATTATATGGAAGGGGTGCATAATGAGAACGGAGTTGGTGGTAGATGTATATTCAACATGACTTTTCCTTATTCAATGAAAACACCAGACCAAAAGAAAATGACAACGGTAACATTGGTAGCGTACTACAAATCAAATAATATGCACCCCAAGCACAAAACAGAGCCAAGAAAAATCCCATATTCCAAGAAACACCCATATAAAGCAGCTACAAGCTTCCTTAGTCGGAATCACTGTCCGATGAATCAGAGTCAGACTCCGATGAAACCAAGTCTGGGTCTGCCATAACACGCTTCTTCCGAGCGCGAGTCTTCTTTCCATTAGCCTTTACCGGCGCAGCCGCCGGAGTCTCCTCCTTTTCTTCTTTCTCAACTGTCGGCTCAGGAGTCGGCTCCTTCTGCTTAGCCATCGCCGCCTCCTCCGCCCGTTTCCTCGCCTCCAAAACCTTTTCATTATCCGCCGAGTTCTCCAACGCCGCAATGACCGCCTCTGCCCTCACCCTCCGAACCAACCTCTTCACCATACTCTTATCCTCCGTCTCATCCTCGACCATCTTCTCATCAACTACCTTGTTAGCATCCATCATCTTGGTCACTTCGGCCAACCGCACATGGTACCGCGCATTCGCGGCCATCTGCCCGGCCGTTGGGGCTTCAACGGGGACCCCCGGAGTGGCCACTTCACCGGTAACGCTCTCCATGTCGGCGCGAACGACCCCGCGGGCAGACGTCAGCAGGCGCTCCCGGGCATACCCGGCCATGTCGCGGATATACTTGTAGAAGACAACGGCGTCCACCGCTGGGACCATGTTGCGTTGGTATAGGTACTTTGCCAGCAGGGTCTGGTGGTTTTTGTTAAACTTCCAGGCGGCTCTTGCTGTCTTCCAGAGCCGGAGGTACTCCAGCGACGGAGTGATGTCTGACGTAACCTGCTTGACAGCCGGCTTCTTAGCCCCGGAGACCTTGGGCGCCTTGGGTTTTTTGAACTTCTTGGGCTTCATGGTAGTGGCGAGGGAGGTATTGGCGCGGGGTATCGTGTTGGTGTCGGTGGTGAAGAAGGCGGACTTGCTCTGGGGAGTGTCGGTGCGAGCCTTTTTGGAGGTGGTGGCTGGACGAGCGGGGGTGGACGGGTTGCTGAATGAGTCAAATTTGCGTTTGGGGAGGGCACTGGGTGTGGATGCGGGCGCGGGCGCTTCCGGAGCGCCGGAGCCTTTGAGCTTGAGTCCCAGACGTTTCCAGGCGGGGACGGACATCGTCGAAGGGGGAGTTGGCGGTTGGTTTGAGGTGGGATGACAAGTAATTGGTAGGGTAAATAGAGCAACTAGGTGGTGAAGAGAAACCTCAAACCAGTCGGGAGGCTCTGAAGTAATATATGAAGAGTCTAGCCCGATAGTACTCACAGCGCAACGGCAACTTACACTCAACTGCGCGATACTTTTTTTGATAACCTTCGATAATTTATTCGTCGCAGCGATTTTTCTTATCGATAACTGTGTAAACCAGGTACCCTGGTCACTATCTTGCGATATATCAAGGAACCCTTATGGACAGAACCCTAGTCCGGATCACCTTCCTCAACATCTTAATCACTGTAGTGGTCAAAATCCAAACCCTTGTTGTATGCTGACGCTTGAAAGCTTCCAGCCTGGTGCTAGCATCTTAAGTTTTTTGAATGACAGAAGCTTGGTTGGAGCTTCGAGGCAGCTTCCTGCGCACGCGTACCCGCTACAAGTGATTTAACATCACACCAAACTGCAATCGTCGACCGCACTTGTGATAGCTATATAACTCATTGTAATAGCTAGCCTTTTCTGTTCCCATAGATTACGGGCTCCTATAGTCGTTTCATATTCACACTGCCTTTTAACACTTTTTACCATGGCTGGTATGTCCCATCGCCTTGATCTCAATAGCCTTGCTCATGATTAGCTGGAAGAGCGCAGACCCCAACCACGCCCAAGATACCTTTACTATGTCTTCCGATCTACCAATGTGCCTCATACTAACTTCAATTTTACTCAGCCTCCGGTTCCGACAGACACATCACCATTTTCTCTGAGCAGGGCCGCCTGTACCAGGTTGGTATGTCATGATTTTACCCCGCCACCAACCCACGATGAAGAACTTTTTGCGATATGATGGAGTGTGCCCGAAGTATCACTGACACAATTCGGATATTTAGAATATGCCTTCAAGGCTGTCTCTGCCGCCAACATCACGGCCATCGGTATCTGCGGAAATGACTGCGCTATTGTCCTGTCTCAAAAGAAGGTCCCCGTAAGTTAGGAAGTCCGGCGCATATAATTTGCAAGAACAGTGACTAAAAGAGACTTTAATCTCCCTATAGGATAAGCTGATTGACCCCGCCTCCGTCTCCTACCTCTTCCGTATCTCCCCCTCTGTCGGTTGCGCCATGACTGGATCTATTGCCGATGCCAGACCATTTGCTCAGCGTGCTCAAAGTGAGGCCGCAGAGTTCCGCTACAAGTATGGCTATGAGATGCCGGCTGATGCTCTGGCCAAGCGTCTGGGTACGTTGTGCCAGGTTTATACCCAGAGAGTAAGTCTGAATATACTATGTATGTGTCTATCGTGCCACTTGTATTAACACGATATTTAGGCCATGATGCGCCCCTACGGTGTCGCCACAACCATCATTGCGTTAGACGAAGAATACGGACCTCAACTGTTCAAGTGCGACCCTGCTGGTTACTATGTTGGTTGGAAGGCTTCAGCTGCTGGCCCCAAGCAACAGGAAGCTCTCAGCCACCTAGAAAAGAAGCTGAAGGATAAGGAGTATGCCGATGGTAACTGGGAAGATGTCGTCGAGCTTGCAATCACCACTCTAAGCACAGTTCTTAGCATGGACTTCAAGAAGAATGAGTTGGAGATTGGCATTGTTGGGGGTCCTCGGGAAGATGGCAAGCCGGGGGTCCAGAAAGAGTTTAGAATCTTGACGGAGGACGAGGTTGATGAGCGGTTGCAGGCTATTGCGGAGAAGGATTAGATATCTTGGGATGGGTTTACTTGGTGCGTTTTATATGTACATCACGTTGAGACTTGTTGTGCTTCTGATGAACTTAGTGAGGGTTTTGACTGCGGGTGACAACTAGTCACCCAATATGGACCAGTGGCTAAGATATCTAACTCTTATCAGTTGTTAGACTCTTGGTCCAAGAAAGCTGGGGATTCGATTCCCCGTATCGGAGTTTGTGTTTGTATTTTCTTGCTTGACTTTTCGATATTGAGACTTCCCAGTCTGGTACTGAGCTTGTCATGTTACTTCTCTTCTTGGTTTTGATGAGTCTCTTTGGGTTGATGGCACCACTGGATCCAGATCAGGTGGGACGGATATAAGGAGAGATCGATATGGGTGTATTAGATTTAATGGAGTTTTGACATGTTTTTATGGTGCATCGTGTTCTTCACGGATTTAATGGTTATGTGGCTGAATATATTATGTGTATGGGAATGTAATAGGTGTATGTGGGTCTACGGCCTCCTGGGGCGTGAGTGATAAGAGGGAGGTTATGGAACCTCAGGGCGGAATATTCCGGGTTTTGTGAGATATATAGATGGAACTGACCATGTGATGACGGAAAGTCAAGAAGAGGTAAATGATGCAGACTGAATATATTGGAGTTATGAATCTCAGTCTAACCAGAGGGATACAGACATCAGAGCTATACTTTATACAATTGAATATTGTCTGCCCATCACCAGTCGTATTATTGATAAGTGGATAGCCAACTCTCATTGTTTCATACTGTTACTGCAAACTTTATTTACCATGCACCTCACCATCAAATCACAACCATCCATTTCACCATCCGAAGACAGTCTCGCTATGTCGGCGACCCTGGTCCGTTCAACCAGAACCAACCCCACCCCATATCCCCATACCCATGCATTCCAATTACACATGTACCCAATAACACACACGCAACAGACCTCTCTCTGTTACACGGCGGATATGCTGTTCTGTTCATAAAGAAGAAAAAAGAGAAGAAAATAAGGAGAAAAAGAGAGGTCTGACAAGTCAGACAAGGCAAATTGATTCCTAAATGGCAGGTTTGGTGTGGTGTTACTCCGCGATGTGAAACAACCGCCGGACAGCAGTAGGCGGGAAAAGGGAATTTAGCGGAGGGAAGAGGGAGGGAATGGGTAGGAGATGCAAGGGGTGGCAGCGGCAGTGGAATGTGCAGGTGGGGGGCCTTTGAGATGTCGGAGGCAGCCGTGGGAGATGGAGGAGTAGTAAGTTCCGTGGGGATGGTACATGTCGCTTTTGCGCGCAGGTGGTTACATGTAAGTGGATATATGTACATACATAGGTGCGTATGGATATGAGGTATGCGGGTGGAGTAGGGGTGGGAGTCGGGTAGGAGCAGGAGTACATATTCAGGATGATGTGTGGAGTGCCTTGGTAAGGATCTGCTCGAGGGCTAATCACCAGCGAGTTCTTTCAAGAGCAGTGAAAAGAAGATATATATGTATCTTACAACGCAACCCTGATACTACAGTTTTGGACACTTGGAGTAATTAGGATGTAAATTCTTGAATAGTCATAAGGTTGCCGAGTGTGGGCATAACGGAGAAGATCTTCGCTCTTGAGCCTGAACTTATTATGACATGGTGATATCGGGACCCATGCCACTTATCCATATTCCGTGATTTGTAGATATTTCGGTTGATCTAGCTTACTTGGTAACTTAAAAAATATATCATATTTCCCACCATACGTAGACATTGGAGATCGGACTGGGTACTTGGATATGAGATTTGTCATCTGGAGTCGATCTGTCCGTCATTATCGAGAGCGAGTACTTTGATCATCACAAAGTTCACAAGTTCACAGAGACGGCCACTAGGATTCAGATAGACAAACATGCTTAGTTTCTCGCCGGTCTAGAATGTCTTTTCTTTAGTCTTTTTGAGAATGGCGGATCACCAAATAGTTTCTTTGAAGATTCTATGTTCTTAGGTCGGAATAGAAGATTTCAGCCCACTAAGCAATAGATCCCAAAGTACTGAGGTTGACAATGACGTTGGAAGTAGACTCTATGATTGTAAAGTGATATGCAATCGAAAGTGAACTTGAGGTCTGGCTTCGTCAGATGATGAATTGGAAATGTGATAATATTCAACATTTCGCTCTATATTTATGGTCCTCTAATCTTGGTGGATCGAAAGATATTGCTTTCATCATAATCAGTACATACCTCAGGATCAGGATTGATACTCCATATTAAAATTATTTATCACCATCTTGTATCCGTTGATTTCGCCTTCCATCCTCATTGTACACTCCTTTCGTGGTCGTCATGGCATCGTTATTATTATAATCATCCCAACGGCCATCTTAAAGCCATCTAAGAAAGAAGACATCACTTCCCATAAATTCATGTGACAATTGTGTGGCTCTCACTTTACCAAGACAGCTGAAAGTCTGCAGAAGCGGCTGCAGCTTCACTGTTGATCATGTACATCAACCCTGGCCTGGCTTGGCAACGCAAAGAATATGAGGGTGTGGGAAGAATAACTCGAGAATTTTGGGCGTTGTGTGGTAGGGAGAAGAGGGCGATGATGCATATCAATGGGAATGGAAGTTTGGGATAGATGGTAGGTTGATGTCGAAGGGGGGTGTGAATATATAACTTTAGCGAGTTGTGGTTTAGGTGTGGATATCTGGGGAATTCGGTGTTCAGCTAGCGAGTCTTTGGGGACCGGCCAGTGCCAATCGCCACTATGCCCTTATTCACCTGCACATATCATCGATTGTTTCCATCTATCATTGCGCCCTTGTCCGGTCGTTGTTTCCGCTAAACTGCATGTTTGTGTTCCCTCCCACTGCGACTCGCATATCCTGACATGAGAAATTTCCATGAATAGACATCAGGTCCTTATCTCATGGTTTGAAGTTCTTCATTGTAGCCAATGGGATTGCAGTAGTAGACAGACATTCTGTGGAGGCCTACAATTGTTGCAGCATTATTGTATCTTTGTTCATAAAAAAAAATAGGAATATTGCATGGTTTTGGTTACAGGTGAACATGATATCCACGACTAATAGCAATGGCACGGAAACAAAATAGAGAAGATTTACATGATCATGAGTATACAGGGTGGAAGAATCAGTCTACAAGTTCATATAAAACAAGATATGTTACCAAGGTTTCTTGGTAGGGTTGATGATAAGCCGGAATTATATATTAATTTATCTACCCAGCTTAAGGATTTTACAGCAAGCCAGGAACAACTTTCAAATGCAGTGAGTTTAACCGCGAACCATGCAAAGACTTTATTCAATCCACTAATAAATCTCTCCATTGTTACTATAAGAATGTCTACATATATACCTCAAGCTCTAAAAACTCAATACAACTACACAAACTTAGTAATTCCTCTATTTAACCATGGAAAATCCTTATGTGTAACAATCGCAGATCCATACTCTCTTGTCCCTTGAATCACATTAAAGTTTAGCCTTCTTGAACCACAGGTAGTCTTATCTTGCCACCAAAGACTACAAGCTGGAATCTGCCCTATCAATTCAGCCTTGTCTCTCATGGCAGTCCACGAAAAGAATATACCATGCTTCAGACCACTCCAGACAAAATCTTGGCACTGGCGGCCTTCTAGCAAACCAAATCGTCTAAATCGCACAAACCTTTCCTTCCTCCCCATCACATCAATGCCTCATTCTCAACCACTGAGAGCCTCTCTGTCATGTCAAGTCATCAACCGTGGAAATTGTCCTTTTGGTTTGTTACGTTATCATTGGATGCGACTGGTGATGGGCGGGGAAGAACCGTTGTACAGCTGGACACCCCTTCGCTTAACTAGATAAAGTTTTACTGAGGAGTCGATTGATAGAACTGTTGATGTCCTCAGTCGAAGATGGGATGAAGACCATTAGTGGGGGCCGAATCCCAGGAGTAATTGTCTCTCGGTACGAGAAAGGAGCTCTGGTTGCGTTGTCATGGCCTTTCAATTGCAATAAATCCAAATCAATGGCCATTAAATAAAAAGATGTAATGTCCGTGTGTGTGATATCTAGACAAGAGGGGGTGATTTCATTCATCTGCATGTATGCATATACAGGCACAGCCCAGATCTTTTCTTTTCTTGGGACTATCAGGCAGTGTTGATCAACCAATCACATATACGGAATGCATCTTGATGCTGCGAGTATGAGACAGTTCTCAATTCTTTATTTCTGTTGAAAAAGGAAAGTCACTTACAAAGTCTCAAAGGTGAATGCAGGTAACATGATGGAAGATCAGAGATTCCTCTGGCGAAAAGCATACATTGAGATGGCTATTGAATTATTGGATTTTGCAAATATTTGGCCATCTGTGATTGGGTACTCTGGGTTAGTAAAGCCAGACTCGCTTGATGGAGACCTTGTGTATTCAAAGCTGACTGGGCACAATCCATATCCATCAATTCGATATAACAAAGATAAAGGGAACTCATGATCATAGTATCTGTCCAATGGGGATGATGCCAAAATGCAGGTTCTCTGAGGGTTTGTATATCGTGTAGTAATTATGTGATTAGACTCATCGAGTGTCTGTGAACTCTACATCCCTCATACACATTACGATGAATTGACTGGTTACAGACCCCACAGCTGCATGCAACGTTCTCCATTCTCCAATGAACTTATTTTCGTGACATTTGCCACCCTAGAGAACGGACCACCAGTTCGAACAACTCTGAACCAAAGTTATTCGAGCATGATATCGTGTTTGGATTCACGGTGGCGAGAAGCCCGCAACATAACTTGACTTTATTGCTCTCTTTCTTCTAACAAAATCTAGACTTTTGTTGGAGGTCCTACTTTTATTTGACTGACGCTAACGGTAACTGCCATCTTGAGAAACAACACTAAATAATACACAATTATGGTATTTTCTGGTAACTCGAATATCGACCTCGAGTATGTACATGAGCTGAACATTAATTTTTGAAAAAGACACAGTTAAGATCAGGTGATGGCTGGTTCTTGTAAGTTACATATCAAATTAGATATATGTACTTGGAAGACTCAAAAAGCAGAAGATTAGATTCCTTGTGCATGGTGTAACCACAACCAGTAGTTGTGTTTTTCCGTCAACAAGATCTTCCTCAACATGATCCTACAAACCTTCTCTCGCACAAAAGAAACAGGAACAAAATGCTGAAAGAAACAACTCATTCAAGTGATGGTTAAACGTTATCTACAAATCTTCACCTGAGTGGCCCCCATGTTCTTTGTCCTTTGTCCTCTCAACCACCCCTGTCCATGTTGATGATCCTCTATATTTTGACACTGGGCCAATCACGTTTCTCCTTCAGCCATCACCAGCCTCTGCAGGTTTCAGCCCGATTTCCTGTTTGGTACAGGTAAGCTGCATGATGGAAGCTGAGAAAAGTTGGGTTTGTTTCTTTTTGCAGCAAAAGAAAACAATGGAGTATTGGTACGAAGCAGAGTTTATAGTAGAGAGTGATTGTTTGTGTGTTCCTGGAAACGTGGATACTAACGAGTAGCTCTAGAGCTTTTCAGTAGATATCATAGGCTAATGCTTCTAGTAGATACGAGACGACGATGGGTAAGTAACATGTACTATTACCCTCCAACCAACAGGCCAATTTTTGAAGTCTGGAAAAAATTCAACTCTTCATTTTAAAATACAAATAACATAACAATAATGGATTTTAGCAAATAATTGATACATTAAAAAAAAACTAGAAATTCTAAACTATATACTAGTGTTTTTTTTTAGTAATTAGCATTATAGCCCCTAGCCTTAATAACTGCCCTCAGCCTGTCTGGCATTGAGTCCACTAATTTATTGATGACCCTTAAGTCTATAAGAGCCTATTCTCTCAAAACAGCTTCTCTAAGAGCCTTTCTACTTTGCTCACACTTTTTTTAGAGTAGCAAGAGTAGGATATTTCTTAGCTATAAATCTTTTTAGCAAAGCCTAGAGGTGCTCTATAGAATTTAAGTCAGTACTAAATAGAGGCCAGGTCATCACTTCATACATCTTAGAATAAAACCACCTTATTATCACTTGAGCCTTATGAATTGGTGCATTATCTTCTTAGAATATAGTATATGTATAGGAGATTCTAAGAAGCCTATCCTTTAATATCTTAAGATAGGATTCACTATTAAAAGTAAATCCAGACCTTCCAAAGTAGTCCTCACAAACTACTAAGTTTGGCTTGAGGTTATAGCCCATTACGCTCTAAAATATTATAGCTTCAAGATGTCTTCTTGAAATCTGCTAAATATACTTATGAAATATTGGTTAATCTAAAAAGAGGTATAAATGGCTGAGATATCTAGATTTAAAAACTTATCCTTAGATAATTTCAGGGACGAGTCTAGGATTAGATGGCGATATTATCAGTCCAATCGAGATGTTAACACTTAGGTCTCTAGACCTAAGTATGAGGAGGCCTTGCACCTCTATTAATAGAAGTCTCATTAGAGAAGGCTATTCTCCTCTACTACTCCACAGGTTTATCTATATATCTCAAAACAAACTCCAGCCTTTCATTGGCCTATTTTTCTGAAGGCCTAGGCTTCTAGAGAGCTTTCTAATGAATCTATCCCCCTTCATATGCCACACAATGTAGAGTATATAATACAATACCAAGAAAGGGTATATCATAAAGTTCTTTGATAGGTATAAAAGGTTTATATTTAAGGAGCATATAGAATATCAATTTTTGCTATTCTAAGAGTTGTACAAGACATGGGCATGATTTGAAGTTGGTGGGGTATGGATTGGATTTGTAGCATTGAGTGATGTTGTTGACAAGCCAAACTTTAAGACCTTACGCCACAATATCAGAGGTTTCGACACCCAAACAGCATATCATAATTCTGGTGATACACTTTGGCATACAATGCTTTCTGAAGTCTTTTAGTAGTGGCGGTGTTGATCGGTCCATTGTAAATTTGTATGTAGAAGGGTAAGTTTTTATTTTTTTTTGTATTTTCACAAACCCTAGCCTATTATGTTGAACGCTATATATAATTATTGACGACATGTATCATCTTTAAGAAAACGGGGAGAAGGAATCCTCCATTAATAGAAGGCAGGCTTGTTCTTCCAACACTAGCTTCATGACGTTATACCTGAGTTTATCTGGTAACTGACCTAACATACTACTCTACTTGAGTACCAACTCTTTACGTTCTCTTCTCCTATAGCTCGTGCCGGTCTTGGTCTGCCCTCCAGCCACTCATATTAATCACTGTTGTGGACTATTCTAGAGATCCGCCCGTGCCCAAACCTCGACACCTGCAGCTTGTATGGTGTCACCGTCAAAGCTAGACTGCGCATCCATTTTCCATCACGTCTAGACATTCCCCCCACAGCATCAGCTGTCTTTGAAAAACTCGCTTACTCGAAGCATGCAGTCAGTATTCTCATATCCCGTTACCAAATATTGGCGCCTTCATGGCTAGAAAAGCAATGTCTGATAGACTCGGTGCTTTAGATTATTGTATATGACATCCAAGTAATCAGCTCACCTATTCTTGTCAATGCAGATGGTGTGGTGAGATAGTGGCGTAAATAATAAACTATCAGCACCGTAGGGTTCACGATCTCGGCTCGGAAGGTTGACTAGTCCTTGCTCAAAGCACATCGAGTCAGATTTGCCCTATAGTACTCTTCACACACCTCCTTTGTGCTTCCCGTATCTTTATACCTCTTCCATCCATCCACTCCTCCTGTACCGCCTCAACAACGCAGGAACCCATTACCATCTCTCATCTCTCCCCCCTCAACCTGTCTCTCAACCCGTCATAACTGATAATTCCAGCTGCATGCATCACACTTTGCATCGTTCTCTTATCCAAAGTCTCATCCACATCCTCGTGTCCTGCATCGTGGCTTCCTAGCTGGGCCAAGGACTGCAGAACTACAGAACTCCATAGTCCCAAGTTTCTCCGACAATGTTTCAGTGCTGATTCCGTGCAGGACAGCCGCTCCTTCTGGGGACTATCTAGTCTTTTTTTGGACGCCGGATGCGACTTGCAGATTGACAGCTGGGGGGATGCTTGGTGTTATTGGGGGGCATTGGTAGAAGGAGCAGGTGGCCGGTGGAGGGCCCAGGGAATATGGTGCGGATGATTCGTCCTGGCGGGCTCCGTGAAGTTCACCAGGCTGGACTAATTTCAATATTTCATGTATATAATTCAATATATGTTCATATCAATCCAGTGCTATATTGGATACAACATTATTTGGCGACATCTCTCAACACACACCCCTTGGTGGAGTCTACTGCTCCTCTACTTTCACTTCATCCCTCCACCCATCCCACCTCAATACCCTGTCCTATTCTGCTGTGTCTTTCCAACTAGTCCATCACAAAATCGGCAACAGCCAACAAGAATCAAAGAAGCCGATTAAGCAGGAAGAGGACCCCGAGTATTGCCTATCCAGATGCAAGCGTGTCTTCCTTGTCCTGTCCTAGTACAATCCAGGAACATCCAGCTGTAGCATCTGCAAGTCTTTATTTTTATTTTTTTGTTCTTTGAGTGCGTGTACTTCATATTGCTGTCTCCTTTTCTGATTGTCGTGATCGGGCGAGGCCTTATATCCTATCAACAGTATCTGTGCCGTGTCCCGAAAGACGGGCTGGGATATCAGTGACACGCCCCCCTTCACCTCCTCACCCTTTTGGTGAGGGCTCCATTCAGCCGGATGCAAATAGGATGACTATATGGGATGGAAATGCTCGACAGGTGGTTGTTTGGTGATTTTATTGGTCGTGGTAAATCGGCACGGTGAGTCTCTTTTGCCCTAGGTGCGGCTTGAGATTTTGTAGCGGTGGGGGCATATATGGCAAGGACATGTCGGTAGGCTGTCAGATCACAGTACGCCATACAATCATGATATATTAGGCATTCGACATGTTTTCTCGCACCAAAGAAGGTTGTTGTATTGAACAGACTGCACCTCTTATCTCTTAATGTTAGTGCCTCTTTCATCTATATGTACACACTAGACACTTGGCTCTTGTACTTTTTCATTCATCGATCTACAAGTGCATATCCTGATATCCCTCTGATATACGAGCATGAGTCTCGACCTATCACGGACAGCAGCCGCTCCACTACAAGGCGTGGTATGGAAGGAATAAAGACACCTGAGGTGTGCCGAACTGGTATGTGGTGACCAGGAAGGAGATGACGTATGGTACTTGTCATAGTCGGGATGTCTTCTATGTAAGTTGCTAAAGATTGAGAATATTTGATTCTGGTACAATAATTTGATCTGTATTATGTGGATCCATAAGAAAACGACGTATCATCACTATATACTCGCATCCACTCACTCCGTTCATTGTGTCTCCCTCATGCATAAAAGGCAAAACGTACCTGACTGAGATCTTCCCGGTACACACCCATCTCATCCCACCTCCATCAATCATATCCAGACAATTGTTGTCTCGTCTCGTATACGGTGTTGTTTTTGATCGAGTAGGGTTTTGCGAACAGACCAAAAGGCTAGCTTAGAGCTCTGCGTCAAGCTCCTTCCACCACTTACACTGAGCCCTGTCTTGGTTGTTGGTACCATCATATGTGGGCAACTATCACGACTCCTGCTGTTCGTGGCTTGTATAGCTCTGGTGATTCTTCTGAGATCGTCTTGGTACATCTATCAGACATCATTTGCTATCCTCCATCTGTCTTTATAGATATAACACTCACGGGCTCGCTCACTTCATGAGTTGTTTGTCGAGTCTTTGAACAACATCAACCAACATCTTCACATTCCAGTCTTTCCTCGGTGGCATCACCAACTATCAACAGCACAATAATCGCTCTTTGACAGCAATGTCCGCTTACATTCTTGGAGAGTGGAGTCGTTTTGCTTTGACATCAGCCTATTCGCTATCATACAGAAATTCATAGCATACTGGGGATCTCATACTACGGGCTGTTCGGAAAAATTTGTGGTAGCGATAAGTTGTACGGAAGATTTGCCTCGCTTATTGCTATCCTCAACAGTCACAGTACGGGGATTGCACTACCATCATTCCATTCAACTCTCGAGGACCCGAGGACTACAGACCGCCTTCATAATTACTTATTGTCTCATCTTCTCCTTTCGCCTTGCCACAACATCACCACTCCAACGACCACTACCCCCAACACAACCCACAATTGACGGCCATAAGTACCTCCCCTCAACACCCCTCATCCCCATCCCCTTATTAACACACACATCCCCCCACCCCAGTCAACGTCTACCGCCAAATCCGCGTCGCCAATGCCTCCTCTACCTCCCCCGACCTAACCACCCACTACACCGAAGGCTGGACTGCCCTCCGCCAATATGCCCTCGACGGCCAGCACATCCTCAACTGCGCCGCCGACATCGCTGTGCCGAGTCCCTTAAATAGGCCTGAGGAACAGGATAAGGCAGAGTTGCTGTAGGTTTTTCTGGAGGCATATGGTGCAAATGATTTATACGAGGCGAGCGGTGGTGTTGAGATGGGTGGAGGTGCAGAGGCAGATTTTGCAATGGGGGCCGGTGTTGCCGATACATAAGCTGGCGTTTAAGGTGCTGGACAAGCAGTTGAGATCGGTGAATAGTGATGAAAGATAGCAGCATACAGAAAGTCAGCTGTGAGAGACTAATAGAAGGCAATCTAGAAACTTCATTCGGTGGTCGATGATATCGTATACGCCAACCACCAAGTCAATGACCTCAGCATGGGCTGGTACACTGCCGAAGACCCTCCTTTCTACCTCATGATCAACCGGATCAACACTCACTTCTACGGCTGAGCTCTTCGAAACGATAACAATACATCCACTTCAGTATCTTGTTCCGTTCATGTAGTTTATTTTCCACGATACTTTCATCCGTTCCAGATGTCATGTGCGCAGCATCGTACATATAATAGCTCTTTCTCTCTGCGCCTTTTCTCATGTCTTCTCTTGATTCAATCAGTTAGTTCTAGTTGTGTTTCGGTTTTGACTTTTTCTGCGCTCGGGTCCGTCAGTTTCTAGTTTCTTATATTCAATAGTCTTCTTAATTGTATTTACTGTTATACATGGGCGTTTTGATGTTTGGTTTGTTTAGGGTTGTGTTTTGTTAGGGTCTGTGTATTTCAGATCGTGAGGTTGACAGCTGGATCTGGTGTTATTATGAGCAATGTAACTCGGATTTTTGTACGAGTTAGGGCACTTCTGGCCAATATTTAATATTATTATAGAGTTGTTGTTTTGAATGATAATGGCTCAAAGTTAAGGGCACATATGAATAGTGCTAGCCTGGATCTTGTAATGATACAAAAGTCATCAGACTACATAGTATATCAGAAAGTAAAAATTAGGTAACGAAGATATCATCATTGCCAGATGTTATGTTACGAACTTCATATTCACTTCTTGCTGATAACACACAGAGCAATCCCCACCAAAGAGATGGCCACGCCCACTGCCGTCTCTATCGAACACGTTAGCACACAACCATTTTGTGCAACACCCAACCAGACTTACCTTTCGAGATAACCTTGTTCTCCACCCACCATTCTCCCAATATAGTGAACAGGAACCCCAGTGTGTTTACAATTGGCACCGTCAAACTGAGCTCTGTTATCTCCATCCAACTGAGTTAGTTATCCAGAGTATACAACCGGTCACTGACCCCCAAAGTCCTCTTCTATCCCACTTCCTAGTGCTTTTGCCTTCAACATGGTAAGATGGGAGGAATAGGGTCCTGTTATTTAGGATATCAAACATAGACAGGACACAAACAAGCCATCCAACTCGGCCTCAATTAACCCGAAGAGCGGACGGCCCAAGTCACATGTCAATTTCACAAACGGAGAGAAACGCAAAGAAACCTACCAGCGTGTCCGATGAGCAAGAAGAACCAGATACTACCGGTCAGATTAGCGATAAGAGGGATAGCATAACCGGGGTTCCGGAGAAGGTCAGTAACAGAGAAAAAGGCCCCGTAAACTGTGCGTTTTATCGCGGAGCTTTGGACGGATGAGATGGCAAGGATGGCGTGGCGTGACGGCTTGTGAGTTTTGGCTGCTCGCCGGATAAAGGGGGTGGTGAAGCCCCAGGCGATGCCGACGAGGATGAAACTGAAGACATAGTTTATTGCCGGTGGTGACGGCTGGGGAGCTTCAGACACTGGAGAATCCATTCTATCTAATGATACCGAAAATGGCAATAGGAGGTCTGAACAACGGTTCTCAATTGTTGATCATGAGTAGCTGAGGTGAGATTGTCCTACGCGACGCCACATCACTATAGCATCAATGTGGCACAAATGCAACTCCACTTTGTGTGGCGTCAGTGCAAGCGCTATCCAATTTGGATTTTGAGAGCCACATGCGCTCAAAAGTTAGCCATGACACATGTGGTACATCTGGGCGGTTAAGCAAGCCCAAGGAATCAAAATTTTGATAAGCAATACTTTAAAGTCATTCCAAGCATCTTTAGAGAATGTCAATCCATCTTCAACCCTAGACATTCACCGGGAGATTAAGTGAGATCCTGACGCACCCTGCCAACCACGTCTCTTTCAGCGCGTTACAAGGGTTTTAATAGCAGACATGTATCATCAGGGCCATTTGCAAGTAAATAGGTACTTGGTCACGCGTCTGTTGCCCGTACAACGGCCCCGCTACAGGAGCTTTGATTACGGTAGTATTAATTGAAAAATCCCAGTACGAGACGAATTGATCCAACCTCCAAAGTCGATTCCATTATTGGTTTGTGTATATATATAACTGCCACAAAGATTCATTATGTTCGGACCAAAAGCCAGTGTCGACTCGGATTACACAGAAATGAAGAATGACGCAGATGACAAGGTTATATGTTGGTGATTACCCGCCAAATTCTCGAAGGGTTCAGCGGGTGGAATGCTGCAGCGAGTTCGCGCTAGCGAGGAATGAAGCTTTAACATTTTAGACTTTTTTCTCAAAATTACCAGGTTGAGACTCAAACTCAAGCGAAAAGAGGTTCAGAGCAAACTTCCTGGTTGACTGTGAAGTCGATCGTCCTGCTTCCAAAGTAGCCCTCGGAATCAGGCCAGCTCCTTATGCAACCACTTCCAGCCAACCAAATACCAGCGTGGCACCGGAAAGTACATTTGACATTGAGGAAGCCCCAGGTTAGGTCTCTGGTTCGCTGAAGCTCACGACTACTGAGGAATGAGCCTGTTAACCCTACAGCCCAACCACCTCGTATATCTTGTTGGTATGCATTAGCATGCTCTACTTGAACAGTGTAACTTTAGATTCTGTTTGACAACCCCAAATTTCAAGATTAATGCCTTATGACATTTGAAGTCAGATAATTTTGAGCAGAATGTGGAGTTGTTCCCTAATCTCATAACTGATGACCAGTGATATGGAGTATAGATATTGACATTGACATACCCCGTACCTTAACATAGCTCACGACAGTATGCTGGTAGATTTTGATTGCATGAATTTCTGTACCAGAAATCTTCAACATTTCCAAAACCGACTATATGTCTTGTAGTAGCATATTAAAACAATGTAATGTTATTTCTAGATCTTTATCAAAATAGCCATACCAAGATTATAGTCAAATTTTACCCAAATTTGGTTAGTTCCTTCGTTCTCAAAGGACCCGTCGAGCTTCTTTCCTGATTGCGATGCAACAACTCCTTACTGGCTGCCACATACGCTGTCAACCTTTCCATACTTGCCGGATTTCGACTTCAGTTTTATTGTTTATGGTGAAAGTAGCGACGCATGTTCTTGCCAATTGTGTTGCCGCAATAGATCCATATATTTCTATAGAATTTTACGAAATCCCCAAGACTTTTCATTACCATCACAATTCACACCTCACTACAGTCTTCACTTCTGAGACGTCTATCTCGCTTCTTGGTATTCTTCCTCACTTCAATTGGCGCTAAATATCAGTTCTTGATTGTGTCTAGGATTGTTCGTCGTTTGTCGAGCCCGTTTGCAGGTCTTTCACAGCAACACACAAATGTGATTAAGTTGATGCTTGAGCCCGAATCATATGCATTTACCAAGGTCGTAACCCAGGGTAAGTCTGGCGTCTAAAGCTTCTTTTTCCATTGCCCTCTGAGATATTGCGGGTGTCAAGTCCATCACATCATGCATTTTGCGAATCCATCCGGTGTTATTTTGTCCTGGCCTGTCGACAAATCTCTTCTGTATCAGCCCTGGCTCGGTTGACAACCGCTGGAAGCTTAATGCTGCACGGGTGCTTTCGCTTGTTATGTTTTGTTTCCAGCGAGCTTGCAAATGCATTTCCTTTTCTTCCGTGTACTTATCGCCTAAATCTGAGTTCCTCACCTTTTCCCTCTTTTTCTCTTGGTCAACGACACCAGATACACGCTCGTGGTGTAGAATTCTTCACTTCTACCCAAGTACTGAAGAGTCTTGCAACGCGTAGCGCTGTTTCTGTTTAGCAGCCGACGAGATACACGATCTTGGTGATCCTCTTTTTTCCTACTGCGAGTCAGCTGTCGCTGCTTTCTGGTCTGGACACCTTTCCTTTCATCTGCAGAAACAGAAGCAAGAAAAATTAAGGCGAGAGGAGCTCCAGATGTGCAAAAATAAAAAACCACAACATTGCAAGTCCGTCGCTTTCCTGCAGCCTACTACTCCATATTATATATATCCTGCGTGTGCCGCCGCGCATCTCGAAAAGCTCTGGCATGCACAGCAGCACTTTCGGCGTCAGTGGCGGTGAAAACAAGCTTTTTTTTATTTGGATACATCTCGATCTGTCAGGTATCTGTATTCTAACATCTTCCAGACCTCGATTTTAGACACCGTTCATTCGATTCTAAACGCTTTACTGTTTCCTCGAAAGTTTATTTGCGAGTCGCCTGTTTTCCAACCACCCGAATTTTGTTAGGCCTTTTCTAGCTTAATTGCTTCGCCTACCTACCCTGGACATCAGTTTTATATTTTAGTGATTTATTTTTTGTTCCGATTTTTGCGCCCATATCGCGACTGCTCATCTTTCTTCATATATCCGTTACTTTGATGACATTACATTAAAATTCTTGACGACTTTCTTTTTTCTACTGAGTGCCGCGTCCATTGGAGTTGACAATTGGCACTTTTCGTCCGAATTCAATTGGTGGTTTCGAATCATCGCCACATCCTCTCGTTAAATAAAAAAAGGAGATCAATTATACCTACACACTACACCTTCCCATAGTATTATCCAATGTCAGCTCTGGGTCTAGACTCAAGTAGTCTACTTTTACCAGCACCCACAGAGACCGAGTCCGTTATTACACCCACTGACTTGGGGACGGAGCTTTCACACAACGACCAAAAGTCTGTAGTATCCCTACCTTCAGACGGCACTCCAGTTACAGTCACGACTGGCAAGACCGGAACTCGAGCTTCGACAGGCGGACAAGCCTCGTTTATGATCGAGCTTTTTGAAGGAGGCTCGCAAGTTGGCGTCGAACGTAAACCTAGCGTCAGAGTTCGTGTCACCCCATCAACCACGAAGTTATCACATGGTGAAGTCAGATACCGACATTCTCGAAGATCGGAGTTGGATTATATGGACGAGATGGTCAGCCCATACGTTTCAGCTACCGAGGAGTCGAGCGTGTCCCGAAACGCGCCTGAACATGAGCCTGAGAGAAACACGACTAGCAAGAGTCGTTCCAAGCGACCAATCAGTCCCTTGATTCCCGAACCGCGCTCGCAGAATCCTCCCAATGCTTCTGGTCAGGCACTCAATAACCCAACTGGTAGCGACCTATCTGCTATCCCTACAGATTCTTTTCTCGACGATTCGGGGAATTCAGCATTTGGAGAGAACAAGCGCAGTGCTAGCCCCCTGTTGAAGAATCGCAACCAAAAGCCTAGTCGACAGGGAGAGCGGGAACGCATCAGGTTGGCGGACAAGCCCTTGGAGAAGGAACAAAAGCGCAGCAAGAGCAAGAGCAGCCGTAGCCGTGCTAGTTCGTTGAGTGCGGTCCAAAAGGAGCGCCTTAAGGCTCGCGAGAGTGATGATTACGAAGGCCTGAGTCATTTGAGTCATCGTGATAGTCACAGAAGCTCAAAGTCTCGGACTAGACGGTCTTCCCGTGGCGTGACAGCTCAAGAGCATTCGATAATTTCCGGGGTGGAGTCCACGGTTTCTTCGTCTGTATCACGAGCCCATGATGGCCAGTCGGCTCGTTCTTCTGAAGTCAATTCCAAGCTCCTTGCTGCCGTTGAGGTGGCCCTCCGCAAAGTCGTTATTCCCGAGTTGGAGGCCATCAAACGTGAAAATAGCAAACGCGATTCTACTCGTCGCCTCTCCGGAGAGTCTTCAGTGACTGGCGTTTCGACTGATGAGCGGTCAGAACCTACTCATGCACGGAGACGTTCCCGCTCTCGTCACCGTCGCAGTAGGGATGAGCGCGAGAAGGGCGAACGCGAGTCCAGGCATGACAAAGAAAAAGAAAAGGAGAAGGAGAAAGACGAAGGCGATTTGGAAGCTGAGCGAGAGCTTAACCACTCTCGGTCACGCCTCATATCACCCGAAAGCGTGGACGAGTATTATGCCGAGACTCCCAAACGCAGCCCTGAGCCCCCACGTCCCGCTCGCGTCAGCACTGGTGGCAGTCTGGAAAATATTCTGCCTGCCATCTTGAGCAGTCGGAACCCTTCGCCACCACCAGCCAAAAAGCCACGCAGACGTCGCAGAGAGCATCGGAAGCGGGATAGCGATCGGTATGATGCAGAGTTTGATGACGAGAGTGTTGCCCCATTGCCGCCCATGCCCCTTCAAAGTGAGATTAGTCCGTTGGAGCCCGTCATCCGTAATTCTCTCTTGACAGAAATGGATAGACCTCTCTCGGCTATGGAAGAGGTGGAGGCCAACAAGAGTGAAGTTTCTGAAGGCGGTGCCCTCTTGAAGCCTGATTCCAAGGGATTCCAAATTGGCATGAACCTAGCCAATGTCTCTCACGGTGATCTGCGGGCCTTACCCCGTGGTGTGGACAAGAAGGAGTCGGATCCAGAGAACCAAGCTCCGCAAGCCTTTCCGGAGGAATATGAGCCCGATGAGTATGGCCACAAGGTTCGCACTCACTCTGCGCAAGCTGAGCCGCAGTACGACCAGGACCAACAGCTGGATCAGGAGTATGACGAAAAGGATGAGTACGATAGCTTCTACGGTCGCCAGGTTGTGCCGCCGCATCTGAAGTACGTTCCGTATCAACCTGAGCGCCGTGGTCTTAGCCCGATCTACAGTATTTCTGGCTACACGGAGAATTCAGAGATTCACCCGCGTGATTCGCATATCACTACGCACAGTGAGATGGAATACGCCCAGTCACCTCCCATGTCCCCTCAGGATAACAACCGGATATCTTCCTTGATTGGCAATAATATGATGGGTTATGAGATGGATGCTCCCGCCAGGAGTGAAATCAGTAGTGTGGCTGGATTCCCTCGGAACACTGCCAACACTGAGGACATATCAGAGATTGATGAGCCTGAGCCGCAACAGCCAGTTCGTACTCTTAGTACTAACGCCAACGCACGTATCGTTCCTGGTGCCGCCGTGGAGTCTGTGGTTGCGTCTTTGATTGACGGCTCGCTTATGGAGCAGAGCGTCACGAGCCCCAACTACGGGTACTATGGCCCTGAGTCCGCTGTTTCCTATGGGGGTGACTCCAATATGTCATTAGAGGATCCTAACATGGTCCTCGAGCTGACCATCAAGAAAAAACAGTCTGACGTTAGTATGCTTGATGCTCCGGCTATCGATGAGGATGATGAAGATGAGCATACCCAACATGAACATGAAGAAGATGGTACCAGGACGCCTACTGCTTCTGCTCAGGCAACAATCGATGCTATCACCACCGGTGCCTTGGCTAAAGTGAAGCTTGCCCAGCAAACTCTGGCTGCAAACCAAAATCAGGATCAGTCTGATTCTGCTGATATTGGTGTCCAGCGCAACAAATCTTTCAAGCAGCGTACCCAGGAAGGATTCCAACCCGCGTCTACTCCCGCCCACAGTGTGGACCGCTTCTACGATGATGATGACTATGAGCCTCAGTTTTCGGCTAATGCCATGCCCGATTTGGACAACCCGCTCCCTCACTATGACGGCTACCTGGATATGGCTTCTGATGTTACTGCCTCCGAGTTCGATAATTGCCGTCGTGAGGAGCCGCGTGATGACCAACAAGACGCTGCTGAGCTTTCCTTCGTTGCTGGTGCCGACGACAATATTTCTGTTGCTCCTTTACATGATACCGAGCATTACGATGAGCATAACCTGACACCTAGGGCTTTAAGTCCTAAAAAGAGTACTGCCAATGCCAGATCACCGAATCAGCGCCATTCTTCCGAGGCCTTGATTAACGAGGATCTTCCACGTACTTCGACGGACCGCAAGCGTGAGACAATCCTCACGAATCCATATGAGAATATGAGTCCTGTCACCACCAGTCACCGACTTTCCGAGACTTTTGGTTACCCCGGCCAGGAGCCGCCTAAGGATGAGGGTTACGTTTCTAACCCGACTCCAGTGCACAACATGGACAAAGACATACCTTCTGCCCCTGCCTTTGGTAATATGCCTCTGGATGATAACTTCTTCAGTGGTCGTATGAGTGCCCTATCCTATGGCGTCGGTTCGCCTATGAATGATACCTCCATTCTCACTGCTAACAACGGTAGAAACTTCGCCAACAAAGATATCATGACCCTCATGCAGGAATTGGTCGCTCGTGATGCTCAGCGTAACGCGCGTGACACTGAAATCGCGGCGATGGTGATGTTCCTCGCCAACGAGATGCGAACTCACTTTAGAACCGTGGAGGAGCGCATCAAGCAGGCTGAGGATGTCATCATTGACGAGGTCCAAGATTCCGAAAAGATGGTCATCAAGTCCATCAATGGCCCTCGTCCTTATCCGAGTGTTTCTAATGCCGCCGCTACCGCTGCTCCCAGTGCCTCCAGGTCCTTGGGTGGCAACAGTTCTAGTGTTAGCCCTGAGGTCGCTCTCGCTGCCAAGAAAGGCAACATTCTGCGTCGGGCTCTCAATGGTCTCAATGTCACCGGCGCGAAGGATCTGTCTCGTATCGAGGTGATGCTACACCAGCTGCTTGATGAGGTTATGGAACTCAAGGGTCAACAAGTGCAGCCTGCACCCGTTCGGACTGAGAGCACATTCTCTCATATTCCCGGAGAAAATGATACTCGTGATGGCTATGACCCTGACGGCCATGCTGGGACCTCGGTTGCCAGCCAATCCTCCTGTGCTCATCTCAGCAGCACGCGTTTGGACAAGACGGACCGCAAGTATCAAGACCACCGAGTCAGCACAGTTCATGAGGGTGAAGAGGAGGATTTGACCTCACAGATGCACCATATCGATCATGATGGATTGTCCACTCCCATGCGAACTGATACTGGGCCTCGTGGCGAACCTGTCGCTATGTCCAGCCCTGCTCGGGACCCTGAGCTTCCTCAGGAGCATTCATCCAACCCGTCACCTACTCGGGAAGCATCTCCTAGGTCTCACTCCAAATCTGAGAAGTCTCGTAAGCACAAGTCGGCTGGTTCATCTATTGCCGCTCGTTTCTCGCGTTGGTCTGAGACCACCACATCTTCTATCAAGGGCGCTTTCCGGTCCAGTACTGGTTCATCAAAGAAAGAACAACAACCATATATGCACGCCGCCGATGGTCGGTCTCATTCAGGCTCTGACCTGGGTAGTTACCGGAACCAACCCTACAGACCCCGCACCGCTCCTTATCCCAATGAGGGCACACACTCAGAGTTCTCCCGTCATGATGCAAATCGGACGCCCTCTCCCGCTGTCGGCACGCCTCCCGCGGCATCTTACATGACTCCCGATCACCCTAAATACCACGTGCACCGGAACTCAGTCAACCTTCAGCACCCGCAGCCCCGTCCCGGAAACACTGAGCGCTTCAAGAATAACCTCGAGTCTCAGGCCCACAACTATGAGACTGTCAACACCCCTCGCTCTGCAGAATGGGGTAATTCTGTCACCTCTCTTAACCGGTTCAATCCTACCGCCATTTCCCAAAACACCCAGGCATCTGAGGACTCTGCTCCTCCCCGCCCTCCTAAGGAGCCTATTGAGACCTCGACTCCTCGGTCTAACCGTGTCTCTAAGATGACGCAGGATTCATCTGCGTATGATTCGACCTATGGTGGCTATGGTAACGGAAGCCCCCGCAGCCGCGATCTTGATCGTGTCGCGGGCATGCCCACCAGACGCCCCTCGGGTCCCAGAGCCATGACGCCAAAGAGCCCCAGTGAAGAGAGACGGCGAAACCGGAACACGTTTGGCAGTGTGCGAAGCACGGCCACGGCGGATACCGCGTATACGGATACCTTTTGAAGGATAATGCGATGTTTGATCTCTTGCATAGATGGATGGAGTGAATTGGCTTGTATCGGATTGGATGGGATGGGATTGGATATCGGCGGGTGGAAAAGTATTGAAATCACTTGTTGGTGATTATCGGCTGTGTTCGTTATTTACTGTACCTATTGCTTCTGCTCATGTGGACAGTGTTTGATTTGTGTTTTTGTTGTCATACCATTTAGTTTAGTTTGATTTTCGAGTTGGAGAATCTAGGTTGTCACTTAGCTTTCTTCGGTATGAGTTCAATTGACGGAGTTTTGCATTAAATATGGTCATGTGTCTGAGGAACTGAATTTGCAATCTTTGCGCGTTGATTGTCCATGTAACATGAATATGTGATAACATCACTTCCAGATTGAACAATGTAGATGGTGACGCTGGTCGTGATAAATCATTAACGTCTAAATCAAAGCTTCTGCCGTAGTCTCCGCAAAGGAAAAAAAGAACAGAAAAGAAAAGCTAAACACAAAGAAACACAAAGATACCCTCAGTCATTTCATTCATGTCATGTTTTTATCGCCCTCTTCATCCTCCCTCCCCTTATCTTATCCCCTTCTACGTAAACTTAGTATGAATGATATCCGGGTTCTCATGCCAATCGTCAATCGACACCCACATCTTCCTAAACGTACTCAACCCCGCCAAGATACTCCCGCCAATCCAAGTTGAGTACTTTCTCTCCGGCGGCGCAAAGATCTTGATGCGCATATCGCGTACTGCTAACTTTTGCACTTCGGTGAGCAGGCGGTCGCCGAAGCCGCGGGTGAGCGTGGAGCCGCCCGAGAGGACAATATTGCTGTAGAGGGATTTGCGGAGGTCCATGTCAGTACGCATGATGGATTCGACGACTATTTGGTGAACGCCAGGGTATTCGAGGCCAATGATTTCGGGGTCGAAGAGGATTTCGGGAGCGCGGAAACGCTCGGTGCCGATCTAGAGAAATGCTGTTAGACAGGGACACTAGTACAGGGAGATCTAACCACTGAAAGCATACTTTGAGTTTGCTGCCATCTGGCAAGATATATTCGGATACCTTGCTCGCATCCATCTTGCCACCCGCCCACTCCTTCTCTTCTTTCTTGGGGTCTGTTGCAATGTAACTGACACTCTCCTTGATTAACCGCACAACCTCCTTCTCAGCACTGGTGTGGAAAACATAGCCCGTCTTGCGCAAAAGTGTTTGCAAGTGCTCCGTCACATCTCTACCGGCAACGTCGATACGCCGTATAGATGACGGCATGGCGAAACCTTCGTATACGGGCACGGCATGGGAAACACCGTCTCCAGAGTCAAGGACAACACCGGTGGTGCGACCTGAGGCGTACAAGGAAAGGACGGCTTGGATGGAAGTGTAGAGCGCGGGAACGTTGAATGTTTCGAAAAGGATTTGAGCAGCAGTGTCGCGGTTGGAACGGGGGTTCAACGGGGGCTCGGTTAAGAGAACGGGATGCTGGGAGCGTATTAGCATTTTTGGAAGCTTTATGGGCGTCTCATTGCTTGCCGTGACTCGGCTATCGCATATAATCTCACCTCTTCACTAAGTGTTTTGAGTCCTTCACCGTACACGTACTCCCAGATCTTCTCCATGTCATCCCAGTCTGTCACGATACCATGTTCCAATGGATACCGGATCTTCAACAACCCACGGTAGTCCGTTGCTGCCTTCTGGCCAATAAACACTTCGCCCTCCAAAGCACCAGCCAAAACTCTCAGATGCTTTGGCCGGCCGACAAACGAAGGAAAATAACACTTGGGCAAATCATCACCAGCGAAACCCGCTCTGATGGTTCCGGATCCATTGTCCAGGACAATTGGCGCGTTGTGCAGAGAATCGGCCATGGCGCAGCGAGCGATGGGGTATCACAAAAAGTACTGAGGCAAAGGGGGTATTACGTTCGGAGATGTATCAAGTCGGAAGCCGAGACGGAGGGGAAGTGAGAAGCGAGGGTTCGGCAGAGAGGTTAGGTCGTGCGGGGAGCCGAGTGAGGAAGTCTGGATTACTCCGGGCGGCGATCGGATATTGCCGGTAGGCAATTTGGCAGATGCCGTCGAGAAATGGTAGCAATGGTCGGTGCGGTGGGTGCAATAGAGGGGTCGTCTGGTTGATGCGGAGACAGCCAGCAAGCTGCAAACAGGGGCTCGCTTCTTTTCCTTGTGGTCTCCTGTACAAGGTTGGCAGAAAATTAAGAAAAAAAGAAAAAAAATTAAGCACGAAGCGTGGGGATATCGACAGTAGAAAAGAAACGTTATAATGGCTTGAACAAAGTACTAAATATCCACAAATCACACAGAAAAAAAAAGTCTATCACGACGTTGAGTATCACAAGAGGATACTCGGTAAAAGTCAAGAAGCTATCAAGAGCTTGATGATGTCGGTCAAGCTATGCTCAATGTGGGTTGTCTGGCAAACCAGGGCGGGTCTCGTCTTGTTGATTTAGCAGAGCGGGAGATTGCTTGGCCTGGCAGCTGGCGACTGGCTGACAGTATGGATCGTGCTGGGCTTCAATTGATGTATGCTGGATCGTCGTCGGCTGAACAGGACGTTGTAGCGCTGGCGGATATGATGAAAGGCTGACTGGTGGGGGGAGAAGCTCCGGAGGAATCGTCGGTGCGGTGGGAGCGAATGACAGGCAGGGTCTATGGACAGGGGGATTCCTAATGTTCAATCTGGAGAGGGTTGGGATATCTTAAGGGTTAGGTTGTTCAATCGCAAAGCGTGATGGACGGGATGAAGTTGAGGCTTGTGAAACGATATCCCCATTGAGGGTGACACCTATCGCCGGAGTGGTCAATCGGTGTTCGATTTTCGGAATTTCAAGGGTAAAAAATGTGAAAGGACAGGAACTGATTGTCAAAATTTCACGTGTGACAAGACTAAATAGAACTTCGGTAACTACCAACCGCAACTACACTTAGACCCCGGGCCAGAAACATCGACTCTCAAACTTTGTTGATCTTAAATACATTTTTTACTCCAATACATCTTGACCTGACATCATTTGAAAACTTAAATCTTCTCTCTTTACTTCACATACCGTCAACCCAGTGAACAAAACAATGATCTTGTTTGAGCGCCAGGACTGGGCTCTTCAATCGTTAGGGTTCGCTCCCAACCGAATAGATTGCCCATCAATCCACTATCACATGTCACCAAGATATCCAGATATTCACAATCAAGAGACAAATGTTCTCTTCACAGAAAGTACTAAACCGATATATTGAACACTTTTATAAGCCAACCAACCCAAATAAACCCAAGGAAATATACACAATCTTACATAACACTCACCTAAGCTTGCACCCGCTTAGAAAGCATATTCAACGCACTACCCGCGAGTATGAAACCAGCCTGGTCCTTGGACACAGCATGAGCAGTATCAATCACGTGGACATCGCCGTTCTTCTTGGTGACCTTAATCTTAACCTGGCCCTGGCCCTGGTTGATCAACATGTCATACAGACCAATGGTCTCGACCTCGTCACCAGCCGAGATCAAATCGTAGTCTTTCTCATTGGCAAAAGTCAGAGGGACAACACCTTGCTTCTTCAGGTTGGTCTCGTGGATACGAGCAAACGACTTGACCAACACAACACGGGCACCAAGGTATCTAGGCTGCAGAGCAGCGTGCTCACGAGCGGAACCCTCACCGTAGTTGTGCTCAGCAACAACTAGCCACTCCTGTCCTCTCTCCTTCCACCGGGCACCGAGCTCAGGGATGGTGGTCTTGCTGCCATCCAGATCATAGGCAACGTTGACCCCGCCAGTCTCAGCGTTGACGGCAGTGTTGAGGGTGTTGGTGGAAATGTTGGGAAGGTGACCCTTGTACTTCAACCACGGGCCGGCGGCCGAGATAGTGTCAGTGGTGCACTTGCCGGTGATCTTGACAAGAACTCTCAAATCCTTGATCTCGCCCTCGGGAAACGAGGGGAAGGGGTCGAGGAGGGCCAATCTCTCGGAAGTGGGGGAGATGGCAATAGGAACAGTGGGATCCGCAGGCTGAGAAAGAGCCTTGAAGGTTTCTCTGCCCTCGATGAAGGGGGTCTCGGGACCCTCCAGACCTTTGGGAGCGGTAAACTTGAACTGCTTGCCGTCGGGGGTAACAAGAGAATCGGTCATGGGGTTGAAGGTAGTCGAACCAGCGAATACCATGGCAGTGACGATCTCAGGGGCAGCAAGGAAGTTGAGAGTCTCAGGGTTACCATCGTTACGACCGCGGAAGTTGCGGTTGTAGGAGGTAAGGATAGCATTGGAGGCGCCCTTAGTGACGCCGTCCTGGCGCTTCCACTGGCCAATGCAGGGACCGCAGGCGTTTGAAAGAACGATACCTCCGGCTTCGTTGAAGATGTCGAGGGTGCCGTCGCGCTCAAGAGTGGCGCGAATCTGCTCGGAGCCGGGAGTGATGTAGAAGTCAGCGACAGGCTTGAGACCGGCAGCCTTAGCCTGCCTGAGCAGGGACTCGGCCTTAGTCATATCCTCGTAGGAGGAGTTGGTGCAAGAGCCGATGAGACCAGCAGACAGACCCTCAGGCCAGCCCTGGGCCTGGACGGTTTCCTTGAACTTAGAAAGGGGAGTGGCCAGATCAGGGGTGAAAGGGCCGTTGATGTGGGGTTCGAGCTCGGAGAGGTTGATCTCGATGATCTGGTCGTAGTCGGCGCCCTCATCGGCCTTGAACTGGAAAACATTATCGCCAGAGGCACCGGCGGGGAAGGACTGGAGGTTAAACGCATTCTCAGCGGCCTGGGCGCGGCGAGTAGCGATGAGGTAGCGGGCGGAGGCGTCGGTGTATGGGAAGATGGAGGTGGTAGCACCAACCTCGGCACTGTGGATATGAGTGTTAGTGATATTTTTCCGATGTCACAGATGGCCATATGTGAGCTTGCGACGGTCTGGTGCAACTTACCCCATGTTGGTCATGGTGGCCATACCGGTCAAAGACAGAGTCTGGACACCCTCACCAAAGTACTCAATGATGTATCCAGTACCACCTCTGACGGTAAGCTTGCCGGCCAAGTGAAGAATAACGTCCTTGGGCGAGACCCAGTTAGACAACTTGCCGGTGAGCTTGACACCGAGAATCTTGGGGGCCTTGAGCTCCCATGGGGCACCAACCAGCGCCTCGACGGCATCGGCACCACCGACACCAATGGTGATGGTGCAAAGGCCACCAGCATTGGGAGAGTGAGAGTCAGTACCCAGCATCATGAGACCGGGCACAGCATAGTTCTCCAGGACGGTCTGGTGGATGATACCGGCACCCGGAGGCCAAAAGTCCATGCCGTACTTCTTGGCGGCCGACTCGAGAAAGTCAAAGACCTCCTTGTTCATGGCAATACCAGAACTCAGATCTTCATCGGCACCCTTGGACCCAACAATCAAGTGGTCGCAGTGAATGGATGCGGGAATCGCTGGCCGCTCAAGGTTGCAGCTCATAAACTGCAGCAGGGCCATCTGCGCACTGGCATCCTGCATGTTGACACGATCCGGCTTCAGCAGCAGGTTCGTCTTCCCGCGGATGTCCCGGCCGCCATTGGTCCCGGTCAGCAGGTTCTCCTCAGGGTTGTCCAAGTGCGAATACAGGATCTTCTCGGCAAGCGTCAAGCGGAGGGTGCCGAGGGCCTTGCGGACTTGGCCGTACTTGGCATACAAGCGCTCGTAGGTGGCTGAGAGGTTCGAGGTGGTTGAGTAGGCAGCAGTGGCCTGGGCGGAGCGGAGGGCAGCCAAGGTGGTTGAGGATGTGAGCTGAAAGAGGAAGATCGGTAAGTAAGTATATGTGTGTGTTTGGTTATATGAATAAGGCAAGTTTCGCCGGTATAAGTGGTAGTAGATGGGTATGGGCTAGGCGAGAAAAAAAAAGTTCTAGGTGACGATGATTCTAGGAAAAAAAAATATACGGTAATCAACAACTTACCCTCCGGCTGGCTTGTCTGGCAAGACCAAAGGCCGTCATTCTTTTTTTGTTCAAATGGTGGTTTTTGGTCGGTTGGTTGTAGGCAGACGGAGAGAGGACAAGCCCGAGAACAATTTTACATGCTTGTCATATGCAAAAATGCGCTGCCAGGTATATAAGTAGGTACCTTGTGAAGTCTTGAACAAAAAAAGTTGAATCATAAATGAACCAAAGCTAAGCTAAGCCGAATCCGTCTAAGCTCCTAAACAAATAAACATATAGCATTCCATCAATCTCCACATCTTCCAATTGGATTCACTTGATATACTACATTCAACTCAATCTTCATTTATTTCTTGTGCCGTTTATTGGTTGTTCCGTTGTATCTCAATCGCCACATGTGCATTTCAACATCATTTTATATACTCATATGCGCCTCCATTGCGACTGAAACCTCTTAAAATTTCCACATACCCACGTCGATTTTTCAATTTGACCTTGTATCCGGCCAATCAAAGGGCACCGATTCCTGCTTGTCACTCCGGTCGTCGGCGCCCTGATTGAGAGCATTCATAGCGAGGTGGAGCCCAATTCATACCCCGGTCTCTCCACAATTGTGGATATACATCACCATAGACACACGTCATGGCCAAGCGATTGCTTTCAAACAAATATATTCTAAAGCAGTGTTTATATATATATATATATATATACAACATGTCTAACCCTTCCCCCAAAACTCCAAAGCAAGACAAACTTCTTCTAGTCTCCTTCCTAATCATCCAAATGCTTATTTCCAATAACCCCAAACCCAACACCCCCCGACCGTCTCCTCTTCCCCATTACCTCCCTAACCCAATCATTCAACCGAAACGCCCAATGCCCCGCCACCAATACCCCACTAACCACATTGACAATCTTGGCAACAAATATTAACAGCCCATCGCGCTCCTCAACAACCCTGAGCAACAACGGCGCAATGTCGTATTTGACAAAGATACCCGGGACGCCCATGAAGTTCCGGATCTCCCGGCTCTGTTCCGTCACGGCGTACTGGTTGGTCTTGAGTTTGCGCGAGGAGGCGCCGACGCTGTATTCAGTGGGGACAATCGAGACAAAGTACTGGAACTTGGTGAAGGGGGTGTTGGCTTCGTTGATGGTGCGGTCGAGGGGGTTCTCGAGAGACGGGTGGAACGGGCCGAAAGAAAGCTCCGAGATAATATGCGAGAAGTTAAGAGCTATGGGAATATTAGCATGTGATCAGGACACTTTTCTTCGAGGGAAGAAAGGTAATCGTAGAGTAACTTACAGTTGGGATCCGGACGGCCTTCCCGGGACATGTAGCCGTAGCCCTTGGCTGTGATATGGAGATCCCCGTGAACCTTATTCAACATCATACTTCCAAAAATCCGGCAACTATCCGCCTGTGCCCCTTTCAACCTTGGAGTTTTAGCCCACTTAGCCCTCTTATTCGCCAACCGCACAATATCATGCACATGCTCCTCGCCAAACCCTTCCTCCTCCTCATACCCCATCCCCGTATTCACCCTCCCATTTGCATCCTTCCCCAATCTATGCATCCCCTTCCCATCCACCCACTGTGCCCACGATGTCGGATCCTTCCTTAACGTCTGCGATGCATGAATCCAGTCGGCCGCCGCATCGCGCACGTCAATCCACACGTCGGCACACGGCATCTTGACGACGACGTCAAGGTTCACTTGCATTTCGTGGCCGATGCCGTTTTCAACAGAGAACGTGTGCGTTTCCGCGCCGCGCCACCAGCGGGCGGTTTCCGAAAAGGCAAAGAGGATCGAGATTATAATGAGGGTGACGGTCCATTTTCCACCGCCTGAGGTCTGCGTGACGTACTGGGGTTTCGATTTGGCTGTGAAGTAGTTGTTATTGTTAGTCTTTTGAGGTTGATCTTGGAGGTTATCGTATTCGGCAAAACTGAAGCAACATACGGAATGCGTCGAATGTGCTGACGATGCTGCCGGCCTTGGCGCCAAAGGCATCCTCATCCATGGCCGACATCCCATGCTTCTCATTGTATCCGTTGTAGCTGTCCATCATATTTGCGGTTTCATGCAGGTAGCCAAAGGCTACTCCAATCGTAATAGAGGTCGCGTATTTTCGAATATTCGGCAAGCGGTGCAATCAATGTGGAGATTTACCGTCACGGAAACAGAAATGTAATCTATGATCTTCGCGGTGAGGCTTAGCACGTCGTCCTGCGCCGGCTTATTAGAAGAAAGGTGCCCTGAATTGGTTCCAGCCTTGCGGGGTCACTGAACAGAACAATCAATTCACTAATAGACAGCAGCCATCAGCTTCTATCAAAAGTCGAGTTGTTGGCAGGAAGCAATTCCAACAGTCAACTCAAAACCATGAGTTCTTGCGACAACGTTTACCATCATTTAACATTATTAAAGCATTGGAGAGGACACGCTGCGGTACCCATACCCACACAGTGTGCTACTCGCTATTGGTACGCAATACTGTAATACTGTATTGAGATCAGATAAGCAAGGGTTGAGTTATATAGATCCACCAGCGATATTCACAACACTAACACATGGGCACATCAAAATGGGTAATTTGGTAGTCAAGGACATACTGTATTCCACAGCGCTATCTAAAATAAAAACAAACACTAAGATACTGAAACAAAAGAGAGAATTACCAAATCCGATTCACTTAGATGGACAACAAAAACAAAAATACTTCAACCCAATCGTCATGTCGCCGAAAGTCTGTGGCGGTTCATGAGAAACAATCGTACTGTAGAAATACACCGACACATTTACAAATTCTGAAGCCCCTCTCTCGAGTCATCCAGAATCTCGTACTCCTCGTCAGTCAGGAACTCCTCGTCATCCTCAACCCAGTCATCGCAGGGAATGTGTTCCTCAATGTAGTCATCAATGGAGCTCACATCCTCAGACTCAGCGGGAGCCGAAGCAGGAGTGATCTCGGTAGTAGTGTGGACGTTAGAATTGGAAGACTCGGTCTCGAGAGTGGGGAAAACCATGGAAGTGGTGGCCTCGGGCTTGTCCTTGGAAATCTCAGTCTTGGTCTCCTTCTCCCCGGACTCTTCCTTCTCGACAGGCTCCTCTTCCTTGGGCCCCTCAGCCTTCTCCTCCTCCTTAACAGGCTTGATCTCCTGAACCACGGCTTTCTGCTCCCCAATCTGCTCCCCAATCTGCTCCCCAATCTGCTCGCAGCGACGAAGAAGCTGGCTGGGACGAAGACCCTTAACCTTGACCTCGCACCAAACACTCTCGCCAATGCGTTGGCCGCGAGGGGTAGTCAGACGCCACCAGGAGATGTAGTTACCGGGCTGACTAGGGGTTCTCAAGAAAGCAGAGACGGTAACAGTCTCATTGGGCAGCACAGCGTGCTGAATGGTGAGAGGCTTAGGAGATTCATCATGAGGCAATTCCCGAATGCTAGGGCAGCAACCAGCGTTGAAGAAGTGCATGAAGTGACCACCAACAAACAGAAGTTGGGTACCAGCGGGCAAAGCAACGTTGCCATTGTTACGGAATTGCCAGTTGTTCATGAACAAGTAGGAGGGGCTCAAAGACAAAGGACCCAACTCCTTGGGGCGGATCCACTCGGCACTCAACACAGCGCTCGTAGGATCGGCAGCAGGGGAAACAGTAGCATTCATAGCAGCTTGCACGGCAACCTGCTGCATACGCCGTCTCTCCTGGACAGCAGCAGCGCGGAGCTTCCGAATGTCAGCTTCAGGCTGCTGGATGCGACGCTCTCTCACACTCAAATACTGCTGGATGCGACGCTCTCTCACACTCAAATTATGCTCCATTTCAGGAAGCTCGTCTTGCTGTTCGCGGATATTACCAATCTGACGCAACTCGCTCTCGTGCTTGCTACGAAGAGTTTCCAAACTGGAAATCTCTATCATTTGCCGGTTAACAATGCTGCGGAGTAAATCACGCTCATGAGTGATTCGAGTGACCAGCTTCTGAATGTGATCCCTCTGGCTCAAATTCTTGGCATCCTGCTCATGTTGTTTCTTCAACATATCCACCTGCTTTTCGAGCATGTCCATGGAATTGAGGTAAGTGTCCTTCTTGTCAATAACCTGATTGGTCTTGTTCAGCGAATCGCGAAGTTCCTTCTTGGCTTGAGCACAGCTCTCATCAGCAGCCTTGGTCTTCTCTTCGACAAGCTGAACTTTAGTCTCGAGATTCTTGGCCCTATCAGTAAGGACATCCACCTTCTGCTCAGCGGCCTTGGTTAGGGCCTCAGAAGCTTCAAGTGCTTGCTTCAAGACGCGATCGTCCTCTTGCTTCGAAGAGGACTCAAGGGCCGGGACGCAGAGATCGTTAACAGGCAGCTTCATCCTGATCATGGGGTGAGACTTGGGATGACTGCTGTTGGGGAAGGCCTCACAGGACGCGCAGAGATCAAAATCGGGGCACATGGTGCACTTGTACCGGTCGCCAGTGATATACTGACGTTGACCGTTTTTGGTGCAAATGTTGCCATCGCAGAAAACACCCTTGTGCTTTACAGGCGCCCGGTTGCAGTACAAAAGCTGACAAGACTCGTAAATCTTGACGAAGCAGTGGCCAGCGTGGATAATGTTGCAAGACATGCCACACTCAGAGCACAGGTCAAAGTCCGGGCAGTCAAGACATTTGAGGCGAGGGCCCTGGATCCAGTTGTCACAAGAATCGCAAATGGCAGAGTGCTTGATATTGCGGCCCTCATCGAGCATGTTGCTCATTTCAACACTGCAGATAGTGCCAGGAACAACAGGCAAGAAACAGTGGCCAGGATGATGACCATGATCGTTCTTCATGAAGCAACGAGTGCAAAGATCAAAGTCTGGGCAGTCAGTGCAATGAACTAAATCCTGATGAGGACGCTCGAGAACACAGTTATTGCACATCCGGGGCTCGAGAACTTGCTTCTTCTGAGGCTGAACTACCTCGTGCCGAATTGTCTTAGACTCAACCTTCCCAGATTTCTGGGTGTTTTCGGATTCAGTGCCACTGGTTGATTTAGGAGCAGTCTCCTGGATCTCTTCCTTATTCTTGATCTCAACGGAGGCTTCCATGTTCTTGGTTTCAACAGGGGCTTCCTTGGCTTCAGGTTCAACACTGGGCATGTCATTGACATTGGAGTCCTCATTATCGGCAACCTTGCTTGGAATAATAGTGAAATAAGGTGACTGGTCAGCACAAGAAATGACTTCGGTAGCACTGTTGTGCAGAGCACCATCCTTGATAGACCTAAGGAACATTTTGTGGCTCAAATCAAGGCAACGGATGCCGTCCTGGGTACACTTCAAGCACAGATCATAATCGTCAAGCTCGCAAGAGCTGCAGTGCCAATGACGTTCCATGACATGCGAGCCACATCCGTTGCAGCAAACCTGAAAAGCAGGGCCAACTGACGGCATAACGATGGATCGCTTGTTGTTGAGGATGTTTTCGGTCATCAGATTACTGATAGGGACAGTGACCTTGCCCACGGCAGTATAAGGAGGTGGAGCCTCGGAGTTTTCAGACTTAGGCTTTTCGTCCTGTGATTTCTTTTCGGGCTCGAGTTCAGACTCAGGTGAGGATGGCTCGGGTGATGGAGACATAGGCCAGCTAACGTGAAGCTTGAGTTTGGACTTGGCCTTGGCAGCACGAAACAGTTGTCTATGGTTTTGTTCAGTGTTGAGGGGAACGTATGTGGATGAAGAGTCGGAGTATCTCTCCATGGTAAACTTGCTCGGACAGCCCGGAATGTTGGTGCGGATCTTTCGAACATGATGTTAGGCGGAGCGAATGTAGGGCTGGATAGGAAGGTCAACTTACGGTCTCCCGTAATTTTTCAGGTGTCACGCAATCAGCGAGACTAGCAGTAAACCGCACGTGCTTTGAAGGCTGCGCGCTCGAAACCACCTTGAATTTGACGACGTGGAGTCTGAAATCTGACGAAGTTGAGTCCATGGTGGGCGACTCTGATGTGGGTTTCTGGTGCATTTTGTACAGAGCGGCGGACAAAGGTACGTTTCTCAACGAGAAGCGACGCTGGTAAGCCTGAGATACTGCACAGACAACACCCTCGTTAATTCTTGGGTGCGGTGGCAGAACGTGTGTGACGGATGACAACTAAAAAGTCGAACAGCGGTCAAAGGTAAGCAGTGGACGAGGCGCTGATTCTGCAGGGGATAATCAGCGCAAGAGCTGAGTTGGTGGACGCAGTCAGGTGATGTAAAGCAGTAAGAGGGGTCGAGACTATGTGTCGACGACTGATTTGCTGAAGATGTTTTTTTTTAACTTGCGATAGTCCGAAGCTATCGCGAATCGCTCGAGTAACGTGAGGATATGGAAGATATTTAGGTCGATGAAAAAGAGCAAATAAAGAGAAGAAAAAGAAAAAAAGATGGATTAATGAGGAGGCTGGTTTAAGTAACGGGAAGGAAAGAACGTTAGACAATACTAGTTGCAGGTATAGATACGGAAGTAGAAGGAGTAGCCTTTGGTTGATAATGACGTTAGTCGCTGACAAGCATTTCGGCTATCTTGGACTGGTGGACTGGGCTATGGCTAGGAATTCACCTCAATGGAGAAATGAGAAATGATGAACGCAGACGGCCGGTGGCAACGACAGGGGTACATAAAGTGGTGTTTATCGCAGAACAGGGGGGTGTATAGGTACATGAATCCAATGTGTTGGTGATGATACGCAGAAAACATGCTTCTTGATGTGTTGAAAAGGGTTGGTTCTAGAGGTCGCATGGATACGTACAAGTTTCTTGAGATTTGCTGCAGGTAGCTTGATCAACTATGCAATCCACCAAAAGATATCGATGATGATGACAAGGTGAACTGTTAGGTGGCAAAATGTTTGCAGCTACCTATTGAGAATGCGTAAATTGCCTGATTGGGAATGAGCCTTTGTTAGGGTATACAGTTGGCTAATTATTATAATGGAGTAAAGAGCAATCAACCAGCTTCGCGACACTTAAGGTGGTATCAGGGTCTTGAATAGCAAGATTGGAGAATTACAATTGAAAAAGTTCACTACCCGACAATATTTATAAATATTCAGAATCAATGTATTATGCTCACCTGGTCTTCTTTTATTGTTTGGTTTTTGAAAATCCCACAAGAAGGTGCCTCAATTATGACCTCAAACAAGCGGCGTCCATCGGCATCTGCAACTCCCTGTTTTGCAGACGGTCTGCTACACATAACGGATCTCCCATCGGCGCCTCGCCTTAAACTTTTTTCTCAAGACATTTCTCTGCTTCCATCATGTCATTTTTACAGGGAGCTGCAGTGTCATGGCAGCGCATAATTTGGCAGTGGGAAAAGCCCTAGAGCCATTGAAAATGGACGGTTATGCAGAGGCATTTTTGATGTTTCTGTTTTTTTTTTTTTTTTTTTTTTTTTTTTTGATTCTAATGATGACTGTCATGAAATTGCCGAGGATTGGTGCACCGTTTATTCCAAGCTATGGGCAGCAGCAGTGGCGATTGACGTCAGATGATCTTGGACTCGGACGCTATCGGAAGCCTTGTTTAAGGAGAACACAAAGCTGGAAAGTCCATTGACAAACTAAAAAGTTAATTGCGAAATTGCATGTGCAGCTAAGAAAAAACCACTAGATAGTTGGTTTGTATAACGTATAGATATAATCCGCCACAATGTATACAACAGCAGACTATGCAAGCCACGAAACCACGCAGGCTAAACAAAATATGCCATTGCAATTTATCAATCACTGAAACGACGGCGCCATGGAATTTGAGTATATATGTAAATAATTAGTTACATGTTTACTCGCTCTTGCAATCACGATGCACTCCTATCTCCAAGCCATCGGCAAACAATGCGACATCAATAACGGATCCTCTTCTTGCCCCTCAAAAATTCCCATGTATATAGTATCCGGTAGAGCTTGATAATCAGGACCAGGTGCTGATCACCTGGACTCCAACTTGATGGGCTTGGCTTGGTAAACGGTTCGCAGATCTCCACTTGCAGCATTTCGTCATGGCGGATATGAATTTGGGCAACGCTATGCCGAATTCAGTTTGTCTTCTCGCTATTTTTGATCACGTGCACACCCCCTCCAAACCAATCCTGTCGCAATGTTGTAAATTGGTGAAGGGTCAGGTATCCACACATATTCTTATATTTAAATATTAGTAATTTACATGATTGAGCCAAAGTTTCTAAATGCAATTGCAGTGTTAACGATAAACCGACAGCTGTATCAAGCTGTTGCAAGAACGCGCATTCAGCTTCCACGGGGGAGGGGTCAAGTACCAATCCATATATTCCTGTACATTCATGTTGGCCACTTTCCTCCCACGCACCGGCTCTTCGGCCATTTGAACTGCCAGGAGCCCCACACGTCAGCCAAACGCCGTCGTCATAAACCACAACAGTCCGCAGCCGCCATATACCCGTAGCCTGCTTGCCCCTTCTTGCAGATTCACGTTCTCAGAATATCTCCGCTTATCTGTCTCTTCCTGGCACAGCGGCCTCCCACTTTAATAGCGGTCACAAATTAGCATCATGTCTGTCACATCTCCAGAATACCTGTCGAATATGCATGAAAATGTCTTGAATTATCAAGCAGATATGCGATTTAGGTTTAGCTGTGTAGCCACTGCTTAATATCCACTTCATCCATCCCTTCCTCCCTTCCGGCCGTTGGCGATCCTATGATTAATCTACTGTCCCATAATGCTGGAGTCTAGTTTGTGAATGGTTTCCACTCGTATTCACCGTCTGGTTCTAGAAAGTTAGATCCACTTATGCACATCGAATACATTTATTGACATAACCCTAACCCTATAAATATATGGAGAAATTCATGACGAAAGTACCCGCATTGTTAAGCAGCCAGCTGAAAAAAAATGACGTCCCGAAAATACCCAAGCCCCCTAACCCAATATCGGTATATACAATTATCATGACAGCCAAATCTGATCAATCAATCCTTTACCAACCAACCAAACCAGGCATCCAGTTTGTGCAATCGACCTGTAACACTCATACACTACCATATTTATAAATGTCACATCCTCTTACGCGTCAGTTCATTCGGCCATGAGACAACTTGTATCAAGCGAGCCCTCTCCTGAATGCAGTCATATTCAACCTAAACCATTTCTTTTTTCCCAATCACTCCTCATCCACCCATATGTCACGACATCTCCCTTCCTCACCAGCCCAGTCCAATCAGAAGTCACCAGGCCGAAAAAAAAAGAAATAAAACATATCCCTTTGAATCAAAAACAATCAAATGGTTGTCAATGCGATTGTGATGTCGTTTACCGTCTTGTTATGCGTGTGCTGTCAGCCTTGACCGTTCCCGATTGGTAAAAAGATTAAGCGGTGTGTGTGTGTGTGCATTGGTTGTTCTGCGAGCAGCAACCTGCAGTGCATTTTGGCCCAATATTTCACACCACGACGAAAGAAACATGGCCAAACAATCCCGCACACATCCTCTCGTCTTCTTTTCCCTTCCTATCGGCCGACGCAAACAAATTGACATCAATCTCTGCTCAAGAAATACTTGTTTGTCTTGTGCCTGATTGACTGACCACATGGAACCTAACCAACCCTGATTAAACCCCTGGCCTTCTCTCCACTTTTGAACCCACATCGATTGCCAGCAGATCTCCATCCCAAACCCTAAATCCTCTCACGTAACACAAAATCAACACCATCACATCCCGGCCTCCATTCCCTCCATTCCCTCAAGTCCCCCAACTCACACTATTGATAATATCATACTCGTATACATACAAACATAGCCGCCCACCATAATGCACTCACAACGTACGAGTCAGCTTCTCCCTCATTAAACAAAACTGCTTTCTGTGTTTCCGTAACATTCCCCTCCCTCCCCAAAAAAAGACGCAACTCCAACCTGATAATACCTCATCACCCACACCTTTTCCCCGCCGCGTCACCCGCATATCCGCATAAACCACCTCCTCATCCTGGCCCGCCACCTATGGAATCCACAAGACAACCACCTTTCGCCAACCGCTCGCCGCCCCTCTCCCCATCCTCAAAATCACAAATGCCTTCAAAACCCTTCTTCACCACGCCCCCTTGTTTCCAGATGCGCCAGCCACTCCTGTTTGTCTTACCTTTTTTCTTTCCTGTCCGAAATATGTATAGATGTATGTACAAATGGTTCGACTTATTTTTGCATGCGGTGGGTTGGACCATCGGCGACCGGCGATTGAAGGTCGATGTGTGTCTCAGTTATGTAGATACATGTAGAGCGTAAACTAAGGGTATGATGTCATGAGATCTACAATTTTTGCAAACGTAGGGCCTGTTTCTGATCTCTATAATATATATTTATATATCATATACACGAGGTCATCAGGGTGGGGGACTTGGGATTACACAAATGAGAACTTGGTCGGAAATATTTACATGGTTTGGCACATAGACTACACATTAGCGTCATCAAGATCACACTACTAATTCTTCAAAAATCACAAGTCTGTACTACACAATATGTATTGGAAATCTATTTGCTGTGCTTCTTCCCATCGACACCGGCAATCCCGATATAACGGTCACAAACGGAGATAGCGTGTGTTGTATTAACTTCAGCCACAACCCATCACCAGTGTACATACCCCCTGAAACCCAAAACAACGCCATCACCCATCTCAAAGTGTCTTGTAATCAATACCAAAGTTCTCAAAGTCTATCCTTATAAATGGAATTTCATCCGCCATATGTTTAGCCCTTAGGCCGAAATCCATACCATTCCAATCTTGAAACGGGTTGAAATAAAACAGGCTGTTCTCCGGAAATGGACAGCGAGCCTCATTCTCATCAATCAACAGTTTGTCGAATTTCAAAATTTGCATACCATTCTCAGTTGTTCGTAGAAGATGATGCGACATAGAAGGTCTGGTTTCGCTAGGGTCCGCTACACCCGGATCGAGTCCCTGACCTTCCAATTGTCTCTCTTCTTCCTATTCTTGTAACCAATCCGGGAGCCGAGAATTTTGGGATTGGTCATCGGAAATTATGTCCTTAACGTACTGGTTGTCTGCATTTTGAAATTGTGCTGTCATCATGTACTGTGCCGGCAGAGAAACCCAGATTAGTGCTTGTCCCATCATCTGAGCATTCATTTAAAAACCTTGGACCTGCGTCTGCGCAAACAGTCGCCACCTGACAATGACTTTGCCATGGGACAATTTGCATCAGATTCATCTGCGGCAACATTTGCGTCTGTTGAGTATACTGTTGGACATACTGCGGTTGAAGCGGCATCGGCTGGGCCTGCTGTAAAGGCATGGCGGGTCCGGAAGCCTGAGGCTGATGAGGGACAAGTGGTGGCCCGGGGTTTTGTGGTAGGGTGAACTGTCCATTTATCATTCGGAACTAACCTTGGGCAAGCTGTTGTAAAGGCTGATTGAACATTGAAGTCTGGAAGGCTTGAGAGACAATGTTGGTGGGTTGGATGTGGATCATATGAAGGGCCATCCGGGGTACCTGAGCATAAGAGAGTGGATTCAGTTGATTCCCTGTGGTATTCATAAAGTAGTTGTTTGGAAATTTAAGATTATGGTTCAGTCCCATTGCCCCCGGGGCCATCTGTGGTAAATTCACTCCCATCGGATGACCGCCTTGAGGATTTTGTGCCATCTGGATCCCTGATGTTTGTCCATCAGGCTGAACCCCCATAGTTGATAGCTCCACGCTTCCCTGTCTCTCGGCTTGAGCTACAGCTCTAAAACTTGTTGGTAACCTGGCCTACTTACAAGCTTATTTCAGCAACTCAAAATGCTTGACGATAGCTTCCAAAGAAATATGTGGCCCGAAGACTAGTTTTGTCGATGCATCACAAGGAAGTGCAGTCGTCTTAGGTGGCTTGGGTCCTTGATTGAGGTTACCAAAGTTGATGCCGCAGGGAGGATGGTAGTCGTTAGCGCGTTTATAGTGGGTAGGCCAGTGGTTGAGGGCTTGTCGTGCTCTGAAGAGATCTCCCCACCGGAAATCGATGGGCAGCGTCTTTTTTAGAGTCACATTTGCGTTCAGGAGTTGTTGGTACAAGAATGATATTTGATAATTGTTCAGTTCTGACATGGTGAGATACTGTCGGGGTAGTTGTGTTTCATAACAGATATCGATGAGAGGTATATATTATGATGTTGGTATGATGAACAAACTGTCAACGAAAGGTATGATGAGCGTGATGATTGTGTACACAATGAGGTTGATTATATTGTCGGATGCTCAGTCGGATAGACTACACGTTGATGGGGCTGTCATGGTGTTTCCAGTAACTACCTGTTACAAGACGCTCTTGCTACGAATGATGGCCCCTCCGACTATATGAGCAGCCACAGGACACAAACATTATGCTTTGAAATTTCGTAAACAAAGAACCGTTCTTGACCATTTCTGAGCAAAACTAGATTGTTCTGTGAGCTGGGTTGTCGTTTTGGAAGATTCATCGCGGGAGGTACGTTTTGAAAATTTTCTGTTTAGGAAATGTAAGATTGACTTGTACTGGTGACCTTGAATTTAGCCGCAGTTTTGGCTAGTGTATGGTATTGACATTAGTATTCCATTATATTTCAAAGAGAGTAAACAGAAACTGTATTCTAATTGTCGTGGTAGAGTCACGGTCTTCTAATCGACAGTCCAACCCTCTCAATCTCTCTCCTCGCCCATCTCACCCTAACTACTTCCACAGACCCTAACCCTAAACACACCAAATTCAATTCCCTCGCAAGGCTCTTACCACCAAGCTCTATTTATCACCCATCACCACCAACCCACACCACACCACACCACACCACCACCACCATCACCACCCCCCAAAATGTCCTCCCTCCTCCACCCCTCCCCCTATCTCTCCCAACACCTTTCCGACCCCACCCTCAACCCCCTCCTCACTACCGCCTCCTCTCAACCCACCCTCGAATCCCTCACCGCCCTCGCCGCCACCTCCCTAACCGCCTCCACAACCCTCACCCACCTCTCCCTCGGGCCCCCCCTCCGCATCCTCGTCGAATACACCCCGATTACATCCCCAACTACCTCCACCGCCACTGACCCGGCATCGACACACTCTTCGACCACCAGCGGCCCCATCCTCCTTCAATCCTTCATTCACCCGCCCGCCCGGCACGACCACGAGGAGCCGCCCGCGGGTCTAATTGAGGAGGCGCCAGCGTTGATTGCAACGGTGGTCGGGGAGTCGGGAGAGCACACTGTGGAGGCGCGGAGGGCAATGGGGCGGTTAGAGAGGATTGCGGCCGAGTTTCAGAAGGAGTGGGCGGAGGAGGAGACGAGGGTTGTCGAGGAGATGCAGCGGATGGGAGTTGACGAGTCGTGATTACGGGAGAAAGGGCAGACGCAGTTTATGGACATAGTTCTCTACGTTACGTTAAAATTTTCTTCAGGATATTTTTTCATTGTTCTTGATCAGAAGATTTCTTTGGGTAATTCAATCATTAATTCAACATATAGACTTTCCATCTATCCATCAACTATACTACACATAAAACAGATACAAAGATAAAGATAGATGGTGATTGTTTGTTCTCAGATATTTCGAGTTTTTTTTATCTTCGTTATTTTATACTATTGACTTCATAAATTTGAACCACAACCAACAACCTACTCGAGCTGCTCGAAGGCGTGGTTGATGGTAGAGCGGATGGGGACACCCTTCCAGAAGTTGACAGTGGCGACCGCACGCTTGGCAATGCCCTCAGGAGTGAACTCGAACTTCTTGTAGACATCCTTGACGGCACCAGAGGCACCAAAGCGGTTCAGACCGAACTGCTCGTGAGCGTAGCGCTCCCAACCCAGAGTGGCCATGGGCTCGACCGACAGAGCGGGGATACCGTCGGGCAGGACGGAGAGCTTGTACTCCTTGGACTGTTTGTCGAACACCTCAGTGCAGGGCATGGAGACGATGCGGGCCTTGATGCCCTGCTCGGCCAGAACCTTGGCGGCGTCAACGCAGATGTTGACCTCGGAACCGGTCGAGACGATGGTGAGGTTGGCACCCTCGACCTCAGACAGGATGTAACCACCTTTAGCGGCCTTCTCGATAGAAGAGCCCTCTAGCTGGGGAAGGTTCTGGCGGGAGAGGGCAATGATGGAGGGGGTCTGCTTGGAGGTAAGGGCAACGTAGTAGGCACCAGAGGTCTCGTTACCGTCAGCAGGGCGCCAAACCATGCAGTTGGGGAGGGCACGGAAATGGGCCAAGGTCTCGATAGGCTGGTGAGTGGGACCGTCCTCACCCAGACCAATAGAGTCGTGAGTGGCAACCCAGATGGCACGGACGTGGGACAGGGCAGACAGACGGACGGCACCGGCAGCGTAGGAAACAAAGTTCAGGAAGGTACCACCGTAGGGGAGGATGGTGCCGTAGGCAGCAAGACCGTTCATGATGGAACCCATACCGTGCTCACGGACACCGTAGCGGATGTAGCGACCAGCATAGTTGCCCAAGCCGGTAGAGGGAGCCTGGAAATCAACAGCCTCTTTCCAGCGGGTAAGGTTGGACCCAGTCAGATCGGCGGAACCACCGACAAGCTCGGGAATGACAGACTCAACCTTGGAAAGGACAATCTCGGACAGCTTGCGGGAAGCGACGGGGGCATCGGTGGGGGTGTAGGTGGGAAGAGCCTTTTCCCAGCCAGCGGGAAGGTCACCGGACAGACGGCGCTGGAGGTCGGCATACTCGGCGGGGTAAGCCTGAGCGTACTTGGCAAGTAAAGCGTTCCATTCCTCCTCAGCAGCAGCACCCTCAGCAGCGTGCTTGGCGTACAAGTCGTAGACCTTCTGGGGAACAGCGAAGGACTCGTCGGGGTTGAAGCCCCACTTGGTCTTGAGCTGCTTGATGTCGTCGGCCTTGAGGGGAGAACCGTGGACGGAATGAGAGCCCTGGAGCAGGGAGCCGTAACCGATGGTGGTGCGGAGCTTGATAATCGAGGGCTTGTCCTTAACAGCCTGGCACTCCTTGATGGCAGCCTCGATGCCGTTGAGGTCGTTGTCACCGTCATCGACGGTAACGACGTGCCAGCCAAAGGCCTCGTAACGTTTGACAACATCCTCAGTAAAAGCGACGTTGGTGTCACCGTCGATGGAGATGTGGTTGTCGTCGTAGATGCAGATCAGGTTACCGAGCTGAAGGTGGCCAGCCAGGGAAGAAGCCTCACCAGAGACACCCTCCATCAGGCAGCCATCACCGAGGAAGCAGTAGGTGTAATTGTCGACAATGGGGAAGCCATCCTTGTTGAAGACAGCGGCGGTATGGGCCTGGGCCATGGCAAGACCGACGGCGTTGCAAATACCCTGACCAAGGGGACCGGTAGTGACCTCGATACCAGGAGTGTCGTGGGCCTCGGGGTGACCGGGAGTGATGGAGTCAATCTTCTGTATGCGGGGAAGGAGTGGTTGTTAGCAAGCAGTTAAGTAGTAGACACCGGAATTCAGAGGTAACTTACGCGGAAGTCTTTGAGGTCCTGGATGGACAGGGTGTAGCCGAAGAGGTGCAGAAGAGCATACTGAAGCATGCAGCCGTGGCCGTTGGACAGAACGAAGCGGTCACGGTTCAACCACTTGGGGTTCTTGGGGTTAAACTTCATGAACTTGTTGAAAAGGACGTGGGCAACGGGAGCCATGCCCATAGGGGCACCGGGGTGACCGGAGTTGCTGTTGAAGGTAGCATCGACCTGGGGATTGAGATATTAGCATTTCGAGAATTGTGTGCATACTAGTAATATGCTCGGGATCACGGATATCAGCTGGCTTTTTTGGGGGGGAGGGGGGGTTCGATCGTCCGATTTCCATGACTACCGCAGGCGATGCAAAGAAAACTCCTCGGTGCAACTATTCCTGTATCGAGCTAGTCTTGATACCGAGCTGAAAATGGCAGAACTATTAAATTTGGCAAAGGAATTGTCGATTATCTTTTCAACTTTCCATTTCGCAAACTCGAAAAGCTGATGCCACGAGTTGCATGAGATCCGCATTGCATGGCGGGGTATTTCTTGGTTGATGGCGGGGTTGTTGAGATTGACAAGCATTTGAACTCGGGAAAGAGCCAGCGACCGAACGGAGCGCCGAGACACCATGGAAAAGTAGATATTATAGAAGCCAAGCGCAAAACAGGCTACTGATATTGTGCGTCAAGATCAAAAGATGTCAAGCCGAGATATCCTGAAGCCGATGGTTGTGTGTGCATTCTATCACCAAGCTTCAAACCGCAGTTCCGAGATCTCCAACGAGCTCGGGGAGAAAGGTAAAACTCACAGCAAGAACTCTAATAGAGTTGATGGCGAGGGTGTCAATATCGGAGTAACCCATGATGACTGATTTTTATGAGAAAAACACAAACAGAAAATGGGTATTGAGTGGTATAATCAAGAAAAGAGAAAATTCAACAATCGAGAGAAAGAAACAAATAAAGAACAATCAAAAAATAGTAAAATCGGTTAAGCAGGAAGCTGCTGGGATCCAGCTCTGTAATTGGTTGTTGGGAGGCGACACCGGCGACTGACTGAGGAAAGCTTTGGAGCTTGTCTTTAGTGGGGAAGTTGCGCCTACGAGCTACGAGACCACCGTCACTTAGTTTCAGGAAACTACGGCCCTCCTTCATGCCCCTCTTCCTTCTGTCACTTGGCCCTTTCCTTGTTCCATTGAAACATAATATCCAACACATGAGGGGGGAAATACGTTCTTTTGCTGGTTAGTAAGAAGCGACGGAGGACCGAACAATATAGAGCGTGATTGGTCTTTGATGACTTATACAACAGAAGTAGTGGGATTCCTTTGTATTTTTTTTCTCAGCTTGATGTTGAACTCCGAGCTCTGCGACGGGCTTCCGTGACTGGCGGAGAGGGGACCCTTCACCTTGTATTCTTCAATATCACCCTGGGAACAAGCTCTCTCTCATATGAATGTGTCTGATATTCTTATTTGCGGCTGTAGCTGCAGCTGTCTAGTTAACATGCCTTCCCAGGAGACACCGGATAAAGGATTGCCATGGCAGATGCTACGGAGAATGAGTACCCACAAGGTTCACGGGGAGGCTCTCAGACCTCCATAACGAGGTAACGCGAGGGGCACAACTAACTTGTCTAGAGCAGACATTATGTCTATTGTAGTATGCATACATGTAACTGCTAGTCATAAGAGACTGCAAAGTATCGCTAATACTACATGGATGTCATCTAGACTTCTACTGTGCTGTCTGCAATCATTATTGATCATCATTGACGTTTACACTCAGTTTCCATGAACTGCCAAACCTGACAATGACGCAGGTGGGGCATGTCGGGAACTGTGCGGAGCACGGTACTCGGCCGTCATTGGCGGAAGTGTCGAGGACTTATAAATCAAAGAGTGATACCCATGTATCTCTGTTCACAGGGGACCAAAGATGGCGAATATGTAATATATGAGGCGGAACACCACTTGTCCCATGCTCATCAGGTATGCAGGATGGACTTTGAGGGTTGGGATAAGTTCGGCGTCTTTGCGGCTTCTCTGGAAAGAACATTTGCAGTTTCCCATTGCTGATGCAAACATTTGTTATCATGAATGAGGTAGCCGAGTAGATCTTTAGCAGGTCTATATTCTGTTTACACCGACTGTCTCGGATATGACACATGGAACTCAAATATGTTTACGTCCTCGGTAGGAATACTATGCATGTCACTCGGTTTCTGAGATTCCGGACTTTGTTTCACTGGGTGTGATGACAGACGCATGGAAAGCTAACCACGAGGCTCAACGTGAGAGGCATTCACATTGAAACACTGTGATTGTTTAAACCTCATGCGCCGAACCGGATGTGAAATCGAACCCCAGAATTATGGATATCAGCTTTATATAATCCATATTCACTTGAGTCTAAAGCCAATACTTATTAGATCTGTCTCGGTTTTCCATTCGGGAGGTATTCTATACATTTGCCATGGAGGGGCACATACAGTGGTTTGAATCCTACCACACAGTATCCCAATACCGTATCCACTTTTACACTAGCGTTGAGTTCTCGGTGTTTGTTGGTCGTGATTATGAAGCTGTGTTGAGCGGAGGTTTAATCAAGCGAGCAACAGGGCCCCGGCAGGTGACTCGAAGCGTCCCGCATCCAAATGTTACCGTTATAGGAAGTGGTGACGTTCAAGTAAATGTAGGCGCCTTTGATCTGTTTACCTATTGAACATTTAAACCTCCTCGCCCATTTTCAGTCCAGCCTTACGCTGTCAATGACCACTCACAATCTGCAATCCGCCCCACTTTCACTGTCCATCAACTAATTGCCAGTGATGAGAAATACACACGTCATAATAAATTTGAATGTTTATAACACGTCCATCCTTCTTTCCCATTAAGAAATCACAGCTGCCGGGCCGTGGAGTGAGTCTTGGAAACTCGCTCTTGGCTTTCAACGGTATAAATGGAAGAACATAGATTGGATTGGCTCGATGAATGGATTGCTTAGTAAAGAAATAGATGAATTTTGAGATTGATGGGCAAAACCCAAAATGATCATAGAGGAGCTGACAAACGTTGTTCTGTTTCGTACACCAACCATGACGAGACGCATCACCATGCATCTTATCTTTCTAGGGTTACCATTAAGTCTAACCCTCTCTGAAACATTGATCCGGGGTTCCATATAAGTAAGCTCGTCATGATAACTGCCGAAAAAGGCGAGATTGGATAATTGCATAAGAAGACAAGGCGGGGCATTTGTTGGCAAGGAAAAGAAATGTATTCAGCTGCACTGATGAAATTACATTTTCTAAACGCAATTATATTGGTATTATTGTTGAACAGAACCTTTTTTGAAACCAAAAAATCAAACTCCGCGCAAAGAGAAATGTGAAAACAGAATGACAGCCAACGGCCGTCATACAATTATATAGAACCCGAACTTTATGTTCGGGTCTTCGCCTTTTTTTCTGGGAAAATAGATGGGAAAGCGCCCAGAGCCTTCCGGTGTAACCCCGCCCTTTTCATTGACAGGTTTCAGGTAAGAACTTTTTTTGTTCTTCTCAGTTCATCGCCACCATCATCATCATCGAATACCCCAAATCAACAAATCAATATACGACCTCCAGATATAACCAGAGCTCTACGCTGACGAAGACTTAGAGACGTACAGAGATCTGTCAATAGTTGAAGGGAACTGAGCGGTAATGTCCGCAGACCAGTTCCCGCGCCAGGCGATGATGCCAGCGGGGTGCACAAGAAGGGCATAATGAGCCTATTATTCGCCCAACGGCCAGTCAGATCTTGCCAATCAGCATTGATGTCTCCCAAAGCTTCGACACGAACAAGGTCCTGCTCAAGGACTTTCCACTTGACATCGTTGGTGATGAGAAGCATCTTGTTTAGAGGCAACAGATCCCGCAAGACCTTCGAATCGGGTATGATAGTCGCCTTCTAATTGCCAGAGGAAGCAATCCACACATGAGGCAAGTGGTGTTCCGGCAGCGTTATTGGGACATACTTGCTATACAAAAGTTCACCATCCTCATCAGCCTGACCATCGTGTTGTGTTTCCTAGGCATCATCGGTGGTATCAAGGCCAAGGTAAAACCAGCCAACCTCTGCATCAGGAGCCTTGAACTCAAAGTTCAGACCAGCCTGAACAGCCGCTTTTGTGGCAGTGTGGTTCGGATGCGTGGGGTCAAAGAAAGCCGCAATGCCGTTTTCATTCTCCACCTGAGGTTTGAGGAAAGACATGTTGAGAGCGACATCCATGGATAAGCCGTGGCTTCTAAGGTTGTTTAAATTAGTAATCCCAACGCGGCGACCAATGGGCCGGCGCTCAGCATCATAGGAAGCGAGGAGACCGGCATACTTCTTTTCGTCATTAAGGGCAAGGGAAAGTTTCCAAATGAGGGTTTGAACATCTTGAGCACCAGAGTTCATGCACAGGGCGCCACAAGGAGGAATCCTATGGGCGGAATCACCAACGAAAAAGACACGATCTTTGCTATATTGTTCGGTGTTGATGGTGTTGACAGTCCAAGGGCTCAGATTGATGACGTCAATAGGCAGTTTGTCGTCCTTGATCTTGAGAGTGTCACGCAAGCGAGAAATCATGGCCGACTCATCGAGGACCTCGTTGGGCCCACAGCCATAGGTAAAAGCTCACTCTTCCGGGGCTTGGGCTTCCAGAGAATTGAAAGGCCAGGGCCCGATCTGGTAAAGGAAGCCCGTGGAAATAGAACCGCCCTTAGCCGGGTGGGTAAACCAGGTAAAATGAAGTTACGGGGATCGAGGTGGTGTTGACGGAGATTGACGCGGAAATGCACAGAGACCATTTGCATGATATCTCACTCGCGCTCCCATTGGACTCCGAGCTTGGAGGTGATTCCGTGACCGCTGTCGGCAGCGATTACGTACCGGGCTTTGAAGATTTCAGGGGCGGGGGAGAGGTCACTGGTGGGCTTGACTTGTACAGAGACAAAGAAGTCGTTGAGTTGCAAATCAGTGACTTCCTTGCCGTAAAAGATACCGTGAGGGTTCAAGTCCTCGGCTCTCTTTAGCAGGATCAGCTCCAGGCGGATCTGCGGCAAGATCTCATACCTCGTCGGTGAATGCGTCTCATATTCGGTCTTATACTCTCCCCCACCCCAAGCATCTCTCGCCTAAATTTCCCTTCTGTCGACTGGCCCCTGGGTTAAGTCTTCTGGCCCGGTACCAAGAGAGGTATACCAGGCGGTTCACCCCTTGATATCATCGGGATAAGTGGCAGCGCGCACATCGGAGTAGATATCCATTTAACGGTAGAGTTCGGTGATGCGTCGGTTGATGCCGCAGGCTTTGGGATGGATGGAGGTTCCCGAATGGCGTTCGAAGAGGAGGTGGGGAATGGAATGGAGGGAGAGCATGATGGAGGCGGTGAGACCGACGGGGCCGCCGCCGACGATGATGACGAGGATAGTGACGACCATTTTGAGAGAGAGGAGGATGAGGTGTGTGGTTGGTTTTGTTGTTTCTGTTTTACAGAAAGCAGCAATATCAAAATTTGAGGAGTGGAATGGTGGGTTTCTTTTATTTCTTCAAGGCCGCAAGGACGAGTCGGCGTCGGACATGCAAGATTTGCCGTTGGATATGTCTGTGGATCCCCGTTCCTGTCTCTGCAATGCCACTGCACAATCGGCGCTTGTTTCGCAATATCAAAAGAAGAAACGATGACGGTCTGAGCAAGGAAACAAACACAGCGATAATCCCTAATGTTCGAAGTCGAAACAACCGGAGGCGAGCGGAAAAGGCACTTTATGCAAAGAAGGGATTGTTTCTTTGTGGAATCTGTTTGTCTAGTGGAAGAAAAGAAGGAATATGAAAGCGAGGGAATAAGCCGATTAGATGTGCCGGTTATGGGCTTTGGCCTTGGTCTGGAGAGAAGATGGTTGATATCGAGACATGTGCCAGGCAATAGAGAGGATCGTCCGTTTGAGGGAATTCCCGCTTTGCTGTGGATATTTTCTCCATGATGAGTCCAGTCCAATGGCGTCAACGGCGATCGCGGTGAGATGTGGGAGTCTGAAGGATGCATATAGTGGTGTATTTAGTCAGTTTATTTTTTCATTACAGGGCCTTTTATTTGTGTTACGTTATTCTTTTTATTTGTTTTGTTGAGGAGATTTGCTTCGGGACGTTCAGTACGGCGATCTGCTGTTGACACGGGCAGGAATCCATAATAAATAGGACCACCACGTTGTGTGTAATTAACTTTTCCATATATTTTATCTCTACCAGCTCACCTAAATCCACCATGGGCGCCCACCAAAAAGGCTGCAGCTCTCGCAGCGCCTACCAACCCCGCCTCAAAAAGAAACCCATTCCCCGCCCCGCCAAAGCCCCCTTCGACCCCGCGATCCTCGCGCACTATCAACTCCTCTTGCGCGTCTTCGCAAGCGCCTTTGCGGACGAACTGGCGTCGGAGGATCTCAGGGAGGTCATTCAGGATGTTAAGAAGGCATTGTTTGAGAGGGATTTTCGCGGGGCGTTTGGGAAGATGGAGGGGTTGGGGATATATGCGGCGAGGTGGAGTCCGACGAGGGGGTTGTGTTATGGGGAGATTTTGAGGGGGGTTGTTACGAGGGAGGCAGGGGGGATGATGATCGAGGAGAATGAAGAGGAACAGGATAACAGTGACGGAGAAAAAGAGGATGACGATGAGACGAAGGAAAAACAAGAGGGAAAGAATCAAGACGGCACGGACAACACGGTACCGCTAGACATTGTCTCTATCGGCGGCGGCCCCGCTGAGCTGGCCGCATACGCCTCGGTAATCTCCCGCACAAACATCTCCCCATCCCTTACCCTTGTCGACTCCGCCCCCTGGTCCTCCATAATCACCCGCCTGCAAACCGCCCTCTCCACCCCCCCCCTCCTGTCCAAATACGCCTCCGCCACCGCCCGTGCCGCCAACGCACCATTGCTCTCCCCAGAAGAAACCGCGAGACTCTCCGTCTCTTTTACCCAACAGGACATCCTGAGCGTTGCCGGTGACCCAGAGGGGCTCCGAAAGGTCATCTTTGGCGAAACGGGCGTCAGCAAAGTCCTTGTTACCGTGCTATTTACGTTGAACGAACTGTATTCAACTGCCCGCGGGAAGACAACAATGCTATTGTTATCCCTCACCGAGATCCTTCCTGTGGGCTCCGAGCTGCTAATTGTTGACTCGCCGGGGTCCTATTCGGAGGCCCCCGTAGGCAGGGAGATGAGAAGGTACCCGATGCGCTTGTTAGTGGAGCACACGTTGCTGCGCCGGGAGCGCGGGGATGGTAAAGAAAAAGAGTGGCGGGAGGTCGTAGAGACGGATGAGTCGATGTGGTTTCGGTTGCCGGAGGGGTTAGAGTATCCGATTGCGTTGGAAAATATGCGGTATCAGAGGATGTGGTATCGGTTGGGGGAGACGGAAGGGAAGAAGAAATGAGTTGTGGACCAACGGATACAATTATGCCATGATGGTACCTTTACAAAATTAACGGCGCTGAAATAGACTATATTACATGCATACATACACCTTCCCCCCCTCACCAAGCCCACACCATCTTCTTAATCGCATACCCCAATGTATCAAACAACCCCGTACTCTTCTTCGCCTCCTCCAACCCAATCACATCCCTCCTCTCAATAATCCCCCTCGGCGCCCCCTCCCCCGCCTCCCTCGGCGTATGCATCACCACCAACCGCTCAATCTCCCCACAAATCCCCTCAATCTTCTGCATCTCGCTAACCGGTACCGGGGCCGCCGAGGCATCCTGCGTCGACGAAGTGGCATACGGCGCCTTGAAGGCGAGGAGCCGCTGCGTGAATGGTTTCGGCTTGATAGAGAGGAGGGTGGAGAGGTTGTTGGGGATGGAGGATGTCAAGGCGGAGATGGGCGACGAGGGCAGCAGAACCGAGGTTGGCGATGCGACGCCGGTGGGGCCCGGTGGGGGCGATGCGGGGTGCTCGAGCGTCGGTGTAGGTGAGGAGACATTGGCCCTAGGATCCCCCTCGTTTGCCAAAGACCGCGTATTCGTCCTAATGACGTCCTCCTTCCCCGGCGTATACCTCACAACAAACCCCACATTTCTCTCCTCGTCCATGTACAACGCCGTCACCGTACTCGTAATATAAACTCCCATCTGGATCCCCACCACATGTGCCAACTCGACCCTCTCAAACGACGCCACCTTGTCCAGACTCCAGTCATACCGACACTGGTACAGCGCCTGATCCGTCAGTAACAAGACGACCTCTTGGAACGGCTCAGCGCGCAGAGAGTCGGGCTCTGACGGCGACAGCAGAACCCAGCCGCCAATAAATTCCTCGGTGTCGGAGGCAACGACGCGCGTTTGGCATTGGGAAATAGCCGCGGAGCGGAGGCGGGGCACGGAAATGGCGGGGTCCTTGGTCATCATGGTGGCTTCGAATTCGTCAAAGACGAGCGAGGTGACGTTGCCGAGGATGAAGTCGATGGCGGCCTGGGAAAAATAATCGTTAACCATGCTATGAAAAAGATGTTAGTTGGTAATTGCCTAGATTGTCATATCAAAAGGCACTTACCCGTTGTAGAATCTTGTCAGGGATAAGCCGATATCGTTCAACGTCCCCTTGTAGTCTCTCTTCCGATACCGCGTATAATCCCCCTTCATCGCCGCCGTCGATGCGTACTGATTCGACACGGCATCCCCATTGTCCGCCCACAATGTATTAAACCAACTCGTTTGCTGGTCCACCTGCGTACTCATATCAAATCCTAACTCCTTAAGCTGCACCTCCAACATGTGCTTGGCAAACGAGCTCTGGCACACGTTTGTCCGATCGAGACAGTCCATGCAGTTTGTCCGCAGCACGCCGAGTTGCTTCTGGGTTATGCGGTTGTCGACGACGACGGTGGAGCTGAGGAATTCCAGCTGGTGGCGGAGGCGGGAAAGAAGCTGGCTCACGTTTTCAAATTTCATGCCGCGGCACGCATGGTGGAAATCAAACCACTCAAGCGGAATCAGCTCGCCCTTCTCCGCCGAGGCCGCCGTCTCCTCGTTCCGCTGGTTGACATATCCTTCATATGCCTCGCCAATCTTCTTCTCAATGCCCTTCTTTTCTACAAGATTGACTAGTTGCAGCCTCCCGTATTGCTTTTGTAGGCGGTCAAAATGTTTCGTGAAGGCAGCATAGTTGACTTCCGGAGAATAATGGAGCACCGGGATGGGTTTGAGAGAATAGGCCGTTTGCGTGAAGAAGACGGGGATACTCCCGCGGATTTGAAGGAAAGAGTAGATGGGATATGATTTTGACCAATCAGCCGACGACAGAATCTGCTCCGTCTCGACATTATTGGCAACGTTGCCCTCCTCATCGATACCCCGTCTTAGATATCTCAACCCCGCTCTCTTGGTGGACCTCCTCGAAATCAACGTCAACATAAACTCCTTCTCCGTGATCCTCAGCTTCAGCTTTTCGTCTTCTTCCTTTTCTGTGCCTTTCCTTTTCCCATCTACAACTTCCTCCGGCGTCGCCATCTCGCCTTTCTCCGGTCTCGGTGACCCCACCGGCGACCCCGCATTCGACAGAACCGTCATCTCTACCGACTGCTGTGGGTTATCGTCGTCCTTCTGCGGCGGACAACTATCCACAACAAACTTTGTCTGTCCCACAAACCCCTGCATCAGCGGCAACACAAAACTCTCATCTCCGCCGTCGATAAACGGCTGAATCATTTGTTTATTCCAAAAGTACGTCTCGTCGACCCTCCGATAAAGCGGCTCCGTCTCCGACGACGATGTCCCTTTGGAATATTTCACGGGCCAGCTCCGCGTAATGTCATAGTCGTACGAAAAACAAAAGCTCCTTGATGTCCCAAAATACACCCTCATCTGCCTGATCAGCTTGGGAAGCAAGCTCGGCACCGGCGCACCACCCTCAATCCCGATATTATGATTATGCACACTCGCCGAGTCCCCGTACGCCAGCCCTGCATCATCGTCGTCATCACTTCCTGCTGTCGATCCGGCTTTATTCTCCGCGCCATTCCGCCCATCGTTGCTCAGTCCCATGGACCTCTTATGCTCCAACATCCACCCCGCCCGACTAAACCAACTCTGCGCAAACCTCCCGTAACTCCCCTTCTTACTAATTACATTCTCCGCAATGGACGGGGTCTTTGCCGGGCTGACTGCCACATTTACCGAGTCGTATTCGCGGGGGAGACCATCTTCAACGTCATCTTGTTCGCCGTCGGAGACAACGGGGGCCTCGTCATCATCAAGGTCGGAGTCGCTAGAGTCGGAGTCGCTAGAGTGTGACTTTGAATCGCGGGCAAGGTGCTTGTTAGTTTTGTCGATGGCGGACAGAGCATCGGAGTAACAGGACGTCGGCGTTATGGCGACTTGGGTGGTGACATATATGGGGGAATTTTCAATATGCGCAACAGTTTCCCGACGGGTAATGGTGATGAGGAAGCTTAGTTTGCCAACAGTTATAAGACCTGGCAACTGTTAGCGTCTATATAAAAAAAGACTGAAATCTACAGACGCACCAATAATGCCAAAGGCTTCGAAGGATGCTGAGGGCTTAGGGTGTTCAGCGCTGGCGTGACTTGGTGAGGAATCGGGAGTTGACACGGCGTTCTCGCCGTAGCGAATCTTTATTGGGGCCAATGATCTGTGGCCCTTGGTCGCCAATGTCTGAATGAGAAGGCCGTCTGTCGTCGCAGAGATGGACAGTTTCCGCGCAAGACCTGGCATTGTGCTCTCAAGTTTGTTGCAAGTCTCGTATGCCTATACTAGGGGCTCTTGAAGCTTCAAGCAGATTTTGGATAGGCCGTGTGGCGTTGGGCGCAAGTTGCTGAAGACCAAGTGAAGATGCTGTTGAAGAACCTCCTAAACGATAATTTCAAAATTGAAGCGGAAAGACCCCAAAAATTCTGAAATCATCGGCGGAATTTCACGGCATCTCCTCCTCTGGCCGGAAAGCAAATCAACCTTTTCGCCACAAGCAGGAAGGAGCTCAAAATGGGAAAGAAAGCTGCTTGATCCCCGTAATAAAATTGGACCGGCGAACGCTCCTCGTGGCTGCAAATCGTGACAATTCAGTGGAATATCAAGAAAATATCATTCTCTATATATATACAAAGACAATAAATGGCTAATGGCTATGAGATTGTAAGTTGTGAATGTGTAAATAATGTGCAGTTGGACTGAGGAATGATGGCGGGGTTGGTTTGCGTTCACTTGAGTTGCGCCGACAAGGTCTGAGCTTAAGTGGGAGGACTTGCATTTGCACTTGATTCGTTGCGCCGCTTAGACGTTCAAGTGTGTTCAGCTACAAATTCTACGTAACATTGGATAATTATTTTCTTTTCTAGTTTACACCAATTGTAATGTCAGTCTAATGCTCGACTTCCGATTGTCCCACAAAAGTCCCGATGCTGGTTGTGAGACATCTTTTTTACGTCACCGGCCTCGGTTGTAGGTTGTCAATTAAACCAGCATACACAGTGGAGTTGTCGCAGGGTTACCCGAAGCCGTCTATCGTAAGGGTTTTTTGAGTCAGCAAAAACACAGGGTTTAAACCAACATGTCATTAGCCTGCCATGCCCCAGGACAAATCACACATATCAATATCAAAACTCAAATATTCTCAAATATTCCACTAATTTTGCTCAATTTATTTCAGATATCTCGCAAGTCTAAACAACCTACCCAACATCTGTACCTTGTCGGATACACATGTTTAGATAGCCTGTCTCTCAACCTTCTCCTTGATGATACGGATGCGGTCAGCCAGGTCAGAGCCCTCGTTGGAGGTGATGGAAACGGCAATGACGGCACGGGAGACACCGCAAGCACGGCCCAGGGCGGTCTTGGAACCGACGTAGATGTAGGGTACGTTCTTGTCCTCGCAAAGGAGGGGAAGGTGCAGGAGAATGGCCAGGGGGGCAGTGTCGGCAGCAAGGATGATCAGCTCGGAGACGGAGCGGTTGAGGGTCTTGGTGGCCTGTTGGGAAATTTGTTAATAAATTTGTTAATAAATACAGTACAAACGGAGCTCAATCCGAACAGGCAAAGCCGGATATCCCGCTGGTTCAGATGACAAAGAAGACGATACTGACGGCTGATTGGTTCACATACCTCATTAGCACCCTTCTTCAGCTGACGGGCGTGCTGGCAGGCCTGAACAAGGTCGTAAAGCTCCTGCTCAAGAGCCTCATCAGCGCGGGGCCAAACAGCTTGCTGCTCATCCATTGTAACGGTTGTTGACGTAGAAGACGATTCAAATTAAATTAATAAAATAGAGAACTCAGGGTTCACTGCGTTAGCTCGCCCTGTCGTGGAAGAAAGACCAAGCAAGGGGGAAAACGAAGAGGGGTATTTGGTAATAATTTTGCAACAAAAGAAGAAAAGAAAAGAAGGAAAAAAGAGATCTCTAGATATAGTTCGGCGGGATGAAATTTTCTTGCGACAAGGCTGCAGGCAAGTGGTTGCCAAACTTTTTCTGCCGCGATTGATAACTATACTTACGGAAGGCGGTAATGAATACCCGCAAGATGCTAAGTGGATTATTTGGTGTTCCGTTAGGGTTTAGATCTTGTACTTAATGGTAGAGGTCGTAATGGATGTTAGCAACACTTTGGGAAGCTCCAATAGTTATATCAACGTCATGTTATAATATTGAAGTCACGATAACCCATTAGTCAATATATTAATCAGTAATATGTGTAGAATTGACCCAGAAATCGTCATGTTAACACTCATACAACTATTTCCAACCCTCATATCTCTAGTACTGAAACAACCTAAGCAAGTACCACCAAATCACGTGACATCCAGTATGCGTTCCAAAATCTGCCAGCTGCCAGAAGCTTGCGCCGTAGCCGTCAGTCAGTTCCCTAAAGTACTCGCTGTCCTAGCCTAGCAAAGAGCCAGTCAGCGTAACAACCTCAAGTATTAGCATTCTCTTTCCCGCCTTGTCAGCTAAAACCATCAATCGCTTCCTAACAAGCCATCTTCAATTCTTCTCTTCATTTCCTTTCTTTGAAGTCATATTCGCCTTTTTTGTTCTTGTCTTGTTATTAAACTTGGTGTCGCTGATACACTCTACGACGAGATAACTTTGCCCCTTTTTTTCCTCTTCTCATATACTCACGTTCCCCGTTGTCAAAATGCCTACCGAGCTTTGGTGAGTGTTTTCTTTTTGTCTGTTGGCGGTTGTGTGGCGAGTTTCGAGATGTTACTTTGGACTATCTCTAGTTGGACATTGTCGCCGATGTGCCTATCATCAATTGATATTCACGATTTAACGCGATTATGTTCGAGTTTTTTGCGCCGCTGTCGTGTTCATCGAGTCAAGTCCGAAAAGCACTCGTCACTGTGAACCAGGATCTGAAGCTCCAACATAGCCGGTTGACATCAACGGGCCAATAGGAACAACATCGCTAACATTTTTGATCTCATGTAGCCCCGTTTACGCGGTATGTCAACACTTGCGCACTTGAACACAATTTACCCGATATCCGAATCAATTCATCATCAATTTTCCGATATATAACCCTGAAGGGGTTCCAAGGTGTCATCGATTGAGTAGCAATGGATGCTTTCCCGCGTCGCGAATCTGCCGTGTCATGATCGCGGCGTTCTACATGTCTCTGTAGCCTTTTCTGCAAGCTATAAATTTTGAATCATTCGCGGCGCGATATTTCAGGATCTGGAACTTGTGGATTTGAGCTTATGACGTCGGTCTGATAACTCGCGTCGTTGATATCCGACATGCATTACCTGATCCGCCGTCACATCCATTACTTCAAGCAATTCCGATCGATGACATCTGACATCCATAACAACAACCAAGCCGTTTCTCAATTATGTAATACTAACATCAGTGGATAGCCCTTCTTCGGTGCCATGGGCTGCACCTGCGCCATTGTCTTCACCTGCCTGGGTGCCGCCTACGGTACTGCCAAGTCTGGCGTCGGTGTCGCTGCCATGGGTGTCCTCCGCCCTGACCTTATCGTCAAGAGTATGTCCTGATAACTTAGATGTTGCGCAAGGTCTCTTTTACTAACACTAGGTAGACATTATCCCCGTTGTCATGGCTGGTATCATTGGTATCTACGGTCTGGTCGTTTCGGTTCTGATCTCAGATGGTCTGAAGCAGCAACTTCCTCTGTACACTGCTTTTGTTCAGTTCGGTGCTGGTCTGGCCGTCGGTCTTGCTGGTCTGGCCGCTGGTTTCGCCATCGGTATTGTTGGTGACGCTGGTGTTCGTGGTAGTGCCCAGCAGCCTCGTCTGTTCGTTGGTATGATTTTGATTCTGATTTTCGCTGAAGTTCTGGGTAAGTTTTCTTGGTCTTGTTCTCTGTATCTCATTAAATCAACGCAACCGCTAAATTCGCCCCTCCAGGTTTGTACGGTCTGATTGTCGCTCTGCTGATGAACTCCAAGGCCACCCTTGGTGCTGAATGCTAAGCACATAACATTCGTTTTGTGTGTATAGAGAACTGCTTGACTTTGACCGATCGATCACGTATTGTTCCGCGCTTTATGTTCGGTGGTGTCTCTGTACGCACTTCATTCGCTGATATGCCCTGCTTCTTGGTTCTTAACGTCCAGGACGTCACTTGAAGCTCGAGCATGGCAGTTCCCCGCTTCCGAAATTTCATCGCTCCCTCAACTATCAATCATTCTATATCATGATAAGACATCCTTGGACATATTTCTTGATTTTTTTTCTTCGCTATAAGTTTGCTGCCATTGTTCTGGTCATTTTTTTTTGTCGTTTGTCGCCAATCGTTAAAGTGTCCTTGGGCTACTGGGTTTGTTTTTTTTTTTTTTTTTGATTGGCTGTTTGAAGTTCATAGTCTAATGGAATGGTTTGGTGGCACGTTCTGCATTTATTCTCGTGATCATTATGTCAGGTTACCAGTGTGTTTGTTAGACGTAGGCACAATATTCGAGGGAAACTAGGCGTAATTTTCATACAGTTCATTACTAAGGTATTATATAGTATATAGATACGGGACCGTCTATCACCATCTGGATATCGACCCGTAGATATTTTGATAATTCGGCTCAATCATTACACCACCATCACCCGAGTCCCGAACGTTAAGACATCCGGAAGCTCTACTTGATCTGTCTACGCTTAAATAACGTAGGGGATAAACAGGTACGGAACCTGGCGCTCATACTCCAACCACGCCTCGCCATACTTCTGTCTGCAACGACGGATATCACGCGCCGCTCTGTGGGCAATCATGCAGCAGAAGAAGACAGGGTAGAACCACGGGAACGGTGAGTTAAACCCGGTAATGAGCCCCCAGCAAATGGCAAAAAAGGCATCGCAAGAGTAATGAACCTTTCTAGCCAGGCCATACCAGCCGTCGACGAGAATGGTGCCGCCGTTGGGGGTCCGGATAGTCTTGGGGTTGTGAACGGTCTGCCAGGGGACCTGGGGGAAGGTTTTGCGGAAGACGGCTTGGCCGCGTTCCATGGCGCGGAAGCGGTTCTTTTGAGAGTTGCATGAATCCCAGATCCAGTAGACGAAGATGTAGGAGGCGAAAAGGAAGGCTAGGGCGGGACGTGACCAGGCGTATTCGGAGGGGTGGTGGGAGGCGAGGTAGAGGGTGCAGTGGCAGTAGGAGAAGGGGACGCCGGCGAGATTCCAGAAGATGAGCATAAAGCCCCATTTCTCGTAGTACATATCCCTGGTGGGGTGTATGTTAATGAGGGTTATTCGGATGGAGACAGAAATTAAACTTACCAGGTGGGGACGATGAGCTCCTCGCCCTTGGAACAGGCGTTGGCATACAGGTAGTGGGCCATCAACAAGAAGCAGACCTCCCCGGAAACGTAACCATAGCGGTCCCACTGACGAGCAGCCGTGGCCGCAGTCAACAGGAACAAAATGTACCAAGGCAGACGGACCTCAAAGAACATCTTGAAATCCAGAATGCCGAACATGCGGGGGTTCAACTCAGCACCCATGAAGAAATCATAGATGGGGTACCCGGTCATACGGTGCTCGGCGTCACGGTACAGAGCAGAGAAGTAAGCGACAAAGGAAACAAGGAACCCCGAGATGATGGAGACGGTCATCAGGGAGCCAAAGTTGTCAATGACGCTCTCGAGCTGGAAGAGCCCAGAGAAGTGCAGAGCGGCTACGATTACAATCGTGAAGTAGAAGCTGGCGTACGCGTTGCAAAAGTACTTGAGCTGCTTGCCGCCCTCGTGGGGCAACGGCTTGCCCATCTGGTAGACACCGGGGAGAAGACAGTAGCAGATGCCCTCAAAGACGAACATGCCCCAGTAGACCTTCCATGCCCACAGTGTCGGGTACGCCCCCTCGAGCACAAGTCCGTACAGATGCTTCACAAACCCGCTAATCGTCTCGCCGTCCCGGGGCAGCGGGAGGCCCCCGTCATAATAAGTAGCACCTGCCCACATCCACCACATCAACAACGGAAAGCCAATCATCAACGACAGCGTCCCCAGGGACCCGCCAAATTCGAATTCGCCCGAGTAGTCAATCTTAGGCGACTGGCCCGGAACCCACCCGTCGACGGGCTTAGGCGACGCGGGCTTCGTCTCGTCCGGTTCATCTTGGTCATCGGAGAGGTGCTCGGTGAACTTGGCAGGACGCGCAGTGGGGAGGGCCTTGGTTTCGAGGGCAGTGGTGGGGGCGCTGCCGGAGAGCCGGGCGCTGCGGCGGGGCGCCATGGTTTCGGGGGCACCCATGGTGTCCTGGAAACGGAGGGCGGTGTTTTACTTTTTTTTTGTACAAGGACGCGGTTGCCGGATAGCTGTGGGATGGCGTAGAAGAGGACCAGGTTGCTTGGTGTTCTCTACTGGTCGGTCTCTCTTTCTTGCTTTTTGGTTTGCTTTCTTGCCACTTTGGGGATTTGTTTCTGCGTTTGGTGTTCTTAAACGTTGTCCGGAAACGAAATCTTTTTCAACCTCGTGCACGCGATGGAGTGCAAAGATCAAGGAAAGAGGACACGGCAGGAAGGAGCTTTCGAGTGGAATTGTGAGAACTTGCTTGATTCGGAGATTATATGGACCACGCCAAGAGGGAAAGAACGACCAAGAAAAAGAAAGAAACGGAAAAAGGGAGACTGACTCTTGACGTCCACTGGCTGAAGTCTCAAATATATGGGGGAAGGAGTCGACAAGAAATGAAGGCACGCTGTCCTAACAAGGAAAAGAACCTACCTATGAAAATTGCTGATTTGGTTTCATGGCGGTAATTGGAGAGAGGGGCACTTTTTTTTTCCTATGATTTTTTTTACTTTATTTTATTTTAAATTTATTTCTTTTTATGTTCTATGCTTTGTGCTCAAAACGTGATTATGAGAAGTCCTTGAACGGCTACGTATAGTTTACCATTTCGGTAATCGACAGGTGTCACGATATGTAATACCACCAGTACACAATCTGAATTTCTGATCGAGTTGCCAAGTGTGCATCTACGGGTTTAGGATTTGTAGTGCTATAAAATAAGGAAAAATTTTGTATGTTCGGTGTCCACGGCATTGAAAACGATGCTGCGGTTTACATCGTCCGTTTAAATACTGTATAAAACTCCGGCACCGATAAAAGAAATTGTTGCATTCTGGTCAAATGATGAAATTTCCATCGTTGTAGAAATCAACGCACGTTCATCTCGGCTACAGAGCACCCCCGAAAGATTACCTTTAGTATACATAATATATATGAAAACGACCGTCTCTAGTTGACGGAAGCATGCTAAGCGAAGACACCCTTGGAGTTTCAACGACAAAGGAAAAAGGCAATTACCTGGTTAGGCGCTTGGGTGCTACGATGTGGACCAGGAAGGAACGCAGAAAGCCATGTATGGTTGTGTGGTACCTGCCGTAGATGGTGACATAGAGTGGGTTGACGTCTTTCCGACGGGCCCGTGCCCGTGCTGTCGCTCGCTCGCTTGGTCGCTAGGTTTGGGTTTGCTTGTCGGTGAGTGATAGGGAGAGGAGGGGTGGTTATCTTTTCTGTACGGACTGAACTCGGACGAACTGGGCCTCATTTCAGTGGTTGGAGGAGATGAGGCCGGTTGGGATTTGGTGGTGAGTGGTGGAAATATATGTATCTCGAGTCATGATGCCAACACTTGTTAGTGCCATGGCCAATAAACATAAGGATATATCTACGGCGCCTGCTTTCTCATGCCTTGTTTATATGTCGCCAAAACAAGCCAATAAGCCAAAAATTAAGCTTACCATTCTTCGTCCCCATTCATTCCCTTGCCCCTGAACTAGACAAACAAGTCATAAAACTCTCCTTCCTCTCCGGCATCCACCCGCCCACACCACATCCCCATCCTACACAGACCGACATCCGCATCACCAACTTGTCCCCCCTCCCCATACTCGATTAAAATTTCAATACCACCATACCCCGGTGATTATCACCACTCACCAACCCTTATTCCCACGATGGACGTTTCCTCCCGGGGCTTTCTGATAGGTTCACGAAAGCGTTCGTTGGAACATCATTACAGCCAGCCAGCTCTCGTGAGAAAAAAAAAAAAAAAAAAAACAATGAAGCCTTTGAATAGATATCATCGTATAATATGAGCTTGGGCTCCATTACCTGCCAAACTTACTCAGGATAGAGTTTTATAAGATACGTGGGACAAAGTTTGGAAACAGAGACTGCAAGAGAGATAGGACCGGGGTATTGGTGGAGACTGGGGATCATTGTGGACGTCGGGCGGCCCTGCCCTGCCCTGCCCAGCCCTGCCCAGGTGCTCATGTCTATGTTTTCGTTTGCGTGAGCGTCGGCTATTTACAAAGGCGATAAAAAAAAAGTGAAAAGAGCCAGGGAACATCTACCTATCTAAAATATCCGGAATTTCGGAGGCTCGGGCGGCCGGGGCCGAGCGAGTTAACACCGGATGATACCCCCCTGTGTATTGTTTTGTCACAAAAGAATTATACAAAGCGCTGTATATAAACATGTAGATCTGAATTTGTTGGTAAGGTGGGTGGAATGATGTTGAAGATCTTGATGCGTCGCGGCAAATACCCAGCGGGAAAATTTACCAATGAATCGCGTTTACTGACCAACGAGATCTAAGAACGGGAATTTGGTGGGAACTTGGTGATTTGCCAACGTAATGTAACCCGTTGCCCCCCTACTTCGTACATTCGTTCATCCTTTCTGGTCTGGGTTCTCGATTCAATAACCGATGTGTACACTTGGCAAGAAATATCTAGATATGTAGATACAGAGTTCCGAAGTCAGATGCCTAAGAACGAATTTGCGAGTTGCGGATAACAGTGAGACTCGTATATCGGACAGAAAGTATCATCTGGTAGTTACAAAAGGCCAGAAGTATCTTAAATTTTAGTATACCAATATATCTAGATAAATACCGGGTGGCTCCGTTCTGAAGATCCGGACATCATCGGACAATCGCCGGCAAAGATAGTGTCCGGATATAACCAAGTCATATTCGACATATCACTTGTTTGCCCCTCCCCCCCCCTTTCCCTTCCCCTAGCATATATACATGTACAGATTATCTTTCTTTATTGAATAAACAGCGGAAACTCACCGGGCTTAAAAACTTTATTGCCTACCCCTTCCACATCACCATCTCTAAACCAAACAATCCCACCCAAAGATTCATTTTCCCATCTTCATCTACGAATAAAGACCAACGAAACAAGTCAGTCTCTTTTGGCTGATTGAACCTACTGGATTGGATTATCTTCTCCACCAAGTCCCCCAGTGTTTGCAGTCCGTCCACATTCCAGCTCGTCTTTCCAACATCATTATAAATACCCGTGCGACTCCCATTCCTACTTAAACATGAATTTGTCTTGGCGCCAAAGAAAAACAGCCGGATGATTCATGATAATCAGGCCAATGAGAGTAAACAAACAGGACAAGGCAAAACAACGCCAGGTCTTGGCTCTTCTAAAGGGCGTGAGTGCACAATTGATACATGCGTATTCTATTTGAAGTGAATATTGGGTGTTTATCTGCATGAGAATGGATATCATGACTCTGACAATGTGCTCTAACTGCAACTCTCCTTGCCACAGCACAGAGCATGTAGATATCATAAATTATTACCCGCCTTCTTTACCTGAGAGATTGGTTTCCTGCTATCCAAATTTGACCCATACCCGCCTGGGCCCCTGGGTCAAAGATTGTTACTGACTGTTCCTGGTGGTTTGCTAATGCTTGCAAGCTTTGGTCTTAGCGATTAAGAAACCCTGAGGATGGGTTGGTCTAGATCATGACGTCGAGGACAGAGACCCTCACCATCTAAAGTATCTAACCCAGATAGTGGAAACCCTAATACAGTGGACATATCACTCAGCAAATATCATGTTGATGGTGCCATTGTTTTCTATCTTCTCAATCCATCTACTCAAGCTTCTCCGTCGGCAGCATCCCTCTAAGCGACAAATCATAAATGACATCCTCCACCTTCTTAACATGATACTTGATAGCATCTGCCCTCTTCCGAATAATGTCATTCTTCAAGTTCAACAACTGGAACCCCACAAACAAATCCTTGACAATCCGCGAAGCCTGCACCGCCAGCGCAGTATCGCCCAGCGTAACACTGTTCGTCACCAACCGGGACAGCTCCTCGGTGAGCCGGGTGATGGCCAAGAGGTACTCCTCAATGGTCAGATGGAATATGTCGATGTCTTTGACGTTGTAGGGAACTAGGAGAGGAGGGTCTGAGTTAGTATGTGTGCTGTAGATTTAGAATGTCCCACGTGGTGAATCATATGTTTGTAAGCCAACTGTCGTTGTCGAGTTGCTGATCCTTCGGATACATCCGACGTCACAATAACCTGGTACCCCGATAATCCGACACTCCTACATCCCCACCCGACAGCCCAATGACTCGATATCCCTATAACCAGGCGTCCTTATACTTCGATAATCTGACAACCCAGTCGACAAGTCCGGTCTCGCTTTACACTTACTCTGAAGAATCTCCGCAACCTGCTCCGGAGTGACAATCCGCCCCAACTGCCCCGGGGCCTCCTCCGTAGCTACACCGCCCAAAAATCCCGTCATCAACACCGCAAACACCACACTCTCCATTGTCCTCCCCCACGAAAAATTGAATCTAAATCATCATCAGTTAGCCATCTCATTTTTAAGCTCAATCTTCCCATATCATCTATATCACCTTCAGAGCAAAAAAAAAAAAAACTTACTTATAATACGGCTGCTCACTCGCCAATCTCGCCAACTCCGCAACCCCCTCCACATCTTTCTTCAACCCCGCCTCCACCTGCTCCAGCAACCCCGCATACCGCGCCCGCGGCGTCGAGTGGATGCGCGTGAGGAGCCCGATAGTGTAGGCATTGGTCGTGTTGATTTTTTGCACGGCGGATTGCACGGCATCGCGGGTGGCGGCGTCGGATTCGACGCGGGCTTTGAGGGATTCGAAGATGGAGGCAGCGAGAAGGTCGTTGGACATTTTGGGCGGACGTTTTATGGGTAGATAGGTAGGTAGGTTTTGACGATTATGGTTGTGATGGTGATGGCGTTTAGTGACGGAATATGGTTTAAGGTTAAGAAGGGAATGTGTGAAAATTTGCAATGGGGGATGGAATACAGCTATAGTTGGTAGTGGGCGTGCTATGGACGATGCTAAACGGTACGGCTAAAGCTAACGAGACAAACACGGAACGGATATCGAGCAACAAAAGAAACGGCTTCAAACCATCTTTAAAATTTTTACGGTACCTGTCCCCCACAAACCGATTACCAGCCTTGTTACACGACCAACTAGATCACACAAAACACCTCCCCATCTCATTCCAATCTTCACATAACCACCCATCGACTTCCTTCCTCACCCGCCAAGCAAGCTTGTCGCGCAACGAAAAAGAAAAAAACTTCGCGTCTCCTGGAAGCAGTGTAATACCAGGGACACTCTGAGCACCAACATATGCAAGCACAGCGGCCGGTGCCCCATTGCCAAAAATAGGTATAATCACGATTGTGTTCCTTAGAACACTTTCAGAGATTAAACTGAAAAGAACAGATACTACACTTGATCTTAGCCAAAAGGCAAAGAGAGCTGGAGAAGAAAAAGGGAAGAGAAAGTTATCAAAGAATGGGCGGGGTGCGAGGTGCATTTATAGTTGAAATTGTGGGTCCAAGACTGGGGAGAACTCAATAGGCAGAGGCGAGGCTGGCAATGAGTGGACAGGAGATGGCAGGTGCCTCTTTGGATGGTTACTGATAGGAAAGCACAATTCAGGAGAAAGACATGGGAATAACAAGGGGCTGAACAGAAAATCACGACCCTTGCACACTATAGGACCAAAAAAATTACTGGAAACGAAATGATAATCTTATTAAACAGTCCTGCAGACCACCAAACGCAAAAGATGAGAATGAGCAAGTTACAAACCCAAACGTACTGTTATCCCAACCATGACCGCCTGTATCGGTCTCATGAACATGCTATACCAGCAATACCGGATCAAACTATCTACCACAACTCACAAGTGGGCTCCTTCATAGGACAGTTGAAGCTCTCGCGGAACTCCCTCGAGTTGGCCATGGTACCCAGAATTCTGGCCCACTTCGGCGCATGAGGGTCAGTGTAAATCTTGCTGATGGCTGCATTCTTGCGAGACTTGCCACACCACCAGTTGGAGTAGCCAACAAAAAACATCTGCTCACGAGTAAAGTGGTCAAGACCAGGGAGAGCCTCGCCACCCTTACCAGCGGCATCTCTCTTCTTCCAGGCTTGGAAAGAAGCCGACAGGCCACCGGCATCAGCAATGTTCTCACCGAGGGTGAGACGACCATTGACATGAAGAGGCTTGCCATCTGACCCCTCGATCGTGAAGTTGGAGTACTGATCAATGAAGCACTGAGCTTTGTCGTTGAAAGCCTTAACAGTCTCATTGGTCCACCAATCAGTGTAGTTGCCATTCTGATCATAGTGACGACCAGTAGAGTCAAAGGCGTGGCTCAGCTCGTGGCCGGCAACGGAACCGAAAGCACCGTAAGACATGTACGCGGGAGCATCAACATCAAAGATAGGGAACTGCATGATGCCGGCGGGGAAGACAATCTCGTTCCCGGGAGGGTTGTAGTAAGCGTTGACAGTAGGGACCGTCATGCCCCACTCCTCACGGTCAACTGGCTTACCGAGAGAATCCCACTGCTTCTTGATAGCAAGCGCACGCATCGACTTTTCATTGTCAAAGTATGAGTCGGGGTTGATCGTGACCGTCTTGTAATACTCCGCCAAAACATCAGGGTTGGTCACATCAGGGCTGGCAGTAGGGTACCCAATCTTCTGGACGATGTTGTGGACCTTCTCAATGGCCAGCCTGGTGGTCTCATCGTCCATCCATTTAGCATCGGTCAACTTCTTGCTGAACTGCTCCTTGATATCACTGACAATCTCGTCACCAAGCTCCTTGGCGGCAGCAGAGAAGGCAGTCTCGACGAAGAAGCGAGAGAGAATCCAGCCAAGACCGTTATCGACATGGCTGACACAGGTCATCCAACGCTCAGGAGACGAGTCGACATCCTTGCCCGCAAGCTCATTGAGGAAACCCTTCAGGGGCTTCATGGAACCATCATCGACAAAGTCAACGTACGAGCGAACTATGCGCCAGTCGAAGTAGGCCTTGATGACTTCCTGAGGAGCGTCCTTCAAGATACCACCCAGAGCTTTGAAGTAGTCAGGAGCCTGGAGAATGATGCGGTCATTCTGGAAGCCCTTGGGAGAGAAGGCCTCAATGAGCTTGGCCAAGCCAACTTCAGGAACGAGACCATCGGCCTCCTTTAGGCTCATAGGGTTGTAAGAGTAAGTGACATCCTGACGCTTCTGCATATCGGGAGTAGCGGCAGCAATCTTTTTCTCAAAGTCAACTAGCTGGTCCCAAATGGCCTTGTCGGTCTTGGGGTAAATCGAACCGAGAACTTTGGAAACAACGGTGCGGTACTCGCCAACCAACTTGTCGTCATCGAAGCGCTCCTTGGATGGAAGACCCAGACTCCATGGAGCACCAACACCAATAACAACAGTGTCAGGATTTGTGTCATCGGCCTGAGTACCGATAGAGATGATACCGTCACACCCATTATCAAGAATAAGCTGAATCTGATTCTTCAGAGTTTTAGCATTGTCGACCTTGGAAAGCAGAGCCTTGAGAGGCTCAAGGCCTGATTTCTTGATGGTAGGTTCGTCGATGCAAGCGTTATAAGCATCCTTCATCTTGTTGAAGTTCTTCTCGTCTGTTGAGCTCAGAGTCATCTTCTTGGGATACGGCGCTTCAAGGATGTGACGAAGCAGCATTTGACTTCTCTCGGCCATGATGCTTCCGGTGAAAGCATCGCCCTGATCGGATCTCAGATCATGGTTCTCACGCCAGCCGCCACAGACGAGCTCCTCGAAGTCGGTACACGGGTCGAGGTCTTTGTAATTGGGCGAGAGGTTCGTCAGGATCTCAGAAGCGTAGTGAACGCAAGCGGGAGTCAGGCAGATGCCCGCAGTGTTGTTGGCAGTAGCAGTGGAGACTTGCTCAGTCTTCAAATTTTGGTTCGCTGTTCCTGAACATGTTAGTAAGTCTCGAAAACTTTTTTTTCGGCGACACCTTTTTAGGTTGTTGGTCTGTGTGCGTATCATGCACAGATTGTGATGGTTTCTGGGACCTGCATACAACGCGACCTTTCTTACGTCGTATGCTGGACTACGAAAGACGTACCTTCATAGTAGCCAAAAAGGTTGAAACCGGCAAGCAATCCGAGAGCGAGAAGCTCCGGATGACTGCGGATGCGGGCAAAGAGACTGCGACACGGTTGAGGGCGGTTGGGTGGCGCCAGAAGAGGGTTGAGTTCGGGGCGGCCCATGATGAAGTTTGTGGTGTGATGACGTTTGGTATTTATGATAGGATGTCGTGAAGGATCAGTAGGTAGGGTTGCGGTAATAGAGTAGTAGAAATGTGATTTGGAATATACTACAGAGAAAACCGACTGATGACACTGGAGCAGCTTCTCTGACGACGGCATCTGTTAGACAAGAAAGGATTGTCCGTTGTTTGAGAAGAAGATGGGAACAGGAAACGATGTTAGAGATGTAAGATTGGGAACTGCCCGTTTCGGAAGAAGAGCTCCAAGCTCAATACCAGGATCCGACAAGGTTGTTTAGTGCCACTTATAGCGGTATTAAGATAAGCTCCCGATCTAAACGATCTATATATCTAAGCTTGGATTGATGGCTTGTAGAATACCTTCAACTCATCAACTTCAAGATAAATTTACACCAAATGGCCTAGCATGCATGATAAAGGGTTGGACTGCAGCCCACATGTCCCTCACATGCACATAACTGCTTTAGTTTGCGACGCAGACTGGTGCTTGAACTTCCAATCAAACAGCTGAGCCCATAGCATCTGTGACACTTTGTTGGCTTCGCCAAGACAAAGTCAAGACGCCTCCAATGAACGTAAATATTTACATCATTTGTATCGGAATCCAAGGCTAAGGGGCTAAAGGTCTCTTTAAAACATTGCGATTATCCAAATATTCGCCTGACTATTTCTCAGTCCCATGATCACGGCATGTACGGGGTGTTGGTATCACGCATATTTAATGTAGGGGAAGGCGCTGAGTCAACATATGGCTGGCTAAGAGAAGGAATTTGCGTTGTTTGTACATCTCCAGGTTTGTAAATGAAGTAAATGGGTGGATCATGTAACCAGAAACGGCAGGTACACAATGCAAGCCATTTCGTGGCTCCTGTGGCGTAGCGTTCATCATCATCAGCCACATGCCAATATAACAATATCGGAGATAGATTTTGCGTAGGGTTGAAGGGTTAGAGGAAGGATTTCGACCATAGGCTTACTGGTCTGCGGTCAATTCCGCGACTTCAGTGTAGGAATATCAATGTTTTGATAATATACATATATATATGTAATGGACCATTAACATCTATCACAAAGATGACCAAGGAGCATCCTGTTGAGCGCTGCCCTACACATTCAATTGTAACATGATGTACATGAAACCCCACTTAATTTGATATGCACTCAAATAGTCTGATTGGAGCATAAGCCGTATAGTGGGGCCTTCCGCCCGCCCTCCATCTCACACGGAATGACACGGAAGTTATCGGCTCTACGCGATAATTCAAGACCTGAAAGTTGGAATAGGCCGTTTGTATCAAGACGATAACAATGATCTGGCTCCGCTTCTTCCTTGACCGGACCAAGTGTACAGAGTCATACGTGGATATAGGTTGGGAATAACTGAGACCGGATTACCTGACGACCTTCCGCCCCAACCCATCTTGTTTCCCAAAGAGTGACATCGACTATATGATCCGTTATATGGCCTGATATGAGACTTCCTACGATGTCACCCTCCGACGGCCCAGGATGGAATGACCCCGTAGAAGAACCGAATTTGATGTAATGCATGCTATTAGTGGAGTATGATCTGTCACCGTAGGGCGTGAGGCTGAATATAAATATCTCAACCTCTCCACCTCTGACTCCGGATAGTTTCTTCTCTCCGTCACCACCACTAACAACAACAATCTACACCAACGCTTCGTTTGGTAAGATGCTAGAGCCGATCCGGTTCAGAGCAGCAATGGCCACCTTCAATATGGATCCATCCTAGTATCAGGTAAAGTGTAAAAGACAGCATCCGGGTGCTTGCCCTTGTACTGAAGTGCTGGACGGGAGTCGCGACGTTTCTTTGCACATCTTCTCACTCCTCCCTCCTTCTTGCTTGGGCTCGCTGAGAAACACCGGCATAACTTGATCTGGATAATACCAGCGATAAGGACATGCTTCTTTGAACCTCCCTCACCCTTTAATGCGCCGGTAACTATGCCGGCTGTCACAGGTCTATCGGGCTAACACCCGGTCTAGCTCTCTGCTTGATACTATCATAAATAACAATCGTCAACATGTCGACCGATAAGATCACCTTCCTTACCAACTGGTTAGACATACCCAAGCAGACGAGAGAGAGCAAGACCGGATTCTGAATTCTGGTGACACAAGAGCGAAACCATTCTAACACCTAGTGTCTCCACAGGCACGCTACCCCGTACCATGCCCCCCTTTACCTAGCTCAGGCCAAGGGCTACTTCAAGGACGAGGGCATCAAGGTCGCCCTTCTCGAGCCCAACGACCCTAGTGATGTCACCGAGATCATCGGCTCCGGAAAGTCGGACATGGGTTTCAAGGCCATGATCCACACCCTCGCCGCCAAGGCCCGTGGCTACCCCGTCCAGTCTGTCGGTTCTCTTCTCGATGAGCCCTTCACCGGTGTCATCTACCTCAAAGATTCTGGCATCACCCCCGACTTTAAGACTCTCAAGGGCAAGCGCATCGGCTACGTCGGCGAGTTCGGCAAGATCCAGATTGACGAGCTGACCTCTCACTATGGCATGACCCTCAACGACTACATCGCCGTCCGTTGCGGCATGAACGTCTCCAAGGCTCTGATTGAGGGCACCATTGACGCTGGCATCGGTCTTGAGAACGTCCAGATGGTCGAGTTGGAAGAGTGGCTTATCGCCCAGGGCCGCCCCAAGGATGACGTCCAGATGCTGCGCATCGATGAGCTTGCCGAGCTCGGCTGCTGCTGCTTTTGCACCATTCTGTACATTGCCAACGACAAATTCGTTGCCGAGAACCCCGACAAGGTCCAAAAGTTCCTCAAGGCCGTCAAGCGCGCGACCGACTTCGTCATCAATGAGCCTGAGAAGGCCTGGGCTGAGTACTGCGACTTCAAGCCCGTCATGAAGTCGCCTCTCAACCGCAAGATCTTTGAGCGCTCCTACGCCTACTTCTCCAAGGACCTCAAGAACGTCCAGCGTGACTGGAACAAGGTGACCGCTTACGGCAAGAGATTGCAGGTGCTTGACCTCAGTTTCCAGTCTAACTACACCAACGAGTTCCTGACTTGGGAGTTGTCCGGCGAGTCTTTGGATCCCACTGGTGACCAGAAGCGCATTGCTGAGCTGCAGAGGTGCGTCTCTTGCAGCGGTGGCTTCAGACGTCTGGAGGCACAGCGCTTCAAGCTGGCTGCTTAAGTGTGGAATATGATACCAAAGCAAACGTGAAATGATATTCTTTTCAGAGCCCTTTTTAGGGACTGGAAGACCGGAAGCTTTGGCTAGACGAATCTCGAATATATATTTCAACTCTTGTTCTCAACCCATTGTATCGTGTAACGTGCATGGTTATCTCGTGATGTAACGGAAAGGGCAATTACTATTTTGATTTACCTGCCCTAGAGAATGGTCTGGTAGGTCTTAAGGTTATGGCTGTAGTAGTCACTGTTACTCTCCATTAATCATCTTCTCCATTCGTCGACACCTCGTCATCTCGTGTCCATCATCCATTTCTATCCAAGAACTGATATAACATCCCCAACAGTTAATTCAGGTCTATTATCCAAAGCATTCTTTGCATATTCGTATCGTTTCATAATCAACCAAAAAAAAGGATAGTCATACTAAATCTAGCCAAGCCCATCCTCCAACTCCCCGTCTGTTCACGCCGTACCGGATTGCAGGTCAGAAGAGAAGACTGTCTGGTACAGACTCGACCGAACTTGAAACAAGATTCTACAAGCTCCGCAAAATCAACTACGATATATCCCAGGGTGCAGTATCGAAACTGTTTACTCCCGAGCCACCTATTACGGAACAGGATTTGTCGGATCTCGAGGAGTTCCAATTGTGACGGGGCCCGGCTCACACGGCAAATGTGGTGGAACCGATTTCAGTTGGTTTAGAAGAACAACCGCAGCGGCTGCCGAAGCTCGACACTAATATTCCCATCTCTTCGACGACTGGATTATTGACAGCTGAGAGTGGTTCATCTCCACAATCTGAAACCTGCTTATAAACTCGACTCCAATAGTCCTGATACTTCTTCACTCAATGGCGAAACAAGTGATGTCTTGATTCGGGGTGATCTGAAATATGCGAGCACGACATCACATGAGGAGGGTGAATATATTTCGATGGCATCGGATGATTCGGACCGAGGCGTGCAGAGAAACCTGGATGAAGACCTTGGTTCGATGGCGGTTCAATGGGATTCGCAGGCGACCAGATCAGCAATGAGGGAGAGCGTCGTGGAGTACAATTCGTCAACGGTATCAGATTCTGACGGAAGGGAAGTCCGCCAGTACATGTCGTCTACCTTACAGGCCTAAAACGACGATAACTACTACAACATTTCCGGTATGGGCGTATACGGTTGGCTTTTCAAGTCGACGGAGGAGACTGGCTTTGTCAGCATGATGCCTCAACAACCCATAATGTATGTAGCCAGTTAGCCTGTCGGAGGCGAGATCAACTTTGTCCTTCGCATCAAGAACGATTGGATCCACACCATAATCTCATTGCCAGACGTCATTACTGAGGGAATGGAAATCTTAAAGTTCCCCAGCCATGGCTTTTATCCAAAATATGGAGTCTTGCGCCCCTCTGCTCTGAGATATCGGGCAGTGGTCAAGTCGGATAAGTTTAGCAACGGAGATGCCAGCGGGTGGTTGGATTATTCGGCGCACACGGCGTTGTTCTTCGAGGACAAGGTGCGATAAAGGTACGCGGGGTGGTATAATCATCGGGTCAACTTGTTCTGGAAACATGGGGATCTTCAATTTGATGTTTGGCAGTGGAAAGCCAGAAGGCAGCTGTGTGTTGGGGTGAGGAGGGTCCGTGGTGAGAGAAGAGGAAGAGGAAGAGGATATAACTAAATGGCGAGGGATGAGTATCGTTTATGGAGTATCATCTACATGTTGATGGTTGATCAGGTGGGCAGTTTTCTGTTCTGTTTCAAAAACGTTGGCGGAACACTAGGATGTTAGGTGGATGATGATGTGATATTTATGAGGAAAGAACTGCTCTGTCCGGGTGTTTGATGGAAGTTTTATTAATGAAAGGTCATTAGCCCAGAATAGCAATGTTTCTCATCGTCGTACTTTGGCGTGCTATGATGTTACCAGTGACTTTGTAGCCCAACAATGCTAATTCTACAAGTGATATTTTCAACCGAATCCATTAATAAAACAGATGATGATTGTTGATAACAGGCAAAAAAGGGAACCAAAAGAAGGGTGACAAGACTGGGACTCGAACCCAGGCGGATTTCTCCATCAGGAGATCTACACTAAAGAGCGACCTTAACCTGACGCCATAACCAACTCGGCCATCTTGCCAGATACTACTAGGTCGGGGGGGGGAATATTTTGATATGTGAGGGGTAGTGTCGGCGTGTAAGTTGACGGAAACAAAAGTGCAAATGGAGGTGGGGTTAGAGGAAAATAACAGATGAATGTAGATGGAAGATGAATTAGTGCAAAATATTTGTGTGTATGATGACAATAAGGACGGTCAAAGGATTGGTTGTCTGGGTGCGAGGGGTGTTAGATTAGGTAGGAAAGGACGCTGATAGAGGAGGGAAGGAACTACGGAGGGGATGTGTTTAATGTTGTAAACAGAGATGTTCACATAGACACGGTGAATATGTGACATCCACAGCCAGTTATTATAGTTTGACTATAAAGACTACTTTACTTGCGCATATTATGCTACGTTATTGAACGATTACTATTTCCCAATCATTAAATCTACATAACTTTGCCAATATCAAGATACCAAGATTGCAAACATGACAAGTTTATTTCGCATTAGTCACCCCAACAAAACAAAACAACCACACATCTTCAACGACTCCATATACTCCGAGATATCAACCTCTATTCAACTCCCTCGCCACGCCCTTCACCTCCACATAACCCCCACCCGCATTGTCCTCATCGGCTCCGCCCTCCCCCACACCTTCATCATCAAGCCATCCGCCCTCATCGCCACCCGTAAATCCCTCCTCCCCGACGGGCTCCCTGCGGTCCCGGGGCTCGACGAGATAAGGAGGGACCGTGGGACATTTAGGGTGGCGGTCAACACGGATGCATGGTCTTGGTGGCCGCGGTGGAGTCGGAGGGTTGAGGGGGTTGTGCAGGTGGCGGGGGAAGGCGAAGGCGGGGAAGCGAAAAGGGAAAGGGAGACGGAGTGGTTTGTGGTGAGGTGTTGGTTGGGGGTGTGGAGGGGGGAGGTAAAGGTGGTGGTGGAGACGAGGAGGGTGACGGAGGGGGAGAGGATGGAGTGGGGGTTGGAGGGGGCAGAGGAAGAGGAGAAGCAAGGGGAGGTTGAGGGGGGGAGCGAGTTTGTGGTTACGGAGGCGAAGGTGGATGATGGTGCGGAGGAGATGTTGCAGAGGTTTGGGGCTAAGCATCAGGGTTGAGGGAGAAGGGAGTGAGAGGGTTATATCAGATAGACGCAGCATCCATAACGGCACCGCAATACAAATCAAGGTCATGACTTTGGATTTTGAAACCCTTTCTAGACAATGAAATAAATATTGTCCTTTAGTTTCCAAAGATTGCCCGGTATTTCACATACGATCATAGCCTGCGGAAAATACGGGGTCCCGTCTGCTCCCCCATAGTCAAGCCACAGAGCGCCGGATTAGTACTACGGTGGGTGACCACGTGGGAATACCCGGTGTTGTATGTTTTGCTTTTTGTGCTTTCCCTTGTAATCTTTGTATCTTTGTGAATTTAATTTTTTATAGAGCGGTTGATTTGGTCATAATATTCACTGAGGGCCAGTTGATAGTGATGTTTGGGGGAGGTCAGTTACACAAGGGTGACGGATTGGACACGAAATGAGGTTAGCGGAGTTGTTGTTAGTGATCCCAACTGATTTCAAGTTAAACCCAACATTCTATTCATCATGATCATTAATATTCATCCCAATCCACCAATTATCTTTTCTTGTGTAGACGTCGAGTATCTTCATTTCATATCTTCAGCCTGACAGCCTGAAACACTGCACTTGTCCTGCTCCAATCAAAACCCAACCACAGCTCGCTCGTACTTTCACTATCAGAATCTGCCGTTGTTGGCCAGAATGGAAGTCGCGGAGAACTTTTATTGGTTATTCCAAAAGCACGTGACTGATTATAAGGGAAAGAGCGAGTTTCATAGATGATGGGTGATTGAAATATTTTCTTCTTTGCAGGTTTGTTTGTCTGTAGAGGGATATCCTTTGACATCGTTTTTTGAAAAGTATCACTGTTTCTATTCCTAATTTTCTGGCGACTATACCAAATATCATTGACTCGACAAGGCTTACATCTCGATGCCAAGACGTCCTCAAACACACCACTGAACACCTAGGCGCCAAAACCCACCAACCATGTCCACAGACAGCTCCTCCTCCGGCCCCGTCTCCACCCACCTCTTAATCCCCCTCCTCCGCCGCACCCCCGGCCCCAAACCCCAACCCACCTTCTGGGCCCTCGACACCCCCAAATCCACCAAAACCATCCACTTCCATACCACCTCCCATGAAGCCCTCTACCTCCACCTCAGCATCCCCGTCTGGTCCTCGGAAGTCGATCCGTCACCCTTTACCGGGTCGCAGGATTTTCGTTTTCGGATTCGGCCGCGGAAAGAGGATGTGCGGGCGGCGTCGGGGAGACCGGTGGTGCCGAGGTGGTTTATGAAGAGGGGAGAGGGCTGTGGTAGGGGTGGTGGTAGGGACTTCAATTTGAACTTTGATATGGAGGGACGGGTTTTCGTGAGGGTGGAGCATGCGGTGAGATGGGCGGGGGAGGCATGTGGGGAGGTTACGATGAGAGAACATGGTGAGGAGACAAAGATTACCGTTGGCGAGGAGGGGGTCCGGGTTAATGTGGAGGATATGGGGGAGTTGAGGATTGTGGTTCATTTTGGCGAGACGGGGAGGGAAGAGGGGTTTGTTTTGGTGGGGGGGTCGGAGAAAGAGATGGTGACGTGTGGAGGGAAAGGTAGATGTGAAGTTATGTGAGTTGGGCGAGGGAGTTCATGAAGAGGAGGAGGAGACTGAGTCGAGTAGGGCAAGAACGGACTGGAAGTTTTTGAAGACTTTGCATGAGGACTTGTGGCCGGCAGTCCATCCGGCAGTCTGACAGTCCTTCTCGTTTTCCTCAGTGTTAATAATGATAATATTCTTTACTCATTTGTGGTCCCGCAATGTGTCGCACAAACTCACCTTTCCGCAATATCTCACCCATCCACATCCCACGCACTTCTTCCCTGGCTTCCCACACCCAACACACTTCTCCCCCTCCTCCCACCCCATCCTCACCCCCTCCACTGCCGCCTCCAACTCCTCCATCCCCAACCCCCCCAACACCACAACTCTCCCTACATCCCCCTCCCCCACCTTCACGAACCCCTTCTGCCCCTCTTCCTTCCCCTCCTCCCTCGGCAGCCCGACGACGGCAATTAGGGTGCCCTTCTTCGCCTTTAAGCGGAGCGGAGAGTCATTAGGCACCATGTAGGTGAGGGCAAAGGGCTTGCCTTGGCGGTCTTGGAGGATGAAGGTAGGGCGCATGATGGTCATGCTTTCTTTGTAGGTGGCGAGGAGGATGTGAGGGGAGGGGATTGTCGGTAGGGTGGCGAAGGAGGGGAAGAGGGTGGTGTTGGTGAGGTCGGGGGGTGTTTGATTGGACATTGTGAGGGATTGTGATATGTCGTGATGTTTTCACAGGATGGTGATGGTTTTCTGGAATGAATAGGTTGATGTGAAGTTGATGTTTTGCCAGAAAGATCACTGATGTATTTATACCCTAGCCTACCCTTGTCAACACTTTGACCCTTTCCGCTCCGTCTGAAACATCACGATAGCTTCACCAAAATTTAGTAATCTAGCACTTGGAATAAATACCATTAGATAATACAAAAAGAAAATCGATTGCTAGATATTATCAATAGAAAGATATTATTCCAACAATGGTAATCCGAAGCAAGAATAAACAATAAGAGCCCCCCAAACGCCTTTTTCATAACATCGTCAAAATAACATCAATACATGCCTTTATGCTGCCCCCATACACATCCAAAAGTAACAAGACATACTTATCACAATGATAAAAAATGTCAAGATACTTGCCCCCGCTTTGTCTCCTGCTGTCACCGGCATATACGTCGGCAACAATGTATCCGAATTTCCTCCCGCGTTCGGATCTCCCTGACTAGTACCTCCCGTATTAGCTGTTAACGGCGCCTGCACCTCATCCACCAACAACGCCGATACCGCACCCAGCACATTCATCTCTTGTCCACATCCTGTTTTCCCATCAAAGACCCCTTTACTCCAACTGAAGCCGCATTGTCGGCCATAGTCGCCGCCGGTGCACTGAGCGATAGCTTTGGCAGCCGAGTTGCGCAGCACGGGCATGATGGTGTCGTAGGTATAGGGGGCTACTTGGACAACGTTGGTCATCCAGCGGGCGACGTAGCCCTTGAAGGACCACATGTCGGTTGTGCATGAGAGATCGGCTTCGCACGAGAGCTCGTAGGCGGTATTGTTGGGGAAGAAGTTGCGGAGGGTGGCGTTGAGCAGGTTATCGACCTCCGTTTTCCAGAAGGTAGAACCATTGGTGAAGTTATAGAGGTAGGCTGCTCCTTGCAAAAAGACGCCGTTGTTGTAGGAGAATTGCGCTTTGTTGATGTCAGTACAGTTTTCTTGCACGTGGCCTCCATCATAGATGTTGTAGTCGTCGTCGATGAACTTGACTTCATTCTTGATCCAATTCCAAGTATCGTTGGCGTACTTGGCATACGTTTCATTTCCAGTATACCGCGCCAACCTCGCACCAATGTTAAAGAAAACACCATTAGCGATACCTGTGCACAAGGTTAGTCCCACCATCTACGTACGTACTAGCTTGCACACGCACACGCACTCGCGATTCCGTATCACCTACTATTTTTGTAATCGTAACCGTTGTTCGTCATGGGAATCTGCCAGCGCAGCCCTCCATTACAATACGAGTCATGGCGATCCGGTGCGGCTTGCGTGTTGAACACCGCCTGTGCGAGTGCCAGCCATTGAGGTTGACCCGGGTCTGGATTTTCAAAGCCTGTCTCCGCTGCCAACATGGCTGACATTCCCCAAAACCCTTGATCGTCATTTCCGAGGGATGCCGTGTAGTTCTTTGGCATGTAGTCGGCTCCTTCGCCCACTTGAAACAATAGTGCTTGCTTGACGACATCGTTGTAGGAGGTGTCGCCCGTATAGTGCCAATAGTCAATCATGGCGCCCCAGAGAGCACCACCCTCCCACCAGTAGTAATCACCTGCTGGTGGGGGGCCGGGAAGAACTCCGGGAGTTCCACCCGAGATGTTTCCCTTGTAGTATACCATCGTATCGTATGCGAGTGTTCGTGTTGATTGTTTGATTGCCTCTACATGAACAAACAAATATTAGCATGTAATTTCAGATGGTATGGTTCGGGGTCAAACTTACCACTAGTATCAATATTGAACACTTGCGCCGATGCGCCAATAGCCATGATGGCCGTCGCTCCCGTAGCCCACCTCATATTTTTCGAACTGGTTCTTTTGCGGTATATGTTGAATGTCGAATGTCTCGAGATTGTATCCGTATATCCCTAGTGGATAAGTTGTTTCCAAATAGATAACCGTCAAGAAACCATAGCCCTCAGATCACCATTCAAACCGGACCTCTCAACTTGTGCAATATCAAGTCACCATTCAAACCAAATAACCTACCAACCCGACCCGTCGTCACCCAACGATCGCCAAACAAGCCAGTGAATCTCAAGAAATACTGAAATACTCAATGCGTTCTTCGGTTCGGTAAATACAATTTGTAAACCACAAATGAGAAACAAGAAATATATAAGATCACTCACGATCGTCAGCCGTTTCGTTTCACTGAGTCGGTCGTTCGTAGGCCGTCGCTGTCGCTTGAGCATGCACTTGTGCGCAACGACGATACAAAACAAATGCTTCGCTTCCACTATCTGCTCGGTCAGTGGGCCAGGCTCAGAGTGCGCAGGTAATCTAGGGTCTGGATGGCCCCCAGGGTGCGCAATATAATCTTGAAAGCTTATTTTTATCCTTTTCCTTTGTCAAAGAAAAAAAAAAGAAAATAATCAGCCGGTGAGGTTTAGGTGAGGTTTATTGTCGTGAAACTGGGGGGGTTCCTGTTGAAAAATATATGCGCAGTATCGAAGACGGCGGAAGATATGGTCAAAGAATACAGGACAGAAGAAAGCAAACAAGTGAATGATTAGATGCGAGAGAATAGAAATATCTCGATGGCATGCCAAAGATACAATATCACCACAAATCCAGTTCTTATCGTCTGTTATTCATCAGAAAAAAAGAGATTCCCAATTGCACTGCCGGAAACACAAACCATACCCAAAAGTCAAATTCAAAATTACCCTACCCCCCCTCCCCCATACCTTCCTGCAATCCAATCTTCGCCCTTCCCACCTTCCACGTTAGCTGCTGCCAACCCCGTCGTCCGCCCCTTCCTAAAATCTTGTAAAATCTTGTAAAATCTTGTGAAAATCTTGCTCAATCATTCCCTTGCCACCATATTTTTTTGGCCTCTAGTGGTCTGTCCTCAGCCCACCTTCCTTATCTTCTAAAACCGAAGGTGTTCCATCCCTGCCAGACTTAATAATATCGGAGCGTATTATTGGACATCGGGTTGAGAGACTGTCCGCAGCACCCGTATAAGTATTCGTGGCGAAACCTCTATGAGCTTCTCTGCTGGTGCCCGTGCGACTAGTGAGTTAGTTGTGTTTACTCGTACAATTAGTTAGCTTCCAGTTCTTCCCAAGAAAAATAACTCAACATCGCCAGCCGAATGTGCTAAAGACCATAAGCCTCTACATTTATCCAGCTTCGCAGGGCCAATGTCAACGATTTTCATTATTGCCAAAAAGAAAAGGCCGGGAGCTGTTGCATGGTCAGGGCTACAGAGGTTTGGGCGGCAATAACCTCAATCCTGTCGATTCCTGACGACAGATCCTTCCTGTGAGACGTCCACCACGGTGATGTGGAGATTATGTGAGATATATGGCGGGACGTTTTGTTGAGTAATTCTGTGACTGGTGGAGGCAGCTCGTGTTGACATGGGCGATCGGGCTGTGACGTTGTCTGTATTTAGCTAGACTGTCAGTGGCTATGCATCACGTTTTAATTAGATTAACTTATCTTGAAGTATAAATATATATGTGGTAATGTAGAAGAAAGTGATGCTGCATGTTTGGTAACAACGTTCTTCTTGCACCGCCGCCAGAAAATCACCCAGTTTGTCCAAAATCTGGAGAACCCTGGTTATCATGCAGAGCATGATCGTTCTGGGGATTTTCAATAAGTTCTGTGTGGTTCCATGATTCCATTTTGGGGCTTTACCAAAAGAAAATGACAAGCAAACCTAAAATATCAACATTAGACAGCACTAATCATAGCCGACGAGTCACTACACCATGCTGTCATCCGTAGTATCCGTTGTCTAGATGCATGATGCCGTCTCTTCGTATTTGATAACATCGCCGACGAGTCGGACTAGAGATAGCGTCACGTCCGTCCTCGACGGCAAAGTCCAAAAAAGCATGATTAACCTGTAAATCACACGTAAATGACTATGTAAAATATTATGGTTAATGTTCAAACAAGATGGACAATTCGAGACCCTGCTAACTAATCTTATAAGCCTCAATACCATAGTCCGCTTTGGGCAAAATAAAGTAAACATTTGCCATCTCAACTAGTCACTCTGTGTTACGCGGGATCTGACAAGCTACGAGCCATTGGAGCTTCACATTGGCAAGTTTCGGAAATACTATGTAGTAAATCAATGCATATTAAATTAAGTTATAACAGAAAATAATGAAAGAAACTAATTCTAACAAATAACGGCAAAACAAAGGAAATAACAAAGCGAAGGAGATTAACAAATTATAGATCCTACCAAGATCGACAGCCGTCTCTCAAGTCGACCCCATATTGCACAACCATAATATCCAACTCCACCTCAGAGGACAATCTATTTGTCCTGAACCATCATCCCAAGACCTATCATTGGCAGAGTCCAGGCAGTGTATTTCTTCTCGCCAGTCATGACAACCTCATATCCCTGCATCCCACTCGTGGGGCAGTCATCCGGCTGCACCAAGAAGTCTGAAGTGTAGTTGGTCCATTTTTTGTCGCCAGACGACGAGAAAATGGTAATGTCCGTCAGATGCTTATCCCGCTGGTTGTTCAGATAATCCTGCTCGCACGATAGCGGCGTGTTCGGTATCGTCGAGAACAACTGGAAGATAATCGGGAACAACGAGTTGTAGTAAAGGGTAATCCCCGTCGCCTCAAAGTACAATGAGCAAGTCTTGTTGGCGTACGTCTTGTCAAAGTTGAAGGTGTGGAGCATTGTGCGTTGGTCAACGTCGTTGGTGAAGGAGGAGCTGGAGGAAGAGCAGAATTGGCGAAATTTGGAACCGCGGTTAAGGAGGTCATAGGTCTTGCTGATGTTGGGGTAGACGAAGTCTATGGTGGGTTCAGAGGCTTTAACGGGAGAAGTGGGCGTGCTGTCGGCACGGGGATGAAGCCAGAACGGCGGGAAGGAAGGCAAGGGCCGGGACAGCGAGGCTAGAGAACATCGTGGTGGTGGTTGTATGATAGATAGTTTGATCAATTTGAGTCATTATAAACTGTGGGAATTATTTTGTTGATCTGTTGACAAGGAGTGTTTGATATCTTTGAATGTTGTGAGTTTGTGATGAGTGATACCGAGAAGACACGACTTCATCCTCCGGGTCCTCCTCACTCTTATATTTAACTTCATCACCAACAGTTTACATCGCCACAAGAGGTCTCCATCGGAATAACAATGTAATACATCATCCGTCATTCTAGTATTGCCCTCCATCCCGAGCTCACATGTATATTTGATAAACTGCCCTTTCGGAACACCTACACGAGGGTCTTATTCGCGAACAAAGACCATCCAAGAATATATTCGCCAAAATGAACATGGAGATCCTCGAGGCTGAGTCGTTTATTTTTGAGCTTAAGTGGAGATAATGAGAGAAACTCCAACTTTGGTCGGTGATGGAATCACTACGTTAGTATCCCTTTGTATTCTCGAGGGGACCCAAAATTTCATTGTTTGGTAAGATGAGGGATATTAGAAGGGAATGCGGGCTATTATATTGGATCTTAGGTTTTTATAGCGTCGTTACTGTGGCTTCAATTACAGTAATGTGTCATGTACGAGGAATATCCAGTGAAGGTCTTAATGAATAAGATGTGAAATTTTTTGAATACGCAACAAGATGTCGATTTCAATTCTATCTAACTGATGGTCAAAAATAGGGTTATAGGTGGAATAAGGTTACACACAAACATGCAGTGTTTATGAACTCACCTATACTGTTGCAAAGAGTCAAACTTTATGTACAGTATAGAATATAAACACGCACGGTCTATGCCCCTACATAACAACTAGGTTCCGTGTTGTCGTCGGGCATATGCGGCTAGCCCCAAACACGCAAGTACAAACTAGAATTGGAACCGCAATAGTCTCAAAATGGAATGTTTGAGCTCGCTCCACCATTTCATAAGACCTATGCATTCATATCTCACTATCCCGCATAACAAGCAGGGGATGAACTCACGGGTGTCTGCAGAGATGGATCCGGGAAAACCACCGCCGTGGTATACAACGGGCGTTAGTGGCCGATGAGTTACAAGAAAAAAGTCCAGGAGCCAAACAATATATTGGCAACTGACTGAAAAATCCGTTTACAAGTGTGTATATATAAGAGGGAAATACGCTGGCAGCCGTGGTCACCGTTTGGACGGGACTGCATTGTTGTGGTCTTCTCGGTGCCATTGGACGCAAACTGGGTGTTTGCATGAGAGGTTTATCGTGACAGTCTTTTGCCAGATGCGGTCATATTAGATGACGCTGCACCTCTTACATACATAAAGTTATTGTTTTTGGTCTGAGATGATCTGCTGTGGATGTCGACCTGCTACATATTAATGATCATCAACGGATGCCCTGCAGTTGCTATGCATGTTGCTTCGCTGTGTCGTCTTTTTATTATTATTTTTTTCCCTAGATACCAGAGCCTTGTAACCTGATCGGGATATTAATGGCGGGGTGCACTGCTATGGGTGATATCGCAAGCTGATTTCAAACAAGCTTTGGCTTAGTGATTACGGTTGACTGCTTCGCCAAGACTGCCCACCACCATCATGGCCCTGAGAGGATTATGCATGACAACCAAGGCTCTGGTGGCTGCGCGATATGATATTGGTTTGCAATCCTCATTAAAAAAGAATATTTCTGTTGGCAATCTTGCGTTTACATTTCATTCAACCTCAGCGTCATATCAAGACGATGATCAACAGCTAGAAGCTTCTGCTCCTTCCTCACTATCGCGATCTAACTGCTATTATTCCCCCGACGAGAAACTCATTTGATCACGAGCCCGCAAGTACATTCCCTATCACATCCATTTACCTTCATTTCCAACCACCGCTATCCGTCAACGCTATTGCTCGCCTGCCGCCCGACACATAACTTCCTTCCGGTTTGTGGCTCCCTACCATTATCCACCATGTTATCAGGGTTGATTTGACGGAAGTCACTGTCGTTACAAACAAGTCATATGTAAGTGACTTCTTCGTTCACTACATCAGACACATCCGGGCTGACGATAGTGCTTGCCTTGCTGGGCTGGTGGAGTGGAGTGTCTTGACTACTTGTAGAGCTGTTCCTTCCTATTTGGTCTATGAGGTCTACAAAAGTATTCCTAAATAGGAAATCCAAACTGCGATTGATGAGTGATGTCGGCCCACCAATTGAAGGCCCTGTGAGCGGTAGTGCTAGTATCTTCCCTTTCACCTGCAATTTCCGAATCGTGATGGGGTTTAAGGTCCACTCTTACCGTTTACAAAAAGGGTACCCTTCCGCTCATTTCTACATCTGAAAACCTCCTTTTCTTTTATCATGTCATCATCCTCTCGCATTCAAATCCACTGTTTACATCCAGTTAAGTTCCATCACCCATCATGTCCAGTTCTCACGTCTTGTTCCTTGTGGAGGTTTACACTCTTCTGTCTGGCATTCAGATCCATAGGCAGTCAGTCAAGTGCGTTCTTCTGTATTGGAACGAACCCAGTTCCATTCCTCGGGTCCGCGTCTTCCCAATCGAGCGGGTTCTCGATACCCTTCATTCTGGCAATGAGTTCAGCATTGGAATCACCAAGGGCTGGACCAGTCTCATGCCTAACAACACCTTCATTGGCGACTTGACAGCCGGCGAGTACTGGCAAGTTCCGTGGCCCTGATGGCCAACCCAGCCCGGCTTGTCCCCGTTCTCAGTTCCATCGCATTATCGAAAATTTCGGCCTGGAGTTCCACGTTGACTTCGAGCTTGAGTTCATGATCCTCAAGAAGTCGGAGACTGGCTCTCTCTGAGTATCAGGGGTCCTGGTCTTACGATCATGCTCTCGACACTGGATACGTCGAGAAGATGGTTGAGCCCGCTGTTGAGGCGCTTACCGCTGCTGGCGTCAAGGTAAAGCAGTACCATGCCGAAGCTGCCTCCAGTCAGTATGAGATTGTATTGGCTCACAAGCTTCCCATGGAAGCCATCGACAACTTGCTCCATGCGCGGAAGGTCATCCGTGTTACTGCTCACCAGAATGATCTTGTAGCGACGTTCTATCAAGTTCTGCCACGATCTCTGTGGTTCCGGCAGCCACGTTCATCTGTCTGTCATGAAGGCTCGGAGATTGCAGAGGATGATGCCTTTTACGGTGGTATCCTCCGTAATCTCCCAGAAATCCTCGCCTTCATATATGCGTCTCCGGCTTCCTACCTTCGGATGAAGAACCTCTAATGGGCGGGAGGTACCGTCGTCGCCTGGGGCATGCAGGACCATGAAACTGCTCTGCACAAGATTGCTAGCACACTGGGAGATGAAGGCAATGGACGGGTTAGCCAACTCCTATCTTGCCTTGTCTGCTATCTTCACTACTGGCGTTTATGGCTACATTGATGGTCTTGAACCCCACCTCGACGATTGTACGCTCCCCTTAGCCACTGATAGTTCCGACAAGAAGAATCCCTGGAAGGAACGTCGTGCCCTTCCCCGCACACTCAGTGAGTCTATTCGTGCTCTGGAGAACTCTGAGCTGATGACCATGCTTAACGAGGAGCTGGTCCGGAAGTATATTGTGATGAAGAGGAAGTTGCCATCTATGCCCCGATGAGTCTGGAGGCGATGAACAGTTTTATTTACGAACGGTACTGAGCTGCAAATACGGGATGGGGGGCGAAGTAAGGGTACTGGTGAGGTTGGGCATCATTACCTAGTGTTTGATGTTTGGATATCTTTCATACATTGGTCTCTTTGTCTTGGATTTCATGTCTTAGTCAGTTTGTGTAAGTTGAGAGTTTTGCTAGGGTCAGGTCTGGTTTCACGGTGGAGTTAACAGTACTCATCAGTTAAAGGCAACACTAGAAGTTCACGATAGATGAGGAAGATTTGAGAATGCATTGTTGTCTGCTTTGCTTTTTTTTTTTTAAAAAAAAAAAGTCAACTGTCCGTGAACACCAAAGACCAAGGCTATATATATACCTACTATACAAAATAAAGAGATGAAATTTTAAGTCAATCTGGATCAATGCCGTAGTGAAAATATATATATATATATATTTAAAAGAAAATACCAGAAATATCACAACAGGATATCACAGTCCACAGGTTCTCAACAAATCCCCAATCACCGTGACGGAGCATTGAATTGCCGCCAACATCGTCTAGACCCAACATGTACTAGCCACCCAGAAAACCGCTTAGGCATCGACATTCATCGCATCACCTGCCGGTGCAACTTTCTGGCCAACTTCTCTCTTTCCGCCTTTGTGGCCGCCCTTCTTGGAGCCCTTACCAAAACGCTTCTCGTAACGAGTCTTGTTGTCCTCGGCCAATTCAATCTTCAGGTCACGACCCTTGAGTCTCGTAACGTGCCACTTGCGCATCTTGGGCTTCTTAGGCTTCTTGGCTTTACCCTCGGCCCCAAGCTTTTCCTCTTCAGCCTTGGCGGCAGCTATTTCCTCCTCGCTCTGGAAGTCCTCTGGGTTCGCCTCGTCATGGGGAACCAGAACGTAACCCTTAACAGCGGCGGCGGCAGCATCCGGCTCCTTGAATTTGACCCATCCGTAACCCTTGCATTTCCTAGAGTCCTCAAAAGTAGCGACCTTGACCCAGTCGATGACTCCGCATTTGTCGAAAAGATTGTAGACGTCGTCCTCGTTGGCGGTGAAGGGGAGGTTGCCGATGTAGATCTTTTTGATGGCATCGCGTTCGTGCTTGGAGAGCTTCGAGTAGTCGATGGGCTCGTCCTTCTTCTTACCGCGGGCGGGCTCCACGGGCTTCTCGACCTTGGGGCGGCCTTCGAAAGAGGCGGCATCCTTGATTAGGAGCCGGCGGGCGCCGAATTGAGTTTCCGATAGGGCAATGGCGGCCACCTTGCCGTTGACAGAGTCAAAGTCGACATAGGCGAACCCCTTATTCTTGCGGTTACCGTTGGTTAACTTTTCTTTCGAACTGGGCATCTTGACGCGCGTAATGGACGTATCGAGGATGACACCGCCCGAGTTATTGACCAGCCATTTCCGCAGGTCACTGGTGGTAAAATGGAAATCAAGATTGCCAACCCACACGGCGTGTTCGGAACGGGGCTTCTTAGCGGCGGTGACTACCGTTTCGGGGGTCTCGCCAGGGGCAACGTCGAGGAAGTCGTGGTCGCTGACGGATTTCTTTTTGGATTTGGCGATGGTGGTGGGGTCTTTGCCCTTTTTGAGGAGACGTTTGGCCTTTTTGGAGGGGGGTTCGGGGAGGTTGAGGTCGACGGCTATTTCGTCGAGTTCGGCTTTGCGCTTTTTGGAGGTGGCTTCGGTGGCTTCGAGGGTGGGGTTTTCGGTTTTGGTTTCAGCAATCGTAAGTTTCGGTGCGGCGGCGGGAGTCTCTTCAGTCTTCTTGGATTTTTTGGACCTCTTGACCTTGACAAGGGCCTCGGTAGCGGGGGCGACGTCAATCTTGACACCGCCGTCGACTTCGTTCTCGGCCTCGGAGGCCTTCTTTTTGGAACGTTTGCCCATTATGTGTGGAGTGTATAGTTTTTGGGATGAAGAAAAAAAACGTAATAGGACAGAAATTGATCTTTATTGTTCGAAAGCAATATAAGAGTCGTGCTTCGCAAAAGGGGTATCACTATAAAAATTTAATCCAATTTATGGCTGAAGAAGGCGCAGACTCTCGCTTCAATGGACCGAGGGTTTGACTCCGAATGTCCCTCACTATTTTCATCATTAATCGCAAAACCAATCTATGATACCATGCTCTTACAGCAGAAAAAAAAGGTTATCTGCCGGGCGGTAAGTATGATAAGAGATTGGCGACACGGTTATTGAAGGTACCGAAAGAGGCTCCTAAATCATGGGATAAAAGTGGAGAGTTGAGTCTGCTCAATGTCGAAACAACTATGTTAGACAGCAGAACGACATGTAGTGATGACAGTCCCAATACGACATGCAAACATTATAGCAGTGACGTGGATAGATTTCTTGGATGGGAATTTACTGCATTTCTATACGTAGATATAGTGTTCTGGGGCAGGTGATGTGCACAGCCGATGGGTTGGGTTGGTCAGGCGGATTACGGGTCAGTCTATAGAGGGGGAGGGGGGGGGGGGGGGGGGGGGGGGGGGCACGCAGACAAGAAAACAGCCGGATAGGATGGTACATTTGTAGGTAAGCTGAGGTCATCGCTGAAGGATGATGTACATGTGTACTTGCAACGACATGTGTGGGTGTGGATGTGTGCTCCACTTCAGATGATTCGGCATCCCGAGCAATAGTTGATGCGAGGCGCTTTGTGAACGGTGGGTAGTTGGACGGAGACTTCATGGCGAAGCTTTATGGCCGCAGATACGCGGATGCAGACTGCGACTTATGTCATGCAAAATAATACATTGCCCTCTCTTTTTTTATCGCGGCCATGGTGTTTACGTATCTTTGGTGCACCTCATTGGTGCGGACGATCCAGCTAGTTTGACAATATGGTTCGCCCGAGACGGCCGGGAGCTGCAGGAACTGTGGCAGCCGGTGATGTCAGTTGGGCACGGGATGCAGAAGAGAGTACCAACGATTGGAGGGCGGTTGGCATGACAAGTAAATATTTTGCAGGGCAATGTGGAGGGAGGGTCGCATTGTGGTAAGCATGGCTGTGAGGAGCTGGTCGGGGAGGAAGAGAGCGAGTTAGAGGAAGGGATGTGGTCGAATGATAAGTGAGGGGTAGGCGGAGGAGGAAGAGAGGGGCCCGTTCAAGTCTATTTAAGTCCAGATTTGAGAGGTTGTGTTTACCAAGGTTTTCTCTGCCCACCGTTGACGAATGATATGCCATGTGCATCATTCCTACAATATAATATATATATATATATATATATTACATCCACCAATGTGTGAGGCCCAACATCGTCGACCCCTCAGCGATGGCCGTGATAGTCACGTGTCTTTTACTTTTGACATCTGAAAATCGAATATATATGAACAACCTCCACTTGTTTATTTTCCCGCATCATTGATGAGTTTTCCAGCTAGAAATTCCATTTCGATCAGCGAATCCCGTCTCTTGCACCCACCGACCAAAATTTTCAGCAGTGAAAAAATGTGCATCTCACATTTTTAAGTTGCAAGGGAGTCTGATTGATGATCGACCGCAGGGGCCAATCAACGGCGAATTACTCCCAGGTAACGATGATGGCCGGGAGCACGGAGCACGGAGCACGGATGGATGACTCTTGTTTGTGATGGAGACAACAAGGTGTTGGGACCGCCACTGTTGTGCTAGTGTTGCCGCCTGGTTAGGACCGGAGCTTGACCGGTGGTATCTGAATAAGTTGAGATTGGAGGGTTTTTCAATAGCCCAATCAGTGTGATAATGTGCAGTAGCATCCTGACGGGGGCATGTTGCTAGGTTGAGGGTCGGATTGGGCTGTATACAACGGTCTTTGATGACCTTGGGCTACACAGTACATTAGGTGGTCAAGAGTTGTGGATTGAACATGAGACAAAGCTTTAGTGTGTCAAAACATGCAGGTGTCAGGAGCTCCGATATAAAAGTACAGAAATGTAAAAAAAAAACACGAGACACAGCACGGAGTTCATGTCTCTGGGATCAGTCGGTAAGCGGTCGGCAACGGATATCGGGCCAAGATCTTGTCGAACCTGCTGGAACTGGACCGGCGGCATCTATCGGATTTGAAATTCCTTGGTATGCTGTATTACAAGCAACTGGATCTGACAAATCCTCGAGGCCTTAGGCTCCGGGATTGGGTCTCCGCAGCCACCGAAGCACCGGTCAGAAATAGTAGAGCGTCCGTTAGCATCGAATCCCGGAGAACCCAAAGGTATCCTGCAATAGATCTGATCCGAACTGGTCTGCATGTATCCCCTGTCAGCCTCATCCGATTGCCAGCAGTGTGATTGCTGGCTATATCAGTTTCAGAGTCCGATCTGTAATATTGCTGCAAATTTGAGGCTACATGGCACTGCTATAGTCAAGCCCCCTCAGAGCTTGACGGCCTCGCTTGGACGAAATGCACTGTCTCACCTCAACCGCTGCTCGGCCCCTGCCGAGGAAGCACCTCTTGTCTTGTCTCCTTTCTCCGCCCAGGAGCATCGTGATTCAGGTCGCTTGCGTCCAACGTTGTGTAAACATCCTCATCATGCAACACAGAAACAACGCCGCTGCACATGGTACACAACATGTTTTTCACGCACAACATTTCATGTCGCAGGATTTTCTCTGCAGACGTGATTACATGAAAATGCAACACCACTATTTCTTGTCAAGATTCCAACTGCAAATGATTCAGGCACACACTGCACACTAATGTTATATGTTATATTTGTGTGTTGCCGTTGTATATATATATGACCAATCACCAACCAGGGACATACAGCAGTCCCGGTCTTACCCTCATGCAGCCTCCGCCCCATCCTGACAGAAATATGTAAACATGAAGCAAACCAATCGCCAGCACATTGAGGTAACATTATCAGAGAATTACATCGTCATTCTTCCTCGCAATCCGCCCGCCACTCCACCCATCCACTCAAAATCAGGAATGGGACCAGGTCCTTACACTCGGTCACGCTAGAAACCTTGGTGAACCGGGTTCCAGCCCAACTTGGACCATTCACGGGCCAACGCTGGGGGCTTGATGCTCAATATGCTTTTTTTTGTCTTATGGTGATGACCTATTATTGGCGTAACTCAACCCTCCCACTGATCCAACAAAATATACAGATACTACATGCGGGAGAATGAATAGCAACAGACGTTTCCAGACACATTACTGCATTAATGATGTCAGACCGCAAGACACTCATACATTGGACCTACATGCGTATATTGGCGATAGATAAAGAATGTCACATACATGCATGTTTGGTGTCTCTCAGACAAAAAATGCTGTCCCATCAATGGCAGCTACTGAAGCCCTCTTGTACCTTCTCAGAATGGAACTCATCGACAGTCTTTTTCTCGGTCACTTACCTTCACGATGCAAGTAGATGTAACAGCTGCTACTATATACAGAAGAAAAAAAATTGTGGGGATCCGCTCAAACGTTACCCTTCCCTTTCATTCCGTAGTTGTCTGTTACTTAGTTTTTGATGCTCCTTCCGAATGTCTTGCCTGTAGCCAAAAGACTTGTCGTTGAGCATTTTGATTCTGAGTTTTGCCGGGCTGAAAGTAATTCCATGGCATATTTTAGTGCCATTACTTACTGTTTAGACAAACCTCAGGAACATCAGCTTGGACAGCTATACTAAATACAATAGTTTAGCTATGATATGATGCTATATGACTGCAGTCGGAGGAATGGTGCTGCACTAGCCTAACTAGATTCGTAGTTGTTAGTTGCCGTCCTATTTAAAAGGAAAAAAAAAGGGTACTGCAACCAGCCAACCACAAACTGACAGGCTATGTGCTTCCAACATTATCACACAAACAAGCTGTAAATATATGAAATGCCCTTGTAAATCCCACTCACTCACCCATCGCACAGCACTAACTAGCAATCAATAGCGCTTTAGTTAAGTGAATTTGCCTTCCTTCTCTTCGCTCCGTGTTCTCTCCTTTTATTTTCCCTCCGCCCAACATCCTCACTACAGAAATAAAAACCTTTCCTTTCTTTTATTTCTGGACGTGCTGCTATTTCATCATCGCAACATTCTTCCGTATTCCGGCCTTTCTGCAAACCTTGTGGCCCGCTTGTGTCCACATTACCTTTTCTTGTTTATACACCGCGGTCTTCACTCTCCGGAACTTTTTTTTCTTCTTTCGTTCTTCCTTCCCGAATCAATTTCGGTATCGCCTTGGTTAGTCGCTGCTAGCTGTTTCTCGGAGTTGTCGCTTGGTATCGGTACAGTCTTGTTGTCATCAGTCAATCTTCAGACATTTGGAATATCTTCAATAAGAATATCTCGATGACCCGCTGGTGAACCACTCGATTCCTCAGGCTCGATATTCTTTCGGTAGCAATCGGCCAAATACGACTTATCGTGGATTCCGTCTCGCACTCAGTATCCAGTCGTTCCGTCTTGTTCGACGCCAAACTAATATCTTTGACATACCAACCATGAGCGCTATTCTCCCTCCCTATCCGACTATCTTCCCCCATAACCACGAGGTGCCTCGCCGATCCCCCCAACGGTCCAGTACGTCCAACTTGCATTTTCGAAGTACCCCCAAAATTGAGTTACTGACACAGCCTACAGTGTCACCTTTAAATATTCCCGCCTCCCGCAAGCGCAAAGCAGATGACGACGACTTGGAGATGGGTAGTTCTCCCGCTGCCTCGCCCGCCACTTCACATCGCCAACTTGCTCGTCCTGTCAAGAGAAACCGCCAACTCGAAGTTACCGGCCGTCAACTAAACCTCCCTAGACTCCTCGAAACTCTGGATCCCTCTCAACTTCGTGCCTTCCTCGAGCAAATCTGCATCCAGCATCCAGACATTGGCCACCAAGTTCAGACCTCCGCCCCCAAGCCGTCCGTCTCCTCCGTGCTGGATATCCTTGATGGCTACATGACCCGCCTCCAAGACGCCATGCCTTATGGCAATTCGTCTTCCGACTACACATATAACCGGGTTAAGCAGCCTCTTGTCGCCCTCATTGAGGCCCTTGCCGACTTCACTGCACAGTTCCTGCCGCCAGTCGAAAACCAGCTTACCAACTCTCTCCAATTTCTCGATGGCGCTACCAAGATCATCTACGCCCTGCCCAACTGGGACTCTCCGTCTTATAGTCATCACAAGGACACCGCTTACGATGAAATCTCCAAGGCCTGGGCCCTTGTCTTCAATGAAGCCTCCAGCCGTGGAGCTACCTCTTTCCAATTAACGTCTGGTGGTTGGGAACAGACGCTCAACCGTCACAACGCCCAATCTGGTGGTCGGTTAGAGATTGCCGTTAAGGCTCTCCAGAATGCTTGCAACATTGTCCCTACGTCTGGTAGCAATGATGCCAATTCGATTAGAAACCAATTGATGTCTGGTACATACGGTCTGTCAAGTGTTCGTGTTGGACACTGGTAGTCCCAGTACTAACCTCCTTGTTCTTGTTGGCGTTTTAATTCTTTAGTTTTATTGTGATTCCCATCATCATCTCGCGGCTTTTTTTTTTTTTTTTTTTCATGGATCATCTGGACGGATATTTGACATTCGGCGCATCTTACATATCATCCTCGTTTTCGTTCTTTTACAGGCACATTTTTTATGTTGCCTTCGACTTGGCTACCAACCACAACATTCCTTCGTTTGACTTTTTATTATCAGCCCTCACTCTTTTTTTTATTTTCGACCTCACCAGTACCGTTAATGTTGATATTTTCGTCCTGTACAAGAGCTGAAACAACCATCCATCATCGGCTCTACGGCATCGATCGAATCTGCACAACATCTTGTTTTCCCGTAACGACTGCATCTTTGGTTTTTACTCTGCTCTTTAGTATATTGTTCTATTCTGTTCATTGTCTTTTTTCCTTCTGTTTTTAGAGTTGGGTTTTTTGGGTGTTCATAAGAGTGTTCTTTTGTGTAAAGTCTTGCACCTGCAATATTAATTCGTACGCATTGGGGCATTGTGGTTCCATAGAATTGTGTAGGCATTCTTGCACATATTAGAGACAGTTGCAGGAGAGATTTGGTATGTTTTTGAATATGCAATCAGACTATGACTACAGATTTATTAACTGATGTTTCAGTGGTAACCTTGTATTTTCGAAGAGTAGTATGTGAATGTGTTTTCATTTGGATTTGCCATACAGATGATTCAACCACCGAAAAAACATGTGAAGATACTTTATTGTAAATGCATAATCGTCATTTTCTGATGTTGTGGTATCCGACAGTCCGTGATGCATCCTGTAGTTCAGCTCCAAGCTTGTACGTCTGTGTCATCACTCCTGAATTTCGCTTCCGTTGTCAATCGTTGCCCTTGTTTAATTTCGTTATCAAAGTGCAATTTGTAAGGGTTACACTCACTAAGTTCTTAGAACCCTACAAGCCAGTTTAGCGTAAACTCACAATGAAACCAAAATATAAATGGGCTGCCCTTAGTGCTGACGGAACATTTATAATTCGCTTAAATGCAAAACTATTTATACAAGAACAACAATTACCTAGCCAACTTGAGTAACCCGCTAATTTCACTTGACTCCATCTAGAACTATATATATTCAACAATGACACCAGTGTCAGTATCTTTTCTTCTTGATCTCCAGACTCGCTTTGTACTCACAAAGTGTTAATTGGTGGCCGGCTCCCCCAAGTCGTCCCCTGTCAGTTCATTAGTAACTAGTCACGTGATCACCCGTTTTCCTTTCTCCATTGTTCGCGTCGCTGCCTACCGGGGGCGGCGCGTGGGAAGAGTGAGCCGCCATAAAGTAAATCAGAGCGTTGGGCTGCTATGATTAATTGTACTGACGTCGAGGATATACATCGACGACGAGGAGAAATTGATAGTGGCTCGTTCTTAATTGTTGTATCATTTTTATGGCTGATTGATTGATACCCATTCTTTTTAAGCTCTTTTCTTGGATTTATCTATCGTTGCGTTGATACTTGGAAAGCATCTGTTCAAGTTTGAGAAGGGTCCGTTGGAGTCATTACCTGATTGGGTAAATTGGATATTGAGAGTTTCTCTCGCAACTGAAAAGTGTGCGGTGTGGGTTTTGAGGGTTTCGAAACATTTTGGGAAGGTAAAGATAATTTACGATAACTTACGGGCTCTGAAATTATCGCTGCTTGGTTGGACGGAACCCGATTTGGGAGATATATCGGGTTGGAGATTTCGGGCTGGCCGATTGACAGCATATTATAACCGACAAGTAGCGAGGTTTTCAGATTGCCCAATATGCCTGCGTGAGTATAATAAAGACAAGTGAAGCAGAGGGTATTTATAAAAGAGAACCTATGAGACTGACCGCTCTCAGTGCTGGTGAACAACATACTGGCGGTATTGCCAATCCCTTCGAGGAGCCCCGTCCTCTTGTTTCTCAGTATACGGCCGATGAAATCGCAACGTTGCAGTACCGGCTCGACAAGCAGCTGGGGCCTGAATACATTTCGAATCGCCAAGGGCCCGGTGGTTCCCGGGTACATTATCTGGCGGCAGACAAGGTGATTAATCTTGCCAACGAGGTTCTTGGCTTCAATGGGTGGAGCTCTTCGATTCAGAATATCCAGGTGGATTTTGTGGATGAAAATGCGCAGACTTCCAGAGTCAGTTTGGGATTGAGTGTGATTGTCCGAGTGACGTTGAGAGACGGGACGTTCCATGAGGATGTCGGGTATGGACACATTGAGAACGCAAAGGGGAAAGCCGCCGCGTTTGAAAAAGCCAAAAAGGAGGGAACTACAGATGCGCTCAAGAGAGCGCTGAGAAACTTTGGTAATGTCCTTGGTAATTGCGTCTATGATAAAGAGTACCTTTCCAAGGTTAGCAAGGTTAAGCCGCTACCACAAAAGTTTGAAGAGGCGAATTTGTACAGACATGGCGATCGAAACAGATTGAACAGAGCACCCGAGCCTGTAGCGCCTGCGCCGGTGGCCGCTGCGGCACCACCGCCGAATAGACCGGCATCGATTGGACCAGGAATTAGTGGGATGAAGACAGCGGCGGCACAACAAATTTCGGCCAGAGGGGGGCGGTTGTCACGATCGGCGTCGCCGGCGCCAATCCCTGACAATATGTCTATGAATGATGACTTGGATGGCATCATGGATGGTGAGTAAAGTCCCTTGTGAGTCTATGTTGATGAGGTTATTAACAGATGATTATAGATATTGATGACGCGGATCTCTGCATGGCTGAAGAAGGGCATCCAGATGAGGTCATTCTACCCGCACCAGATCCAGTGCCGACACCGCAAACATCAGCGCCAGCTCCACAGCAGCACAACCAATACCAGAATTATCAGTCCAATAACGCACCACCACAACCGGGACACTTGCCGCAACAGAACATGAACCGCCAGTTCTACCAACAACCACCAAACGCTCCTCAAACTCCGATGAACCAAAACAGACCCAGCTACGGCGGTGGCATGCCCCAAAACAATGTTAATAATCCCCGCCTCATGCCCGTCAGTCGCCCCCAGTTCAACCCCTCACCCACATCCCGTCCCACCGGCCAACCTAACGGACCCCCGCCAGGCCCGTCACCTCAACCTCACCAACCCACTTCACAAACGGCCGGCCCCGCCGCTCCTCCAGCCGCCCAGGGGCCCCCACCAGGCGAAACTATCGGATTCTTTTCGGCCCGTGCAGTCAGCCAACTTCCCGAGACCGCCCTAACCGCCGCGACATCCCTCCCGCTCGCCCCGGGCACCGCCGCCTTCAACCCCAAGGCTGAGTCGCCGTCGATAAGGAAGACCCCGGGTATCGACCATTCTTCCTCGAAGCCGACAACCCGCACTCTCCAGCACGTGCCGCCATCTTCACAGTCGCAAACGGGTGTACAGAGCCCGTCTGCGCCGAGGCCGGTGCCGGGGTTTGCGAGGGGAGGGGTTGATGGGGCGAGGAGGATTGGGGTGCCAGGGATGATGGTGAGTCCACATGGTGGGGGGAACAGGGGGGCGTATAGACCGCCGACAATTATGAAGAGGGGGGCGCCGCAGTATCCGCAGTTGTCGCATCAGCAGCAGCAGAATCAGGGGGGTGGAGAGAGACAGGCGTTGTCGGAGGTGGCGGCGAATGTTCAGGGGAATCCGGGGACGGGCCCGGATAACAAGAGGCCGAGGTTGACATAAAGGGGAGCAAGTCGGAGAAAGGGGAATGTCGAAGAAGAGAAAAGGATGAAGTTTGTTCGCATTTGGCAGTCATTCTCTGGTTGTTCTCTCGTTATCTATCGTTATGAGATCATGACATATACATATACATCACACACAGATTTGGTATCTTGTAACTTGTAACTACAGATGGTGATAAACAAAGTGAGATTAACAGACATTAATGTAGAATCTAAACTGGACTTTTTGCAACAATGCATCCAAGATAACAGAAAACAGAAACATAAAGACACACTGTACAAAATGTTGATACACGGGCTGATTCCCCTCACCTGGCACCGAAGCTAACCGTCAATCAAGCCGCAGCGGCGGCAGCCATCTCCGCGACAGCCCTACCAGACCCTGTCATGCTAATCGGCTTCGCCAATCCCGAGCCGAAACCCAATGCCTTGCGGCAATAAATCCACCACTCAAACACATTCAACTTCATCTCCATCCTCCAAAATGACAACCATGCCGTCAGATAGCTAGCAGCAGCCGGTGGCCACAAAAGAGAGTGTCCCGTGCTATGGATCTTGTCAATACTCTCTTCATAGATCGTCCGGGCACAGTATCGCGCGAGAATCATAAAGCTGCGTATAGGCCCCTGACGTGTCTGCAGGTTCTCGTCCAAGCTGCGGGTGAGGTCGTTGGTCTTGAGGATAAGGAGGATGACGGGGGGCACTTTGCCGAGAAGATGTACAAGGTCGACAATTAAACCGTCCTGCAGCATGCCACTCATGCGCTTCTGCTCGGCCTCAGTACGCTTTTTAAAGATGCTTCCACTCTTCTTGACGACGCGGAAGTCACGGCCGGTAATGGCGGAGGCGAAGAGAGGAAAGTCTTTCTCTTCAATATTCGCTACTTCGATGGCGTACTTGCACATACGATCCATGTCGCCGTCAACAACAGCAAGCCACATCTTAGCATAGGACCGGCGCATGTCTTCGGGAATGTCACGGTAAAGACCATGGTCGTAGAGGATCACATCGAAGTTATGGCCACGGCGAGAGGGGTTCTTGCGAATGGCCAAGTTACCACCGTGGGGATCACAGTGAAGGGGGGCATTTTGACCAAAGATCATTTCGTTGAAGATGCAAGAGAGTGAAGCAGAGACTTCATCACGATCGATACCAACTTGATCCATGTATTCAAGATCGTCCAGGCGATGTCCCTTCTCAGCAGCCATGACAAGAATCCGACGTTGAGCCCAAATAATATCAGGAATCACGAGCGGCAATGACGGGATATGTGAGAAGTATTCTTGGGTACGTTCGGAATTGCGGGCCTCTTCTCTAAAGTCGAGTTCTTTCGGTAAGGACTCCTCCATTTCCTTAGCCAACCATTCTAAGTCGTATTCAGGGAAGACCCTCTTGAGTGTATTGAAGGTAAATGATGTTAACTTGATGTCGAGAGGAGAGAAGATGTCAAGAGTTGGGTGTTGGATCTTGACAGCGACTTCTTGACCATTATCGCATAACCGAGCCATGTGAACTTGCGCCAGGGAAGCGGCACCGACGGGTTTGGGATCAAATTCCGAGAAGACGTCCATAAGTTCTTTACCCGTATCCTTCTGGAACATATCCTGAATAGATTCGAACGACGACACTGGACATTTGTCTTGGAGAGGAACGAAGGTAGTCGTCCATTCTACAGGAAGGAGATAGTTCATGGCACTCTGGAGCATGATGTTAGTATAATTTTACCAGATCAAGACCATCGGGAAGCTCACCAGATGCTGACCCAGCTTAATGAAGATGCCACCATTTTGTTCTAAAACTTTCAAGGTCCGGTTTGCACATCTTTGGTGACACGCATGCAACTCGTCATTCTTTGCCTCCGCATCTGTCATCTTCTCCATCTTATTTATAGTCTGGCGGTAACTAAATTTCAGATCAGTGACTGTATCTAAAGCCCCCAATGGAAGATATGACTTACTCATTAACGCAAATCAACAATGCAAGACCGACTCTACCACTGCGTTCCGCCGTACCATATCCATTCTTGATTTCATCGGCGAACACAGCCGCTGTTCCCAGCGCTGCTGCTGTACCAGATGCATACAAGACAACTCGTTTCGGTTGCTCTTTTGAAGAAATATTTGCTGAATAAAACCAACCTCCACGACTAGAAAACCTCCCAGATGCTGTCCGAAGACCACAGACACTGGCCTGGAAAGCCCGCGGCTGAGCGGTGGCCGAGAGCCGAGTCCAGGACAGCAACGGGCTATGCATGATCCGTTTATGCGAATTTGAGACGAGAGACCAAGGAAATAAACGAATGGGACAAAATGTTCAACTCAAAATTTGAGATATCCGTCGGATGAAGACGGATCTCAACAACTGAACAGATTATTAAGTCAAGTAATTGGGGGTAAAATTTCAGTACACGACCAGAACACAATCAAGACTCTTCTGAGGAAAGAACCAGTATAATTTTCAAAGGAAGGTACTACCATAACCACCTTGACATATAGTGTCTCCATGAACTACAAACTAACAATTATCTGGATAACTTAACTTTCATACAAAATAACCCTCACATTGAGGGTCTGTAGCGACTGATGATCATCCGGATTGTAAATTCTTCCAGAGTCCGCTCTTTTCCGATCCCAATGACTTCATTGAAAATTCTGGTCAGCTTTGACATTAACCCTAGTTGAATCCTTCAAGGGGATTTCCAGGAACACTTCAAGCTTCATGGTCACGTGAGTCGTGCCGGTCAACAAAGGAAAGTGCATGCATGGCGTGGATTAGCGCGTAAAATGGGTTGGAGGCAAGAACGACATCACAGAAAATTGGCAGGTGTCGATCTGATTTTGAGAATTTTTGTATGATAGATGCCTAGTCTGTGCTAAAAATTTCACAGTACATCACTAATTTTACAACTCAAACCTGATTTGAACCTTTAACTTAACAATTGTCCCATCTCGTTACTACAACACCACAAACTCACGACTAACACGCCCGGAAATACGCCACTGCGTCTCTCGAATCCAACAAAAATTCTAACCTGATCCACACCCACTTGGTCCGATCGGTCTAACAGAGACACACCCCACCTTATCTTGTCAACTCTCAAGATTACAATGTTCACAACCTCAAATATGCCATCTCTCACACCCGACGACTGGGCCTGTCATCAACCACCTGTATCATCTCCACTCCGTCCTAGCAACAACAATCAGACCTCATTCTTCAACTCATCTCCACCTGGTTCCCCCACCAGATCGTCAACAATTAGGGGCTCCCAGGAGTTCCATGGAACCACCTCTATGTTTGGCTCTGTGAATTTCGACTTTTCGACTTCATCCCGTGGGGGAAACACCATGTCATCTCCGCCGCGTGGCGCAAACCGATACTCGAGGTTTGCTGGAAGACAAGCGAGACCAAACCCGGTCGCCAAAAAGAGAGAGGAGGAGCAAGCTACTCGGAGAAGATTATTCTTGAAGAACGTCAGAGACCGGGCAGATGACAGCCGATTCGAAAAGCGGTCCATTGAAGCTTATGTAAGTCATTGTAACCGAGTCTTGGCGACTACAAGATTCTAACCAATCTAGGCCGTTCGCAATTGGCACCAAGAACATCAAGAATACCTTGCTCGCAAAGCTCTTGAGGCATCTACTACTGATTGGGAGATGGATGTCTTCATTGAAGATGCCATCTCAGCGCAACAAGAGCCAGAAGAGGAGTCCGATTTGCCTGACATGGAGTTCGACGACTACCCTTCAGCTGCTGAACTAGAGTATGAGGCGATGATGACTGAGAGCAAGAAGGGTGACAACTATGGTGACCATAACATACCAATGTCTGAGTGGGATATGGATGACGATATCTTGCTTGACTTAGTCCGGAATGAGGAGGCAAAGCAGGGCAAAGATGTTATGATGTAATGTACCCGAGATCTTGTGTTCGTTTGTGATGTTTGTGTTTATCTTGTTGGAGTTCACTGGTATTCTTGTTTATTAGGTGTTCTGGGCACGGTCACAGACCGATTCCGGGACTTGTATCACGATATTCCTGGTGCTACATCTTCTGGCCCGGGATTCTGTCCACTCTTTGGAGTCGTGTTTTCTTGTATTAGTCATTTCTGTCAGCTGTACATACATTATATACCCAAACATTGGATCTGGTATTAAGAATCCGTGCAGAAATCTGATTAATTGGTATGAATTATTGAGGATTGCAGTCTTCTTCACCAGGTGCACCAAAGGCCTCCTGGGCAGAAGGCATGTCGCCAACCAAATCTGGTGGCGGTGAGCCAGCATCTTGCATCTGTCGTGTGTTAGCATATCTCCACATCGTTTTTGCTGAGACCTTGTTGACTTGCCTTTTGCATCCGCTCGACGATATATTGCCGATCCTCGGGCTTGTCATCATTGAACGCCGGCTCTTCAAACTTAGCCACAATCTCTCGTACCACCATCTGTTGCAGCTCATATCTCTTCTTATCCTCTTCTGAAATCTTGCCTTTATTGGCCTCCATCCACACCGGGAACGCCTTATCCAGATCCTTCATCGGCTCATACAAGATTTCCTTATTCGTTAGTTGCTCCATCATGCCCATCAACATCTTGGAAAAGTCCTCTTCCCCATTCGCTCCATCCGACCCCGGGAACCCCCCACCAGGCCCTCCACTGCCCATCTGCTTCAAAAGCTCTGAGAGAATGTCATCGCTGCCATCGGCGGCGGCAGCCTTGGTCGCTTGGTCGCCCGAGGTCTGCATGCGCTCAATGGTCTTGCGGATGGTGGCCTGGAAGTCGGCATCGCTGCGGGAAGTGGAAGGACGAGACGAAGTGGGGGGTTTGGGAGGCGTGGAGGAGGCGTTGGAGGAGGCGGCGCCCGCGACAGCCTCGGTGGTTATTTGCTTGAAGATTTCTTCAAATTGTCCCTGAACCTCTTTCTATCAAAACGGGGAGTTGTGTTAAAGAGTTGTTATTGGAAAGGGAATGGGTATGTTGCACATTGGGGTAAACGTACGGAGTCGGTGCCCATTTCACTGAGAAGACTGGCCATGCCGTCTTTGAGTTGCTTGGCGAACTCTTCCTCGCTCATTTCTTCTTCACCTCCGCCATATTTCGCAACCTTTTCACCACCGGTGTCGGTAGCACCGGTAGTAGCACTATTGGCAGTAGCATCAGTGGCGGCGGCGGCAGCAGCGGCTACGGCACCGCCTAAAGTAGTCGCCGAGAACTCATCAAGCATGTCTGGATATAAATATTAGCACGTGACTTCGATACTCTTGCCATTTTGAGCGGCTGCATTCAATAGGGGCTTATCTCACCATCGAGGTCATCCAGATCATCCTCATCGGGATCAGGAATCTCATCGTCACTTTCGAAGTCGGGCTTTGGAGGTGGGGCAGCCATGATGTCACTGTGGATTTATAGTGAGTTAAATGTGAGATCTGATGAGATTGAGCTTATTCGTAGTGCAATGTCGTCGGCGTTGATGATTGGGTATACCAAATCAAGGGTTAAGATTCAATGAGGGGCAAGGAGTTCCAATATAGGTCGGAGGTGGGTTGGCGTGAAGATTGATATAGAACTTCAGGTGTGAGCGTACACCAAATGAAACTAAAATGTTTCCCTGAATAGATCGGATAATGATTAATAGCCCGACTACTGAGTTGTCTACAGTATCTCGAGGGTTTGCTGAGATTTGATGTATCACATGCTATGACGTTGTTTGCCCCTCAGTAGACCCTTTGCAACTATGCCTGAGGATGGTGGGGTACTCAGCCCTGTATTGTTATATCTTACAGGGGATGACACAGCGCCAATTATATCAACATATCAAAGATCATGATTTCGTAAAGAACAGAGCACTTGAAATGGTTTCTGATTCATACACATATTGAAACTCAGAACACCCCCAAAGAATTGATATCGAATAACAATTCATAGTTGTTCGGTACGGTATGAGGCTTCCAATTTGAAAGACAATTGGATGCTATATTTCACTAAAGCTATCATAACAAGGTAGCTGTAGTGAAGACATGAACAGTTTGGAATTGCATACAAAAATTTAAGCTAATAAATCAGAAAAATCCCAGATATTGGCTTTCTTTGTCATCTTTAATGTTTCGGTCTGCAGCTGTCATTGATGTGTCGCATGAGCTCCAACATTCCATACCTTTCTGTGGACTAGACAACGCCAGGGTGTCGCAGCAACAGACCCTGCCAGAAAAAAGAAAAAAAAAAGAGCAACAAGGCTCTGGGATAGCTTCAAAGCTTCAAAGAATCCGATTGGAAGCCTTGTCTTACCACGCATTCACGTCGTCATCAACAACACTTCATGGAAAATAACCTTCGGTCACCAATTTTTTGCGAGTTTCCCATTTCATCTTAATTGTAGCAATTTTCATATCTTCTGGTGGTACAGACAACATTCGAGAGATATCTTTATAGTGGCCGCCTCTTAGTGTGGTGAACAGACAGTCGCCAGTTAGTCTCCAGTATTTGCGCCTAGTGTGAGCGGATTCCAGCCCTTTTAGAAAGCTCACAATGTCGCTGTGCCAAAATCGCCTTCAGGAGGAGAGGTAATGAGCAAAAAACACCCATCCATTTTTCACAATGGCCATACCCGCTAACTTGGACACCAGAAAACAATGGCGGAAAGATCACCCATTTGGGTTCTACGCTCGTCCAACCCGTAACGAAAAGGGCGTCCTCGATATCAAGAACTGGGAATGCGGTGTACCAGGGAAACCAGGAACCATGTGGGAGAGCGGCCTGTTCAAGCTCAATATTGCCTTTCCTGATGAATACCCTACTAAGCCCCCCAAGTGTAAGTCCGTATCGGGAAACCCACACGTCGAGGATCCATCAAACCCACCATCAAGTGTACCTATCACATACTGATGATCGTCTGCAGGTAAATTCACCCCTCCTCTCTTCCACCCTAATGTCTACCCCTCAGGCACCGTTTGCCTCTCCATTCTGAACGAGGATGAAGGTTGGAAGCCCGCGATCACGATGAAGCAGATTCTGCTTGGTATTCAGGAACTTTTGGATACGCCGAATTTGGACTCACCAGCGCAAGCGGATGCGTATGGCATGTACAAGAAGGACCGCGAGGAGTACAACAAAAAGATTAGGCGGATCGTGCGTGAGAACCAAGCACCATAGACAGGTGGTGGAGATAATATGTGGAGGATAGTTTTCTGCTATTCTTGTTGATATGGTAATGACGTTACGGCTTTTGAATGGATTAATTATTCTTCATTTAATACATTATGATTGGTGATCAATCCTTTTTACTGATTCAACATTGTAATATCAATCATAAATTCACCGGAAACAATCAAGACACATTTATGGCAGCATTCTGAGCTTGTTTAGTCATCAAGGCAGTTCAAAGACGTACAGACCCTAGGGAAACCTTTGAATATGTCAAGTGGGGCATGACCGACGGCAGGAACTTCTGGAACCAAAATCGGAGGCCAACACTGCTAACCAGATTTGTATGAGCTGTCGATAGCCTAGACGTCAGTAGTTCCAGGGGGCTCAAATCTGCGACTTTGAAATAACTTAAACCAGGCCGGAGTGGTTTCGTTGACTCATTGTTTTCCCCGTACGTTGGTTATGGCTCGACAGACCCTGGTTTGGAGACGTAACGTCAACAAGAAAAGATAAGCAACGCAAGTATAAATATTCTTTGTGTTTTAATCCGGGGTCCCGCGGCAGTTGTGTCGCCAATCGCTATCAAGGGTTTAGTCGGTGACTCTTCACACGGGAGATCAATGCAAGTGTGACACAGACTGGAAATAAGGACAACAATATTCCCGCAAACTGGTTAAATGTAGCCACCTCTGTTATGTGCGTGTTACGGCTCTTAATATTGGGCTGCTTATCAGTCTAGGAAAACTTGGATTGGTGTATGGAAATTAATTATATAGAACTTGGAATTCCCATAGCGTAGACGACATCTTGTAGCTGGATAGGTCTTTGGTGATTGATTAATTTTAGGTAACAGATTGACATATTACTGGTGGGACATGTTGACAAAACTCATCATTAACCACATCCGTCAAATATAAAAATTTATAGTGATGCTGTTTAGTTTAGCTAGTGACGGTTTCGAAGGATGAAGAAAGCATCTAGCCAATCACAGCGTTGTCTTTGCACTATCATCCGTGTACAACGGAGTTATCTATGCATTTAATTAATTTTTTTTATATAGGACAGATGCCGTCGAGTCACTCACAGCGCTATATTCCGAGATCGGGGGACAAAACGCATCCCGCTAGCCTACAGTTCCGGAATATGGTAGGTGTGATGTTGACTATATATACAGAATATTGGGAATCTGGATAACAGAATGGAAATCAAAGGAAATGGGCTGGAGAATGTGACTTGTGGAAGGTGGTGTATAGTGGGAGGTTATCCGGAGTTGAAGTAATGGACGGTGGTCAGGTTTCCGATCAAATCATGAGTAATTGATTGTTGCCGACGGCATTCAGCAGACCTACAAGTTGACGTGCTGTTTGCAAAAGAAGAAGCGTTAAATATGGTTGGATTCGCTACATATTGTTTGTCACAGGCTATATTAACTGTTCTTGTTCAGCCGGGTCTTTGACATCAATATCACACAGACAATCGTGCCTTATCAGAAATAATTTTCATTGTCTTCTACTCGAAACAGACTTCAATATACATTCAATTTGTGATGACTCTTCGTTTCAACCCCTAGAATGCCTTGAAATGTCCGTGTAATGTGCGATACCAAGTACAATCGATTCACCTGAAAATAAATCTCGATATATCAGGCCAGATGGTTTACACAGACTCCCATAATAACCATGAAGATAGATATAATTCAATTTGATATGAGCATCTACAATTTGCAAAAGCTCACTCGCTTGAAATTCGGTGCAGTCATATAGTCATACATCATGTCCAGTGAAGGGCCGGGGGTCACCATTTAGCGGCCAGACAATACCCGATGTGGAAATATGATGGATCTAGTCATCGATATCTGCCAAGCTATTACGTGGGAATTTTCATACCGCTTGTGGCAAAGCACTATCTTTACTAATCGGCGTCACCACTACTTTTCTTGCTACTGCACTCTTCGAATTACAAGGTCTCCACCGTGTTAATTGTCACGAATTCATAATCTACTGGCTCCCTCGTTGCCTGGCCACCGGAACTTTTCATTCTTTTTTTTTCTTCTGTCATACACATTTTCACTTTATTTTCTACAACTTTCAGTAAAGTTATATTCCCTCTTTGCATTTTATACCTATTGGCGTTCGTTGCCAATCTCTTTTTTGATTAACCTGACCCATATCTCGAGCTTCTGTTCCGGCACACTACATTAGCAAGTATGTGTGGCATTTTTGCGTGTCACCGGTATGTCTTGCCACTCACAACCATATGAATTATATGACAGTTCAACTTGTCTTTTTTGGTTCTGTACACATGCATAGCAACTACGCAACTTGATCACATTTGCCGCTTATTTTGGCAACAGGCGCCGATAACGCCCACCTAATTTTTTACCAACAGAAAAAAAAAAGTAAATCGCCAAGACAAGAAATAACCAACGCAACATCAGCCTCAACGCAATCGTGATATATCGACTTTTCTTTGGACGACCATCATACTCTCCATCATCACGACCCTTTTTACACCAATCCATTGATAATTGCTTTGTATCATTATATTGCCTGCTGGCTCCCCTCTTCATGACTGTCTTTGGTGGGGGCGCTCATCGCTGTACTAGCCACTGCGAACCCATGTCGACATCGGCCGCGCACGCCCTTTCCCCGTCATTCCGTCGCTCTCCGTAGTGCGCATGAGTCCGTCGTCATCCACCATAACATATGCTAATTACCTTGAGAACCGGTTACCTGTGGCCAATTGCGAAGTTGCTATGGTGTGTTTCCATGGACTACAGACGACTTCAAGACTATCCAAATTTTTGGTGAAATCTGGCGATCACTCACTAACGTGGACTGTTTCCTATTACAGTCATCCTGACGTTCAGGCCTTCAAGCCCACTGCTTTGAAGCTTGCTAAGCTGTAAGTTGAATGACCTTCCCACCAAATCAACAATCTAGACTTGGCTCTTGCTTTTCTCCATGTCCTATTTTTTTTTCTTAATCTGGATGTATCGTACTACGATTCGGCCCAACTGTATTGGTGTGGATCCGACATGGTAATTCTCAGAAGACCTGGATGGGCACACCGTGCCAGTTCCCAATGCTATAGCCCACTACCTAAACTACTGGGCACCTATGATGCATAGTTCACCTGCCAAAGCTTCTGTTCTGTTTCGTTCTCTTGACTAACAGATGCCACGTTTAGGATCCGCCACCGTGGTCCCGATTGGAGTGAGTTTACACGATTCAATGGTGATCAAACGACATCTCGACGACGATTCTTGACATAAAACGACTCAAATCCTATTTTTGGAGGCCTGTAGCTTTCTTCTTGATTTCACAAAAGACTTTGATTGACACCCGATGGAGATTGCTCGCTTCAAAGTTGTTCAGATGCGGTCTGCAGCACCGAAAGTCGGTGCTGAGTCATCTTCTGAATTTTGCAACCCATGACGCATTTGCGTAAATCGGCATGGCATACACTTTGATAAAACCTTGCAAGGGTCCTCAGATGTTGAAGTCCCTTGTTATTATAACTGAACTGGAGCACCGCGAATCTGATTGTATAGTGGGGCTATCTTGATGAACTGTCAATGAGATGAATCGAAAGAGAAGGAAATAAACAGCAAGGCTCTTACCGAGCCACGGAACGAGTGCTAATCATATCTTTTCCATATAACAGGTGGTAACGTCATCTCCAACAACACTAGTAAGTTCAACATCTGCTCATAAATACTTGGGCTATGGACATTAACTAATTCTGTACAGTTCTCTGCCATGAACGTCTTTCGATTGTTGGTGTCGAGTCTGGTGCTCAGCCCCTCACCAACGCCGATGACACCATCATTCTGGCTGTCAATGGTGAGATCTACAACCACCGTCTGATCCGCAAGAACATTGTTCCCAACTATCCCTTCAAGACCACCTCTGATTGCGAGGTTGTCATCCCTCTGTATGAAAAGTACGACACTGATGCCCCCAACCACTTGGATGGCATGTTTTCTTTCGTTCTTTATGACAAGAAGAAGGACAGAACTATTGCTGCTCGTGATCCCATCGGTATCACCACCCTGTACCAGGGTTGGTCGTCCAAGGAGCCCGAGTCTGTCTACTTCGCCTCTGAACTCAAGTGCCTGGCTCCTGTCTGCGACAAGATCGAGGCTTTCCCTCCCGGCAATGTCTACGACTCTGCCACTGGCGAACGCCGCCGTTACTTCAACCCTAGCTGGTGGGAGCCTACCCACGTCCCCAGCAACTCCCTTGACCTGAAGGCCATTCGCGAGTCTTTGGAGAAGTCAGTTCGCAAGCGTCTGATGACTGAGGTCCCCTATGGTGTCCTGTTGTCTGGTGGTCTCGATTCATCTCTTGTTGCTTCCATTGCTCAGCGCGAGACTCTCAGACTCAAGGAGGCTGCTCTGGCTGCTAACGGCGGCCAGGTCCCCGAGATTGATGACAACGCTCTGGTTGGTATTGATGACGACAACCACCTGGACACTGTCACCTACCTTCCTCAGCTCAACTCCTTCTCCATTGGTCTTCCTGGATCTCCTGATAACGAGGCTGCCTTGAAGGTCGCTAAGTTCCTCGGCACCAGGCACCACGTCATGACCTTCACTATTGATGATGGTCTTAACGCTCTGTCAGACGTCATCTACCACCTTGAGACCTATGATGTCACCACTATCCGTGCCTCCACTCCCATGTACCTGCTTTCCCGCAAGATCAAGGCCATGGGTATCAAGATGGTTCTGTCCGGCGAGGGTTCTGATGAGATCTTTGGTGGTTACCTCTACTTTCACGCTGCTCCCGATGCCGCCGCCTTCCACGAGGAGACCGTTTCTCGTGTCCGCAACCTGCACCTGGCTGACTGCCTGCGTGCCAATAAGTCTACTTCCGCTTGGGGTCTTGAGGCTCGTGTTCCCTTTCTGGACAAGGAGTTCCTCGAGACTTGCATGAACATTGATCCCTCCGAGAAGATGATCACTAAGGAGCACATTGAGAAGTACATTCTCCGCAAGGCCTTTGACACCAAGGATGCCCCCAACGATAAACCTTACCTTCCCGACGAGATTCTCTGGCGCCAGAAGGAGCAGTTCTCTGACGGTGTCGGCTACGGGTGGATTGATGCCCTCAAGGACAACGCCGAACTTCACGTCACCGATGAGATGATGAAGAACCCCAAGCCTGAGTGGGGCTCTGATATTCCCGACACCAAGGAGGCCTACTGGTACCGCCTGATGTTCGATGAACTCTTCCCTCAGACCTGTGCTTCGACTGTCATGCGCTGGACGCCTAAGTGGTCGGAGCAGACCGACCCTTCCGGTCGTGCTATTGCGATTCACCAGGCCAAGTATGACAATGCTGCGTAAAGAGTAACATAAAAAAAAAGTGAGTTTTTGTTTGGGATTTGGGATTTATTTTCATAGACTTTTTGGGGGTTCTCCAACTGTAAATGTATGAGTATTTTGATTGGAACTTGTATTATTTTTTTTCTATGTTAATTTCCCCATGACTTCTTGAGAGGTAGACGTCCAGTCCGTCTTTAGGGTTAACAACACAGGGGTAAAGTAGATAACCCCTGACTCAATAGTATACTAGATTCGGAAGCATCCGGGCCCAGTCTCTCACGAACGCATGAAGAGCAGCTGCAATGCCATGAACGCTGCAACTCTAGCCTCACAACTTGAAGATTTGAACCATGGTCGGAAACTGCTCTGCATAAACTTCTCCTGAATGTCTTGACTCACTAGGATATCAGCGTCCTCGGCACCATCGTCACATGTCTTTGCAATTGTCTCAACACAATTGGGAGCTCTAGGGCTCTAGGTTACCCACGTGGGGGCTATGGAAATTGTCGTCAGATATCAAGTTGATTATGGAACGTGAGAAGTGATGTGCAGATGGGGGAGGGGGTAGAAGTGGGTGCGGTGTGTAGTGCTTGGTTTAGGTTTAGGTGGGTTGGGTTGGATTGGGTTGGGTAGGAGGATGTGTGTGGGCGTGTGTGAGAGGTGCCGAAGGAGAGGAGTGATTGATGAATGAGTGAGTTGAGTTCCTCTCGTCCGTGAATGAATATTATTTATGAGGGCTTAGCTTGGTGAGAGGATTTTCGGAAGGTGAAGTGCAGATGAGGTTCTTGTGGCTGGTTATGAAATGAGATGGTGTAGGGCATCAAGTGTCGTTTATCTGGCTAAGTGTCTTTCACTATTATATTTTTTTTAATTTTTAATTTTTCAGAAGTAGTCTGAACACTCACTGCCGGCTACTCCCGTATACACGATCACGAAATCCGGGCCGTCAACGGCACCACCTAGCCGTTTGTTTACATCCTTCTCCCTGCCCAGACAACCAACCCACTAAACACTCACTGCCAATCAAGAAAAAAGCCACCCCAACGAAACCACGATTGCCTCAATACCCACAGACCTTCCCCCATAACGCCAAATTAAGACGCCTCTCCTTAGGCTTTATCCAGCAAACGAATTGGCGTCTGCAGATGGGGAATTACAGAAGGGGAGGAGCCCTGTTGGCGGGTCTGGAGAAGGAAAGAGCGAACGCAAGCCAAGAAGCCCCAGCGACCAACCGCAGGACAGAACAGGCAGGCGGGACCCCGTTTTTTTTTCTGGATTTTCCTTCTCTTCCTTTTAGCTTTTGGAAATTGAGAAAGGGTTCTTTTTTTTTACTTTTCTTTTTCTTCTGATTGTCGTGACTCTTGTCTGTATTCAAATATTTCCCATTTTTCTTACAAGTTTAACTTGAAATAATCTTTCACAATGGCTGTCCCCGCCTTCACCGATATCGCCAAGCCGGCCAACGATGTGCGTTTTTCTGGGGGAGTCATTGGGTGATGAAGAGAGTTGGGTTGGGTGAGGTTAGGTTGAGAATCAGACGGTCTTGGTATTCAATGGCTATCAATTTGACCTTGTTATCTGGAGAGACGAATTGAGAATTGCCGTTATCTACTAGGACTAGTTTGTGGTTGACCTCACCGTGGTCGGATCAGGATTTGTGTGAGGGCTTCAGTGACAATGAGCTTTCCACGAGCTCAGTATCACCAATTGGGTTTTAGGACCGGTCCGGACTAGATCACTATCCCCATCAATTTGGTGAATACTAGCCATTGGCTAGCCACGATCATATTGCTTTGTTTAAATCATGACTGATCCTGACCCGGTCCACTCGGAGACCGGAACCAAGCTAGCCTAATGCAATCACTACGCCCAACCCAACACGTTCTCCGTGGACCACACTCATCGAACGATGAACTAACTGTCATGTCTCCAGCTCCTTAACCGGGATTTCTACCATGCCGCTGCTTCTACCTTTGAGTTCAAGAGCAACACCCCCAACAACGTCGCTTTCCGTGTTACCGGCAAGTCCTCTCACGAGAAGGTCACCAACGGTGCTGTAAGTTGATTTTATTGTCCCCTGGATACATGTTGAATGGCGAAATCTAACTTTGCTTTGTTATACAGCTTGAGGGAAAATACACCGACAAGGCTTCCGGTACGATACCCCATAAACAGAAGAATCTTACGCAAAACATACTTCCCCCGACGCCGCCCATTACTCCGGAATCACGGGCGCAGCAGGCTCGGCCCTTACCTCCAATTCTGAATATTGAGAATTATGCCTCCATGAATGTCGTTTCAGTAAATGCTGCGCAGACTACAAATTCTTGTGCCGTTGCTTCGCTCCCCTGTGGTCAACCTCCGGTGTTCACGGCGCAAGCACCTCTGTATATGCCTTCTCTGACCCGTCTCGGACAGGACCCCTTGGTCCCAGCTGAAACGGGCGGTTCAATGGCAGTCACGCAAGGCTCACAACAAGTCATGCTGTCACAGGTTCCGGTGCATGCCTCGCGGTGGGCCCAATATGTGCCTCAGTATCCAATTCTTCCGTGGGCAGCGAGACGTTGGAACGTCTAGTTTCAGGTCCCTCTCTACGTGCATCCCAAGAAAATTATGGGCGGCGCTGCTGGCTGCTTCCTTATTCACCAAAACCAACAGTTCATCCCACTAATCAAGTATCATTATCCCAAATTAGGCCTTACCCTCACCCAGACCTGGAACACTGCCAACGCTCTGGACACCAAGCTTGAGCTTTCCGACTCCCTTGCCAAGGGCCTGAAGGCCGAGGGTCTCTTCACCTTCCTTCCTGCTTCCCAGAAGAAGGGTGCTAAGTTCAACCTGTACTTTAAGCAGTCCAACTTCCACGGCCGCGCCTTCTTCAACCTCCTGTCTGGTCCCACTGCTGCCATTGATGCTGTTGTCGGCCACGAGGGCTTCCTTGCCGGTGCTTCCGCCGGCTACGACGTCGCCAAGGCTGCCATTACCTCCTACAACGCTGCTGTTGGCTACTCTGCCCCTGCCTACTCTGCTGCCATTACTGCTACTGACAACCTGTCGGTCTTCTCTGCTTCTTTCTACCAGAAGGTCAACTCCCAGGTTGAGGCTGGCTGCAAGGCTTCATGGAACTCCAAGACTGGCTCTGCTGTCGGTCTTGAGATTGCCTCCAAGTACCGCATCGACCCTGTCTCTTTCGCCAAGGTATGTTTTTGTGAGAACGGTATAAGATAGACATCGATTGAAGAACGTGATTGTTGACTGTCATTCTGAATATAGGCCAAGATCAACGACCGCGGTATCGCTGCTCTCTCCTACAACGTCCTCCTCCGTGATGGTGTGACCCTGGGTCTCGGTGCTTCCATTGACACCCAGAAGCTTGACCAGGCTACTCATAAGATTGGTACCTCTTTCACCTTCTCCTCTTAAATTATCTCACTGGGAGATTTTGAGGAAGTGAAGTCTCAGGCCAGAAACTTGATGTCATATTTGTAATTTAGCGATCCAAAAAGCGATGGTTTGGGATTGTTGGAGCTTCTGTATGAAGTAGTGACAAAAACAATACAATTAATATTCAGCGCTTATTTTGTGTCTTGTAAATTTCATTTTGGATTCATTGATTGCACTATACTGGAGATGTGTTGATTGTAGATTAGTACCAAACGTTCTCTTAAACCCGTGACTCTGGAGTCTCGCTCTCTTCTTTTTCAAAAGCCCCCCTCATCAATTCGGCTTCACTAAATCCTCTCCATCCTTTAATACTTCAAATATTGTTTCGTCTCCTTCATATTACTCCTCTTCGCCGCCAACCAAACAGCCCCCACGCCCATCGCAATCCCCCCCACAACAACCCCCCACCCCGCCTCCTGCTTCTCCTTCATCTGCGACATCCGCTGCCTCGCCTGGTTGATCCCCCGGCGCATCTTCCGGAGCTCCTCTTGTTTAAACTGCGTTCTGAGATGCGATGTAGAGTCAAAATGGGACAGCCGGCTGGACGGTGTGGTGGACCAGGGGTAGAAGGAGGTGCGGGGGTAGTAGTAGTCGGATGACGAGGTTGATTCGGCTCCTTGGAACCAGGCGGCGTGGCCGGCGGTGCCGTCATAGCTGCGGCCGAAGCCGGGTTCAGAATTGGAGATGTTATCGTGGGGGGGGCTTGTTGTTGTACGGTGGGACCAGGAGGACGGCCGGAAGGGGGTCCGTCTTTTCGAGAGGCCGGAGGGCGCCCGGGTGCCCAGGGATGGATTGTGACGATGGTAAGAGTAAATATTTATGGAGCGGTCGTAGACGGCGCGTTTGGCGGGATCAGAAAGGGTGGCGTAGGCTTCGGTGAGAGATTGGAAGCGCGAGGGGGCCGTGGGGTCGTCGGGGTGGAGGTCGGGGTGGGTGGTTTTGGAGAGGACGTAGAAGGATTTTTTGATTTGGTGGGGGGTGGCGGTGGGGGGGAGGCAGAGGAGGGTGTAGAAGTTGGGTGGGGGGTGCGAGGTGGTGGAGTAGAGGCGGAGGCAGGTAGGGAATGTCCGGAATGGAGTGGAGAGGTGCATTTTTGGGGTTGTAATTTAGCTGGTAGATGACAGGGTGGGTTGTGATAAGAAAAAAGTAAGAGATGAGTTGTGAAATGAAAGAGTGATGATGATGGAAGGGTTAAGTGATGTAATGTAACCCTTGTTATAGCTATATACAATTCGCCACCAAAAAAAAAAGGAAGTCGCCTTTTCCAATATCCAGATCTGATAAGGGAAACCCCCCTTTATACACCTCTCCTCCCCTAAAACCTCACAATCAACCACTTTGATTTGTTTTTCTAACAAAAAATAAGGACAATCCCATCCCAACAGCTCGTTTCTGCTTCCCCAAAACGTCCCCATTTCCTGTCGGAAATATCTAACCTGTACAAATTCATTGGTTCTTTTCGTTGTTTCGTGATGGAAGGACCGGCTTCGCTGATTGATAAGGGGTAGTTTTTGCCGAATTTGGGTTAGGAAACGAAGAGGATGGAGCGATGTGGGGGCCGAGGAGACGAGGGATTGTTTATCAGATCTTTCTTTTCTAAGGTAGGTATGTCGTCAGGGGATGATAAAGCTGAGAATGGAATAGTAAGTGTTGTATAGATGAAAGATGCAGTCGGCAATTGGCATTTTGCCGGCCAATCTATTATATATGTTAATAGTATATGGTATATGTGTAAATTGCAATAACATCCTTCCTCTTAACTCCCCTACGCGGCAGTCGACAGCTGCGGCCTCGGAAACGGATGCGCCTCCGTATTAAAAACAAACTCGTCCAAACTCACGACTCCCGGCTCCCCGAAAATCAGATAAAAATACTTCAATGTCTCCGCAAACCAAAAAGACTCCATCGAATCCAGATACTTGACGTCCTCCTCGTCGTCCACCGTGACATCCGAAATCCCCGAGTGTCCAAACTGGGCCCGCGTAACTCTCTCAATCGCTTTCCACATGTCCCAGGCCATGTCCCGGTATTCTTCCTTTCCGGTGATCCGGTATGCGTAATAGACACTCTCGATTGCCTCGGGCCGCATAATGTAGCGGCCATCTGTGACAGTCTTGAACCCATCGGGCATCCGGGTGTTGCGGCCGTGTTGGGAGGGATCATACTGGCATGGAGGGAAGTGCGGAGCCTTGCTGTCTATGCAGGGCATTGCCTCGAAACCCTCGGGCATCACGCCTTGTTGAAACTGCTGGTATGCCCATCCGCAGCCGCGGGCGAGCTTCTCACCGGAGGACAAATAATCCGGACGGTTGTACAGTTTTCCCGACATCATGTACATGCCTCCGACAAAGCAGGTCAGGTGTTCCGATTCGAAGATCTGCCGCGGTTCCCGGGCCTGATTGACCGTGACACTGCCAGAGAATAGCACGTCGGCGTTGTCTTTGGTCATGGGACGGAAGACAAGGGAGTTGAGGGCGGTGTCCAGCGCGGGGATTGCCATGTTGCGCCAGGAGAGGTCTCGGCCGCCGAGAAGAAGATCCATCTTGGGCAGGTACTCGTAGAGAGAGTCAGCACCGCCGCCCAGGGTAAACAGGTTGTTTGTGACTTTTTCATTGCGGAAGTCAATCATGAGCGGCCAAAGGCCCGGAAGTAGCGTCTCATTCTGAGTCTTCTGGAAGAATAGTTTGACTCTCTCAATGGCATCAAAGTACTTTGAGTTTCCAGTCAGCCGTGACAGCTCTGAGAACTCCATGCTAAGCGTTCCCATTGCTGCTGATGGTTCACGCCCTCCAGCAACCTGGCGCCCCTTCTTTGCCGATATGAACGACAGCCAGAATGGGGGAATATGATTCGGCGTATCAAATGCTATATGCAACAAATCACCCAACTCCGTCGCCTTGACCAAGAGCACCTCCTCCCTGGACATCGAATACGCCGCCAGCATCCCTCCCAGATGACGAATCGTCGTCTCAAAGACATTCAAACTGGTAGCCACTGTATGCGCCCAATCCAACTGCGCCACGGCCCGGACCGCCTCGTGGAACTCGGTCTGCATGCCCATAATCCATAGAGAATCCAAGGCATCAACCATAGTGGCTGCCCACCCGCCAAAGGGGTTTTTGGGGCGGCCGGTTAGAGGTTCGAGTTCATCGTGCATCCAGGCATTTTGGCGGTACATGTTCCAGTCACGCTGGAATACCTTCTTTACAGCATCGCGGCGCTCACTATTAATTTTCTGGGCCTTGACCCAGGCCTTGTTTGATGCAGCTTCTTCGGAGCCCAGTTTGGGGAAAGGATATTGAATAGTAGGGAACTTCATGGCGGGACCTGACGGCGGAACCGCAAGAGTATCAACCGGGAAGTACCGGTTTGCTTGAGCCCAGTTGTAGCTCATCTTGCGCATGGGAATTCCGCCAATCATCTGAATCTGCTGGACAGCTGGGCCATCGGGTCTCAGAGAGCCCGGCTCAGCAGGCCGAAGATTCGCGTTGTTATGATCGGGACTATGGCCATGTTCCGGTGGTGGTAGTCCATCAGGGAGAAGGTGAAGGGGTTTGGTGTGGGGGCCATGGGGGTTGTGTTCAAAATGGAGATGGGAAGGGGCATCAGAGGAGATGAAGAGTAGAGGGGAAAAGAAGTAAAGGATGACGCAGAGAACGGCGATGGGCAAAACTCGTGAGCGGCGTATTGGGACGCCCATGGTTATTGATATGTTGAGCTGTGCTGTCTGATACAGTTTGTCCCAATTCTAAATATATAGCGATCGTGACTGGCATAAAGGAGCGAATGTCTAGCCTCGTCAGCCGATAATTATGCAGCAGGCAATTACTTGTGACTTCGTGCTACACCTCCAGTCCTTGCCAATTTCAAGATTAGAAGTTACAATATCAACTGTACGGCACGACCACTGGCTGTACAGTCCTGTATCTCTAGTAATCAAAAATCCCAATGGCTGGCTACATGCAGGGTATATCTCCGATCGGGATACCGAGTATCACGGTGAGATGTGGAATCCGGATTTCTTGTTTCAGTTTCAGGATGTACCGAAAAGGAAAGAACAATAAAAGTGATGTCGCACCAAGGCCCGGCGTTGGATCATGAAATATGTATGGGGATCAAGATTGAGAGAAAATGCGAAAACAAGCTGTAAAAGGAACGACAAGAAGTCAACAAGTTAAAAATATGAGAAACTGTCAAAGATGCAACAAAAGAACACGACGACAATGACAATCAAAAGGATAAAGTCTTTGTCCAGCTAAAGACCCATAATTCTTTTGATGATCGTACAGAGTAATAACCCCAAAACGAAGACAGAAAGTAGGAGTTGCCTTCAAAAGCATGTGGGTGGGGATATCCTTTTGTTAAATACACTTTTGTGGAAGGAATCCCCCGATTAAAACAAATACACGAGACGTCAAAAGGCAGGAGCACGTGAGCCTATCCCATATATTTCATTTTGACTCTTGATGGAACGGAACCACAGACGCACTGGAAACACGGATCTCGGCCGTTATACGATGTATACTGACGAGAGAAGGGCCCTGACAATCGGCATGTAGATATTGAAGATGTTTAATAAACGTGTTGAGTGGATTTACATATCGGTTTTGGGGGTTCTGGCCTACGACAGGATGCCAATGGGATGACATATAAGGAGATAGGACAACATATCTTCGCCTTGTTTTTTCAAAGTGCTGTAGTGTTGATTTAGCCAGTATAGGTTTAACTTAGCGATCATCGAGCACTGCCGCAAAGGTTCCTGGATGGAATTGACAAGATAATCTGCGAGAAATTAACAATTGTGACCTTTGTCGAATATCATCAATCAACCTTTTGTGAACAGCCACAAACACTATATAAGTAGCTTCTTAATACATGTCTTTCTCCAGATATTAAATCATCATCACCGTTCTGATTTGCCAAAATCATGACATCCAAACATCACTCCACAATTTAAGATGATGAATAGACTTTAACACCAGCAAACCTCTTGTTTACACCATCCCATCCTTCCATCCCCATGATCATCACATCCCTTTTTTCTTGTTTGGCAGGATTCCCTGAAACAAACCACCACCCCGCTGATACACTCTGAATCTCCTTCTCCTCCTCTTCCCTTTCGCTGCCACCGCTTACCACCGAGATACCTCAAATCCGAAATCCAAATAACTATATATCACAATATCGTCTGCTTGACTTGAAATAGAAGTATTTAATGGATACATTGTTTCAAGCAAGCATAAATACATAGGAACATTTTGTAGCAAACAAACAAATAATTGCTGTCATGTTCACGAAATTTGCTTTGAGTATCCCCAAAGAGTCTGTGCTCCAAAGACAAAAGCATCGCTGTAAGTCGAACCGAAATGGTTTAGATGTCAGCCGATACTTATAGATTGGTGTTTCGGAAGAAAACGATCGGCGGATCGGAGGGCAGGTGGGGCCGAAGGTTGAACGAGGGTTATCCTTGAAATACCAATATATGCTCCTTAGGTAAATTCATTCGTCACAGCTCATTGAATAGAATAACGCCCATAATAGGGTCCCCTAGTTCAATACTAATCTTCATTTTGAACAGATGATTATTATAGATGTGACAAATATAGCAGATATACCGAAATGATATACCACCATCCATCTCAAACAGATTCTTCCATATATTCTCATGTCAGTATACAAGTCCCCATCTCAACCCCCATTCTAAAGAACCACCTAATTCTTCCTCAGACCAAAGACAAGCCCCAGAACAAGCGCCAACACACAAATAATCACAACCACAATCCAGAAGCAAATCCACTTCAACTTTCTCGCATGCCGAGCTGACATAATCGCCTGGTCAACCTGGTCATTCCCGTTATCCAAATTCTGAACCACATCATGAGCCCGGTCATCAACGGCAGCAATCGCTACGCCCTGCGAGGCTACTAGCTGATCGATTTGCCCAAAGAGGACGGCAAGATCTTGCAGGGTCTTCTCAATGTGTTGGAGGTCCAAGTGGCGGGCGCGCACAGAGTTCAGCGCAGCCGTGGCATTCCGCTGTCTTGAGTGACGGATCTGGTGATTGAAATAGTTAGTTTTCCTTGATTCGATAGCTCGAAGATTTCCCAGAAATCAACATACTGCATTTTGAAAGACACCCTCATTAGACCAATCCGCCTCCGCCGCTTGCTGCACCTCCTCCTCTGTCGCCTCCGGATTCGCCACCCGATATTGCCTCACAATATTCTCCCGATACTGATTCCGGTATCCCTGTTCCGTTTGTAGAAGTCTCTGTACCGTATTCTTCAACTGACTCCGCAACGAATTAAATTGTCCAATCTTCGCCTGCGCCTGGTCCTGCGGCGTCACTGAAATATCCCTTTCCAGCCGCGTCATATCCTCCTTCAGCAAGAGTGCATGCTGCTGCGCTTCAGAAACAGCAGAGTCGACGGCAGTCGACAGGCTGTTGTCAACCGAGGACAAGGCACGGTCGTGGAGGGCGGATATTGAATCAATTTCACTGTTGAGGGCTTGGATTTCCGAGCGGAGGGTAGCGGTTTCGCGGAGGAAAGTTGCGCGGTCGATCGGGGCGAGACCATGGTTGGGCGTCGAGGTTGACGAGGCATTGTTGGATTTCCTATAGTCTTGGAGTTCGTATTGGTTGTTGGTGTTGAGGTTGGAAGGGGCCTGAGCCGGAGAGACGTTGTTGTAGCTGTGGCCGTAGCCGCCGGTGCCAGTTTCGAGACTGTCGGCCTCGGCGTAAGGGTTGCCGCCATAACCTGAGTATTGGTGAGCCATGGTTAGAGGGTTTCCAGACTGTCGACTGTAATTACAATAGAGAATCTCGATGTGATAGGGGGCTCAAGTGAATTATTAGAGAGATTCCGTTGTTGCCGGCAGATGAAAAAATGCACGGATCCCCCGATGATGTGACTGAATGTATAAGTCGGGTGAGTGAAAACAGACGGTCCACGGAAGGCAGTGACGAAAAAAAAAAATCGGTTTATGGCAATTACTAGTTTACGATATTGAAAAATCGAGATTGTTCCAAAGGCGGATTTTTTTTTTTCTTCTTTTCTCCTCTCGACAGTTGCGACCTAGACACACTTTCTAACTCGGTGCGGAATGCGCAAATAGTCGCCAGCATCTCAATCAGGCAAGAATGACATAAATTTCAATTACTCCAATATTTATGACAGCTAACACCACCCTACTTTTGGAATACTTAGAATGTTGTCATGATTGGCGGGAGAACATCTCAATTAGTGGCTTTCGGTTATGACAATGCGACCTCGGGGTTGCTTTTATCACCAAGTGAGAAATAATAGACCTCACAGATCTTGCTTTTCGCAGAGTTTGGATCCACCACCATTCATCGGTTGATGTACCCCAGAAGTACCTGTAAGTATGATTCATAAATTTAGGCTAACCCTTGTTAATACGATTAACCCTACCATTCAAATGTACTTTTCAATATGGCTGGATGTAATGCTAATCACCAATACATTATGTGAAATATAAACATGCTTTAGATATAAACCTAAAAAAGGCATTAAAAAAACAGAAAACCATGACCTTTTTGCTACCTAACGCCAATGCAACAGCTATATAACCAACATTCCCATCACAGGTAATTCTTCTTGCGACCCGTCCGAGTGTACTGAGACAAGTGCCACTCGACGTCACCATCCTTGTTTTCCAAAGTACTGTTCCGGATCTCGAAAACTTTCATCGTCATTCGGGGACCAACCTCCGCCAACTCAACACTATCATGACCAGTGCGAACAAAGACGTGGTGCCTAACCTCGATAGCATCGTCAATGTTCTTGAAGGTAACTACTCTGTTGCCAAGCTTAGACTTGCTGGTGAGAGGCTCGCGGGGAGGGAAGAGATGTTTGAGGATTTTGACAACACGCTTGCCGAGGGCGGTGGTAAAACCGTCAAAAATCAGGTGGGGGTAGGCTTCGCTGACGGTGCCGCGGACACTGCCGGGGATATCGTGACGGAGGACAACGTTGTGGAGGGAGCAAGAGCTGCAAGGGATGGTTGGTTAGTGACAAGTCCAGGCATGGCTGAGACCTTGAGATGACTTACAGAGTAGGACCGTGGGGCATGTGAGAGACGGATATGGCAGTGGGGGTACCACGGTGTTCGTGGAGCAAAACCATATCTGTCAACCCATTGGCCTTGCTAGTGTGAACAAGTTCAGGCAAGATCAAGTTACCTCTGTTTAACCGAATCGCAGTGGGGAACAGAAGACGAATCTCCTTAGAGAAAGCTGCCAGACGGGTAGAGGGATCGCGAGAGGTAGTGACCAGGACACGAGGCTCGACAATACCGGAGAGCTCGGCGTATTCATCGTCCATATCCAGGCGTTCCTGGACGCTCAGGTCGGGAGCGGATTCATCGTAGGGAAGGTCTTTGCGGAGGGTCTTATCTTTGGCGATGGAGGGGTCGAGGGGCTTGCCGGAGGCGAGGGAGGCCTTGAGCTTGGCTCTCTTTTCAAAAATTTCGGCGTCGCGGAGGGTCAGGGCCCGGCGATAGAGGTCTGGAGGAGTAATTGGGTTAGATAATGTCTGATTGATTGATACATACGGAAGCATGGGATGATGATGTCAGTACATACAATCTCTGCGCTCACGGGCTTGTTTTCTAATCATGTTGGGCGGCTGTTGTTTGTCTGGTAATGATGGGGGCGCAAACCGTAACTCGTCGGCTTGTCTAGCTGTTGGACCGCTCTACCAAATCCCTAAAAATATTCACTTGTGATAATTTCTTATCGCCATGCTTATCAATATACCCGGAAATCCACCGAACAGACAATCCGCACTGTACAAGCCTACACTAAATTCACTGGGACAGTGCTCCCAACACCGTCCCTTTGACGTCCCTGCCGCATCGGTGGGTATGAATCAACCCATGTTGCGTCCACCAAGTGGATGACATCAATTCAAGAATTTCCGACGGCAGCTTTCGTCTTTCGATATTTTGTGCGTAGGCAACTTCTGAGCGCTCTCAATCGGTACCACATACTATCGGCGTCTACCATCAATCTACGTTGACAAACAACCGTTAGGATGTGATTATTGTTCCAATCTATTCATCTGCGACAAAACTATTTCTCTCCAATACATTGTTGTTGTTGCTCACACTCCTGCTGTGTTGGTAATCAGCATTTTCCACTCAAACTCATTTATAAGAAGTTTCTGCGCTTCTTTGCATCCATCAAACCATCTGAAGCACCCAAACTGTAAGTGTCCGCTCTCATGCAGGTGCTCGCATGGCTTCGATGTGTTGTGATGGCTCATAATTATAAAATCCAACCCTGCCCCCTGGTGCCCTGCTACGATCCCTCGCCATCTACCCATTTCGACCCCTCCACTCCTCTCTTTGACCTGCTGGGGAAGAAGTCTTCCTTTCACAGCCAACAACCTCTTTAACTACCCGCCCTTTACCCATCAATTCGCATCACACGATGAATGCACAATAGTCCTGTTTTATACTAGGCGCCCCCTTCAAAAACAGCCTCATGTTGAATAAATCTGACTGAAATAATTGCAGAACCCGCTGTGTCTGCCCCTCGAAATTTCTGCTGCGCCGGCCTCATCTTAACTGATTCATATCATGGCCGAACCGACTGGCGCGAGCGTCACAAACAAGCCATCCGACTCACAGTCCGTTGCGGACCCCGATAACGAAGAGACTCTTCTCTTTTCTGGTTTCGCTAGTCGTCGCCGGGCCAATGGCGATGACATTTACGCTGATTCTGATTCAGACTCCGATAACGACAATGACGACAATGACAGCTTCCTGAGCATGCCCATTGATGGCATGGGTCAAATGACCCTCAAGGCGCCGGAAGAACTTGCTCCTCCTCCCCACTCGTGTGCCTACTGCGGCATCCACAACCCCAGTTGTGTTGTCAAGTGCTTAGTCTGCAACAAGTGGTTCTGTAATGGCCATACAAAGGGTCGCTCGGCCCACATCATCAACCATCTTGTTCGTTCGCGTCACAAGGAAGTGTCGCTGCACCCCGACTCTACGCTGGGCGAGACCACCCTTGAGTGCTATGTCTGTGGTATCCGCAACGTCTTCCTTTTGGGATTCATTCCTGCCAAGGCTGACTCGGTCGTCGTTCTGCTTTGCCGCAGTCCTTGTGCCTCTGATCCGTCAAAAAAAGAGGTCACTTGGGATATCGCCAAATGGCAGTCTCTGATCTCCGAGCGTACTTTTCTCAAGTGGCTGGTTAATGTTCCCTCTGAAGAGGAGAAGATGAGATCGCGTCATATCACTAGCGAACAGATGGCTAAACTTGAGCAAATGTGGAAGACTAACCCTAACACTGATGTCAATGATCTTGACAACCCGGATGTCCATGAGGATGAGCCTCTTCCCGTGGCTCTTACCTATGCCGACCCTTACAACTACTGTAATGTCTTCCAGCCTCTTGTTACAATGGAAAGTGAGTACGACAAAGAACTTAAAGAAGCTCAGAGCGAAGATAACCTGGTTGTTCACTGGGACCAAGGTCTGAATATGAAAACTCAGGCCATTTTTAAGCTGCAAAAGATTGAACTTGGTGATGTCAAACTTGCTGTTGGTGACGAGATGCGTCTGCGTCTTCCTTCTGGGAAGGGTCGCAACTCGTGGGAGGGTACCGGATATGTCATCAAGATTCCCAACAATGAGTCTGACACTGTGACTCTGGAATTGCGGAAGACGGGCAACGACAAACCGGTTCCTCAGCATATTGATTGTGGCTTCTCGGCTGATTATGTGTGGAAGGCCACTTCGTATGACCGGATGCTCTGGGCCTTGAAGACATTCCAGACTGACGAGAACTCTATCCACGGCTATATCTTTCACAAGCTTCTGGGCCACGATGTCACCAAGCCTAAGGAACGTAATCGCCACCAGAATCTTTCTCGTAAGATCCACGCTCCTGGTCTTCCTGTTCTCAATGACAGCCAAGGTAATGCTGTCCGGACTGTCCTTCAGCAGCCTCTCAGTCTGATTCAGGGACCTCCTGGTACGGGTAAGACTGTGACGTCTGCCACTATCATCTACAACATGGCCAAGGCCTCTGGTGGCGAGCCGGTTCTTGTTTGTGCTCCCTCAAACGTTGCTGTGGACCAGCTTTGTGAGCGAATCAGTCTTACCGGCTTGAAGGTTGTCCGTCTGACTGCCAAGTCCCGTGAGGATGTGCAGTCTTCGGTCAGCCACTTGTCGCTGCACGAGCAGATTAGACAGGGCCAAACTAATTCTGACCTTGCCCGTCTGCTCCAGCTGAAGACTGAGATTGGTGAACTGACGAGCGAAGACGAGAAAAAGTTCCGCAAGCTCATGCGTAGGGCGGAAAAGGAGTTCCTTAATAATGCTGAAGTCATCTGCTGCACGTGTGTTGGTGCTGGCGATCCTCGTCTGCTCAAGAAGAAGTTTAGACACGTTCTTATTGATGAGTCGACTCAGTCTGCCGAGCCTGAGTGCTTGATTCCCATTGTTCATGGTGCTACTCAAGTCGTGCTCGTTGGTGACCACAAGCAGCTGGGACCGGTTATCATGAACAAGTCGGCTGCCCGTGCTGGTCTCAATCAGTCGCTGTTTGAGCGTCTTGTGCACCTTGGCATGAACCCAATCCGCCTGAATATCCAATACCGCATGCATCCTTGCCTTTCGGACTTCCCGTCGAATATGTTCTACGATGGTGATCTCCACAATGGTATTGGCTTCCAATCGCGTATCCGTCACGACATAGACTTCCCCTGGCCCGACAAGGAGTGCCCCATGATGTTTTGGGTTAATCGTGGCAATGAAGAGATCTCGGCCTCTGGTACCTCATACCTGAACCGCACCGAAGCTTCTAACGTCGAAAAGGTCGTTACTCGGTTCTTGAAGGAAGGTGTCTCGCCCGCCGACATTGGTGTCATCACTCCGTATGAGGGCCAGCGCAGTTTCCTCGTCACCACGATGCAGACCACTGGCACTTGCAACAAGGAACTCTACAAGAGAGTCGAAGTTGCCTCAGTCGATGCTTTCCAGGGTCGTGAGAAGGACTGGATTGTTTTGTCCTGCGTTCGTTCTAACGACAACCAAGGCATTGGTTTTTTGTCTGATCCCCGTCGTCTGAACGTGGCCTTGACTCGTGCTAAGTATGGTCTCGTGATCATTGGAAATGCCACAGTCTTGACCAAGAACGAGCTGTGGCACAGCCTGCTGTCCCACTACAAAGACAAGAACTGTCTGGTTGAGGGACCTCTTTCCAACCTGCGCATCTCGCATACCCAGTTCAGCCGGCCTCGTCCTTCATATCGTTCCCGCAACAACGGCCCCGGCGGCATGCCTCCGGTGCCTGGCATATACGGGTCCCGCAATGGCAACGGCAACCACGCACCGTCATCAGCGGCGTCGTCATCTGGTCGCTACGGAAATGGCATGGATTTCGACACTGGCTCTATGATCTCGTACATCCCGGACGATGTATCTCTGCAGGGTTCGATTTACAGCGGATCTGCCTTGAACCTCAAGTTCAATAACGGCTTCCTTGCTGGGTTGTCACCCGAGATGTGGCCTGGTCTCCCTGGTGTCCCGGCCCCTCCTCGCGGTGCCCGTCACCACGCTCGCCCTGCCGAGAGTATTGCTGGCGAGAGTGATGCCACATCGGAGTTTACGGATGCCACCTCTATCCTTGGTGGCAATGGCGTTGGCCAGGGTGGTGTCAGCCTGAACTTTGGCAGCGCTCATGGTGGATACCACGGCCCTCTACATGACATGAACTCCCATAACGCTCAGAAGGACCGGTTCAACCGGTATGTTCAGAGTGGTGGACGCATGGGGAACCACGGGCGGATGCTTGAAGATGATGAGAAGAGCATCAGCACTGCCTTCCAGAGCCAGATTGGCGATTTTCGCAGCGGCGTTGGATCCCGTGGCAAGGGGCAGGTTTCTGGTAGGCGGGCCAGCGATAAGAAGGCGGCGAAGGAGTGAGATACGGACATACAGAAAAGGGTTTAGGTTGTCGTTTGACTGCCTCCATTTTGCATACTGCTCTTTGCTCTCTTCGGTTTGCCGATCATGGCATGAAGTTTCCGATTTCCATTCCTTGACACATCAAATGTGTCCCGACTGAAACATTGCTACATTTCCAGCCTTCAACACGGCAGACCTCCAAAATATCATGGTCTACATAGGCAAGCCCGGGTTCTTACGGTCTCTGGCTTATCATGACATTGCTAGGGGGTCTGATTTATCTGAGTCTGCCTATCGTGATGTGATTGGTCCGTAATGCTCGCACGGCGTTGTCCATTGGTGTTAGTGTATGCCTTGGTGCGTCCTGACTCTGGGATGATTAGTCAGACATGATGGTTCTGTTGCATCCCGAGAATATCTGGGAATTGTGATGGTGTTCTGTGATCATGAATCGTGATATTATCTAATAAAAGTGTTTTCTATTTGAAGTTATGTCTGTTTGAATTGTTGGATGATGTGTCACGTGATATTATATTATGCTGTATCAGCGCACATTAAATTACAAAACTTTTTTATATCACCAACTCAGTGCCCTCTCAACCCGCCCTTCAATAACTGCTGCACATTCTCCAGATACCCGGCACACCCGCCAAACTTATTGATCAGTTCCATCAACTCCTCCTCGCCCACTTCCCTCGTCCTCTCCCGGCCAATCAACCCCGTATTCCTCGTCGACGGAATCCTCAACATCTCAACCTCCACTTTCCATCCCGCCGCCTCGCCAATCTGCACCACCCAATCTACCAATGACGCATACGCCGACTGTCCCTTGGCCCGGTCCCGCGGCGGCGGCGCGCGGAACTTGTCACCAGCGAGATTGTGCGAGCAACAGGGGATGGAGAGGAAGGGGGAGTGCGAGAGGGCGGCGAGGAGGGGGGTCCAGGGGGTGAGTTCGTCGGCGTGGTTGGAGAGGATGAAGGTTCCGGGGAGGAACTGACCGTTGTGGAGGAGGGAGGATGGGAGAAACGAAGATGAGGATAATGACGATGGTGGAGTGGCGGTCATGGAGGTGACGAGGGAGGGAAGGAGAATTTTGGTTTGGAGGGGGGCGGGCTGGTTGGTGGGTGGGAGGGGATGTTGGTAGGTTTGCCATGAGGTGCGCGAGCGGGCGTCGAAGCCCCAACCGGGGTAGCCTTCGTTGCGGAGTAGGTATACTAGGAGGCCGTTGCCGCAGCCGATGTCGACGAACCCTGGGAACGGAAGGCCCTTGGCTGTGTACATGTCCGCCCACAACTCTACTAGGAATGCTGCGATTGCAAGGTCCTCGAAGACGTGTTTGGTAGGGTCTGTCTTTTCGGCCCATGTCGTCATGAGTTGCCGGGCATATTTTTGCTTGAGGACCGTGTACCGATTTTGTACTCGGGCCTGTGGGATGATTGTGTCGTGGTGGACGCGCTTTTGGTAGCCGGCTGCTTGGCCCTTGCCGTGCTTGTGGAGTTCGGAGAGGAGGCGGAGGGCCGTCCGGTGGAGCTTTGGGTCTGAAGAGTCGGAAGGGGAAAAGTACAGATAGTGAACTGAGATGGTGCCGGTGGTAGTCGCGGGATTCCAAGTGTGCAGGTGGGCCAGGGCGCGGGTTTTGGGGTGGTAGAATGGGAGGGCATCGGCGGTGCTGTGAGGGATGTAGACTATTAATTTGTTGGTGGTTCTGTCGGGGAGCGACGAGGTGTACCAGAGGCACGTCTGATCCATGGGGTCATCACGGAGGGTGTTACGGGGGATAAGTCGGCGGACGACCATTTTCGTCAGTGTATATCTTGAAAAGACTGGAAGATGAGCCAGTGACGGGCCCGCCAGGAACAGTGGCTTGGTGGCATCCGGGGTTTCTTCTTCCGATGATGGGCTGTGCTGGACATGGTGGAATGGGGGCTCTCCTTGGCTTTGGATGATGTCGGCGCGGAAAAGCCACGAGGTATTGATATTGGGATTCCTGATGAAGTTGCCCATTACACGGAGGAATATCTCAGGGGGAAAGGTGCAGTCTTGCCGGAGGATTGGTGACCATGGGGTGCCGGTGCCGGAGTTGACTTCCGGAGTCTCGCCACCAACATCGATTAATACTGGGTCATGACCTTCAGGATATGGTTCAGCCATTATGAGAACGAGAATAAAGGGGATCAATCCAGTGTAAAAACATGGAGTGATGGTACACGCATCAAACCAAGATTAGACTTACGCAAATATTTATCTACAGCACTTAGGGTTAGCAGTCTCTGCTACTCGTCAACTCCCACAGGATCGCAACCGGATCCGCCTGTCATTCACATGTGGCATCGTGAACACAATCTGTAATCAAGAAAACACTGCAAATCACTGGGCTGAATGCCATCACTGAGAATCACGGCTATAGAAAACAAGAAAAAGAGTTACACTAAATTTTTGCGAGCCATAAAATCAGGGATTTCCAAGGCTGCGTCCTTCGATGCACTTCTCCCGAGCGGTACCAGAACGAGGGGCCGAAATCACATGAGGCCCCCTACAGTAGCTTACCAACCGCGGGGGAGGGGACCAATCATACGTCATAACTAATAACCCTTGCTTCATAACCCAGGTGTTAGTACCTTCTTGAGGACTCGTTTAGTTTACCCGACATAAATCCCGCCACTTTTTGCCCTTTCGTCTTTCTAACTTTCCTTCTCCTTTTTTCTTCTTCCCCTTACATTCACCGTTCTTGATTTTTTTTCCCGGACATTGTCTACGGTTTGAATACGTTTCTGTCATTAACGCCATCCAACTTCAATTTCCTGAACAATCTTTCTAGCGAGGCTCATCCGTCTGTCGCTACTTCTCGATTCATTCAACCCACAACTCTTTTCCCAAGGTTACCCCCCGAAACTTCGAGTTTATGTCTATCGAAAATCTCAAGACTTACGGTATGCTTTGTCCGAGATTTTATTCACGATTCATCGGAAAATTTATCGATTCGGCATTGGAAGCATCAATACATTGTCATCGCGAGGCCAGATAGCATTTTCTCATCGTCTTGCCTTTTTTCCCCTACTGGCTTGTCCCCACTATCCTAGTCTATTGCGATGACACTACAGATGACAGCTGACTCAGATTCCTAGCCTCGCGATGACTCGTCCCCTTAGAAAATATGGACAAATGCTAATTGCTTTAATCATTTAGACCCCTTCGCCGAAGCCGACGAAGACACTGGTGAGACCAAGGCAACCCAGAATTACATCCATATCCGCATTCAGCGTATGTCTATACCCCGCCATGCCCCCATTGTCTGCCGCCGACACTAACATAATATCGACAGAACGCAATGGCCGGAAGACCTTGACTACTGTCCAGGGCTTGCCCTCGCAGTTTGACCGCAAGAAGATCCTGAAGGTTATCAAGAAGAAGTTTGGTAGGTTTTTTTCTTTTGTCGTCATCCCTCTATCCACAAACACCTAACTAACCTTGCTTGTGTCTAGCCTGCAACGGTACTGTTGTCCACGACGAAGAGATGGGTGATGTCATCCAACTCCAGGGCGATCAGCGCAACGATGTGCGCAATTTCCTGATCGACAAGGTCGATGGTCTGGAGCTTGACCCCAGCACCATCAAAATCCACGGTTTCTAAGCATCGACTTTACGTCAACCCTACCAGCGGTCAGCCAGCATTGGATATATTGTTAGGTCATATTCCGACGTCTCTGCGGCTTTGTCCTGCCAACGCTGACCGGAGGCTTCCTATTAAACACGGTGGAAACACTGTGGAATAGGGCCTTAGGCTCTACCTCCGTGGGCTGCAGTCGATTCAATTGTGCCTAGTTACTTCTAGATTTTTCGTGCATGTTTCGATATCTTAGTTTTATTGATACATGCTGCGTTTTTGATAACATGATTGAATTCATTTTTTTATATTCCATAATTTTGGTTGGAAAATGTGTGAATGTGTGCCTCGCCCCTTTACACGAGGCTACTTGCTGTTATATTGGGGATTCTATTTTAGGTTAAGATTAAACCTGGGCAATGATTTCCAACACGATTTGTGGTGCTGTGAACGAGCCAATAGGGTTATAAATATCAAACTAGGGTTATTTTTATTAATCGCCACCTAGTCTATGTTCTCAGAGCCTCTTGGCATATTGATGTTTGTGACAATATTCTGCATGCGCCGACACCAGCACAACGTTTTTGAATTTTCTTGGAGTTTGAACGATAATCGCATTCGCAGTTTATCGTAACGCGACACTCAATTATCGATACAATGGACGAGAAAGACAAGGAACGGGCTGAAAAGCTCGCCGCTATGCGCAAGAAGGTGAGTTTTTTTTTTTTGGGGATATTTGAAGTGCTGGGTATATGCGCTAGTTGCAGGTTTGACAGTAAGCTAACAAACATGACTATTTTCAGGCCGCCGCCTTGAAGGCTAAAAAGGGAAAGAAAGATAAGAAGGTTAAGGAGGAGACATCTGTTGACGCTGCTGAGTCGCCTGATACGCTTGTTGCTGAGGCATCCGAGGAGCCGGAGGGTGAAATAGGGTTAGAACCCGTTGAGGAGAAGGAAAAGGACAATGAGGATGATGAGGGGAAAGAGGCGGGGGAGGTGGATGCAGTGGATGTGAAGAAGAGGGGGGAAGGGGAGGGTGTGGCGATTTATAAGAAGCAGGTGGCGAGGATTGAGGAATTGGAAAGGGAGAATCGGAGGTTGACAAGGGAATTGGAGGTGGCGGAGCGGGAAGGGGGCGATGCGGATAGTGTGAGGGAGGACAGCGGGGAGGTGGGCAAGCTGGTAAGTTTTTTTTTTGAGGATTTTCTTTTTTTTATATGCTCTGAAAAGATTAACTGATGCTAACAATTGGGATAATTTATAGAAAGAGGAAAACGAGGCGTTGCAGAGACAGATTAAGCAACTTCAAGGACAACTGTCATCCAAACGACACGGCTCCTCCCCGTCCGTCTCGCTCTCAACCTCGCCGCCGGCCGCCCTCCAAGAACAACTCGACGCCAAAACAGCCACAATTGAATCCATGGAATCCGAATTTTCAAAGCTGCAGGCACAAGTGGACAAACTGTCGCTAGAGGCCAAGGACTCTTTGGAGATCGAAGAGCTCAAGAAGAAGCTGGAGGCGACCGAAGAAGACGCCGAGATCGCCGAGAAGGAAGTCGACGAGTTGACGGAGAAGGTCAAGAAACTAGAACAGCAATTAAAAGTTGCGGTCACGGAGTCCACCAACGAGAAAGTCGCCTTACCCGAAGAGGAACGTTCGGCGGCGATAACGGCCCTGAGGGATGCTGAGCAGAAAGTCGAGGGCCTCGAAAAGAAAATCCTCTCCCTGACAACGCTCCAAAAAGAACAGGAATCCCGTCTCCAGGCCCTCCGCGCCGAAAAGGAAGCGGCCGATTTGCAAATTGCCCGTTTACAAGAGCAGAAAGCCACGCAAAGCTCCAGTCTCTCCGGAGGTCTCGATGACGAGGGCGTCGACGAACTGCTGAATGAGGAAAAGCAAAAACTTGAGGTGAGAATTCGCGATTTGGAAGCCGAGGTTTCCGAGTTGCGGAGGGGCATTTGGAGGGATCAGAGGAAGTCGATGGCGGCGGGGGGAGAACCGGTGTTCCAGGATGTTGACTTGGGAGGCGGTGGTGGCGGGCATGGACGCGGGCACAGTGGGCATCATCGGAAGTCGACGGCGACAGGGGGAATTACTGAGTTTTTGGCTAGTGGGTTGAATGTGTTGGCTGGTGGGTCGGGGAGCCCGGGGGTGGCTGGGGGATTCCAGAAGGGGATTTTGGGGGATGATGATGATTCATTATTGAGTGATGATGGGGATATGATGTTTGATGAGGAGGCGTTCCGGAAGGCGAGGGAAGAGGAGGCAAGGGCGAGGTTGGAGAGGGTGAAGGATTTGAAGAGGGGATTGAAGAATTGGGAAGGGTGGAGGTTGGATTTGGTGGATATCCGGAGGGGCATTCCCGGTTTTGGCGATGTTTTTGAGGTTTAACTGTATGGTTTGTGATCATCAGGAGTGAGAGGAATTGATAACATCCATTTATTCACGTTTTGATTTTCTGCATACATACATCATTCTGTTCCATCAGCCAACAAACAATTTTTTATTCATGCCATACAATCCATCAACGCTTCTTACATCAGGACACCAATGACACCAGCAACAACCAAAAACACACTACCAGCCACCAGCTTGGCAGCCCCTGAGTTCAACTCAGCATCATGAGGCTCACTGGCCCCCGTAGCCGCCGTGGCAGATCCAGACGACGCAGCGGTTGAGTTAGATTCGGACCCGGTAGAGGAGGTTGATTCGGAGGAAGAGGACGAAGCGGACGGGTCAGAAGTGGTGACGCCAGCACACAGTTTAGTACCGGCAGCGATGACGTCAGCGAGGTCGTTGGGGTGGCAGCCGAAGGTGAGACAGTTGACCTAAGGGGAAGGGGAGAGGTTAGTGGGAAGTGCATGTGGAGAATAGCCATTAAAGGTAGAGTTGAGATAATGATTGGGGAATGGGGTTGGAACAGAAGAAACTTGTACAAGAACGTACCATTTCGAGGTCAGAGGCAAGCTTGGATTGGTTGTCTCCTCTGCAGCAGCAGGAAGTGTCATCAATGTCACAACCAAGACGTTGGACACCGGCGCTGATGCATTTGACCTGTGGGTGTGGAAAGGGCAGTCAACGTTAGTCTATCTGTTATTGAGATGGGATATGTGATCATCAAAGACTTACTCCGCACTCAGGGATACCGTCGAGCTGGGCGGTGGCAATGCCAACAGCAGTGAGAATAGCAGCAACCTCGAACTTCATCTTGCCAACAAGGAATCAAAGGTTTTGGGCGAGGACTGAACAGGATTCTGCAAAGGAAAAGAAAAGCAAAGGGCAAAAAGCGAAGTGAACGAATGTAAAGTTCAAGACCAGGTCGTGACTTCGAACAAGAAACCAGAAGGTAGACCAGCTTATTCAAGAAAGAAAGAAAGAGTGTAGTGTTGCCTAATAGAATAAAAGAGAATTTAATATGGAAATACCAAGAGTGTAAATAAAAAGGAACGCACTTTCTCATTTTATATGTGAAGAAAATTCCGAAGAGGGAAAGTGGTTTGGAAGCGGATTATGGGCATTATCTCAATATGGAAATGATTTATCCTATACAGGAAGGAACTGTTGTATGAAACAAACGGATTGGGATGGAGTGAATGAATGGGGGCGCGTGGGTTCTTGCTTTAATTGTTGTCGAAATCTGAATTTTTGAGTCATCTATTTGTTCAAAATGGTGATCTTGAGAGCAACTACAGAGGTATTGATCTTTACTTTGCGAATCAGGTTCTCCATATGTTCCTGCCAACCATAACGAAGGAAAACCACCAGTAACAAACAAGTTCTAATGATGTTTCCTATGTCACAAAAAGAACGCTCTTCGTATACTTCTCATACGCATCCATCCGGCATGTCTGGCGAATCTCGGTCCGTTTTGTAACCATCATCTGCCACCTTTTTAGTCAAAATAATCATTAAAAAGCCAGAGGTGTTGTACAAAATAGGAAAGATGCCGATCTGACAGGGATCAGAGATATCTATAAATATCCAGATCCGGGTATCACGGAGTCATGCAATCATTATGGCATTGTCAGGTGTTTGGAAGATGACAAAAGTTATAGAGAGATTGTGTTTATATCTAGATTCCCAAAGTTTCTTATAATTCTGAGGGAATAAGTTAATGTTTTTAGTCAATGAGAGCCAAGATGCCATGTGAATATAACGGAGTCTAGGGTTAGTTATATACCATAACATCAAGTCGAGGTCACCACAGTAACTTTAGTACTAAAAATCATACATTTCTGCAACAATAATTTCTAAATAGTGACTGGCCATTTAACATCTATCCACATAAACTCTTTCTTTCTAATCTTGGTGGTCATCAATCGACGATCGTCCCAGTTTACCAACCCTATGTCACGTGCTGTCACCATTAAGCCCAACCAAAAGTCTGCTGACACTAGAAGTTTCGATTGATCCCTTCACTACAATGAATTACATCAAACACCACAATAACAACCAACTACCACAACCATCACCAAAATGCTCGTTTGTACGTACCACAACTACAATAATTCCATCTCCTCATCACTAACCTCCCCTACCCAGTCTGTCCCCAATGCGCCAACATCCTGACAGTGGCCATCGTGCAAGGTCGCAACCGCCTCGAATGCCGCACCTGCCCGTACGTCCACGCCATCGTCCGCCCAGTGTACTCGCGGCATGAGTTTGAAAGGCAAGAAAAGGAAGATGTCTTTGGCGGGCCGGGCGCATGGGATAATGCACAGAAGACGGAGAAGCAGTGTCCGAAGGAGGGGTGCGATGGGACGGAGGCGGCGTTCTTCCAGGTGCAGATTCGGTCGGCGGATGAGCCAATGACGAGTTTCTTTAAGGTATGCTTTTTATATGGATGAATGTTGAGGAGTGAAATAGTGTACTAACGAGGTGTAGTGTATGGCTTGCGGTGATAGATGGAGAGAAAATTAGAAGGGGAATAGGAATTGGTCGGAGATTTACACAAGGGGAAAAGTACTTGAATCTGTTTTGGCATTGCGAGGCGTTCTTTTGTATTTCGGGTTCGGTTGATCGTTTCATTTGACATGCCATCTGTACATCACAATCTAGCGATACCATACATATAACATATGTTCACACGCCATAACCTCCATTTCCATTTGCATGACATTTCTGTATGTTCCATATCCAAATGAGAGCCAAACAAAACAAAGTAAATTCGCAATTATCATAACCTTATTACCAACCTCTCTAACCTCCCTATTTCTCCTTCTCCTTCGTCTCCTTATGCCACTCCATCGCCGCCCTCTGCCCCTCCTCCATCATCGCAATCATCAACCCCGGCCCCAAAATATCCTGCCGGAACCTCTCCGTCTGCAACAACTCCAAGTTCCTCAATGTCGGCCCCGGATACGTTAGATATTTGAGATACGGCGGCTTGGTCCAATACTGCAGGTATTTGAGATACTCGATGAAGGCCGGCTGCTGCAGAAACTTTTGCGACGCGAGATGGTTGAGGTAGGCGGGGTTCGCGAGCGATTGGACGAACTGCCGGAAATTGTTAGGCGATGGTGGGACGTGTGGGGTGGCTGGAGACGTACCTCGAGTTCAACTTCGAAGCGGGAGTAGCCGCCAAAGGTCTCTTCGATATCGGGGGGTGGCGTGGGGGTGTCAGTATGGAGATCGGCGGGTGTATCTTCTTGTTTCAGTGGCGTTTGGGTCATTTTGTGAGATTGTGTTTGTGTTGCTCGATTCGAGTCAGATCATAATGATTTACTGAGTCTTTCATGTGAGTGCTTGGGTGAGATTACGTAAGCTACATGAGCAAGGCTGTTGACAAACAAGGCTAGGGTTATTGGCATCACAACCCTGTATAAATATTACCAAAAGAGGAAATGTTGGGCCAGTCCATTTGTACTATGGTGATCAGGGTCCGGAACCGTGTAGAGTTGAACATGCAAATACAAACAAATTAAGTCTATATACTCTATCCTAAATATCTCCGGTTGATGATAATTGGCCTCGCCGGATCCCACGGCCCATAAATCTCATTCTTATACTTCTGCAACCCAATCAGCCACCAACTACATCCTCCCATTGCCAACGCCGCCACAATCACCGCCCCCACCGCCCCCAAAATGGCATTATACGCCGTATCTCCCCGTGATCCCGAGATAATCCCCACACCTGAGCCGGCCCCAAAGACCAATCCCGCTGTCAATATCGCATGGTACTTCCACGCGCGGTGCCGAGCATACATTCGGAAGACGGGGAAGAGGCCAAAGACTTCGATGGAGAAGAGAGTAAGGGAAAACACCTCAAAGGTCGAGGGAAGACGACTGGCGAGGACAGTAGAGGCCATGAGGGCAGCGTTGGTGGAGAGAGAAGCGGGGAACTTGGTGCCGACACCGCCGGAGTAGTCGAAGGAAAAGACATTAATGGCGAGGAGACAGAAACACATGGTCCAGATGCTGTCGCTGCTGGTGGAACGTGTGAGAGATTTGAGAATTGGTGAGAGACCAAGGAGAGTACATGAAATAAGGATGGCGCTTTTGATGGTGGCGGCACGCCGAGTGCTACGGGGCTCCTCGATAGGAACCGGGGCATCAAATTGACCCTGACTAGGTGACATGGCCTGTCCGGGGGGCACAGGAAGAGCACCGAATCCCGTATGAGCACCCCCCTGGTGCAAAGGACCCAGAAGTGGATGAGACCCTTTGATTCCCGGCGGAGCATCCGGGGAGATCGGCGAAAACACAGGTACTGACGGAGTCAATGGCGATACCACTGTCGTGGGTGTCGCCGGAAAAGAAGTCGATGATGGCGCTGGTAAGTCACCGGCGCCAGTAATCACGGGAGCAGGCGAGCGCACTGCCGCACCTTTAATCATGGTAGGTCGCCGCCTCCGCGAACTAACAACCCTCTTACCCCCATTTGCCGCAGCATTACTCCCTCCCGTGTTTCCTCCCGGTGGCCCCTGTGAATTCACCGGGCCATTAACCGGTGGATTCGCTGGGTTCGCGGCATGATGATACTCGAGGCCTGTGAGGAAGGCATCCTCCTCGAGTTCCTCGGCGGCAGCCCAGACTTCCCAGATTAGCCAGCCGATGACGGTGGCGAGAGTAGAGGAGATGAAGAGGTGATTAGGGAGGAAACGTTCTTGGTAAATGCCGATAAAAGAGGTGATGAAGATTATGACGGTGCAGACGTGCTGGACGATAACAGTGCAGTCAGTGACGAGGGGCCAGAATTCGTAGGGTTTGAGGCGGGGGTTACGTTGGAGGGATTCGAGGAAGGTGTCTTGGTCAGTGTAGTTGTCGGGATCTATATGACGGTCAGTGAGGTTTCTTTCATGGGCTGATGATTGATGGACGTCATGAAGAGTGACAAGTGAAAAAGAAAATACTACGTACAGGATTGTTGCACCCAAAGTAACCGCCGCCACTTCTTCTCCTTCTTCCTCCGGCGCGTCCGGCTATGATGTAATAATCTCCCCGCAATGCCCTTGCCTCTCGGCGGCAACTCACCCACCGCCAACCCGGGTTCTAACGTGCGATTCGGCGGGGACCCCAGCGTCTGGTATCTCGCATCATCTGGCGACAGATGCGATCTCGTCAGTTGTGGCGCATGGAGGATATCGGGATCTATCGATGGTTGGGGGAGTGGGGGCGGGGAGAAAGCAGCGCCGGTGGGAGTGGTGAAGAAACCTTCGGTAAATGTTTGTGGGGAGTGAGGGGTGGTCATTAGCCTATGGGAGGGATCTGTGGTCGGTGTGGTATCGTATTTGTTTGGAAAGGCAAGGTTGGAGATTTTTGTGGAGCAAGGATGTGGATATGGTGATGGCGGCGCATAGAGTGGTGGGCCGGAAGAGGGCCGATGCGATGCGCTTTGCGACAGGTGACGTTGAAGAGAGCTTAGCTTGGAGCTTATGGTCACGATGGGTTCCATTTAGGTGGCAGCTGGCGTTTCTGCGAAGGATTACGACCGGTGGTTGATTGCCAGGTGGCAGGGTTAATGTTAATTTGGTGAGTTCTTTATAACCCTAGTAGTGGCCACATCCGAAATAACAGTCGGGAATCTCATGGTGCATGACATACGCTGGTATATGTGGAATACCATTTCAAATATTTTGGCTGCAGTAAGCCTTGTGCCTGATACACCTATTACATGAATACAAAGTTTCAGGAAACAAAATTCGCAAAATACTACAATTACATCAGATCTCTACACCCTCTCCAGTCCTCCATTGTGAACTAACTTCGGCACACTACCATCCCGTCTCGCTCCATTCCACTAAGCCGATCCGATCCAATCCATCGATTCTCCATAGAAGAGTCATTAATATAAAGATGAATCTATGCACCTAGAAAAAAAAGAAGAAGAAAGTGAGTCTCTAACCGCCTACCACCTGCTTAGACCCTCTCCTCGCCACGAGGGGAAACCCCATGCCCTGTCTGTGCACAACAACCACTCACCACAACGGTGCTCAGTCATCTTGTTTGCTATAGAGTTCAGTGTTATATGGGGTGGTCTTGGGCTGTTTTTGGAGAGATGAGACTTGTCGAGAGATTGGGAGAGTTTTTAAATGCCGATGCCGATGGAATCTGTAAATCTCAATGGTGTCGAGTAAAGTCACAATAGAGAATTCTTCTCATTGTTTTATCTCTGCTTTGCCACAAAGTACGCATCAGGTATATCTTGCACACTCAGTCACATGGTGATATTTACTCAACATCTCTTTCCTTCCTGGGGATGATGCTATGCAAGAGGAATCTCGAGTGGCATTGGCAGTATGAAATGTGACGAGTCGGCTTTAGAGGTGTATTGAGGCATCGCGTAAAGGGTCTCCTACCAACAATAATCCCTTAAGTCTGATCATCAATTTCAGTAAATTAAAACTGACGACTGATTCTTTTTTCTGATAGAAAACAGAAATCAACAAGTCCACTACCCAGTTACTTACCATCATTAAATGTTTGATTCTATATTATCTTCAACTTCCCTATGAGTCTTGAGTGAGTCTCAAGTATATATCAAAGTGTACCATAGCGAGCTTTGATCCCCTTCCTCCCCATTCGTGTCCCCGCACAGATGCTAGATTTATATAAGCACGTACCAAACTTAAATCATTTCAGCTTGAACAGCCCATGACCACCGCTTCATAACCAAGATGTTGGAGGGCGCTAATCAGGGCCGATTAGGGATTACAATTTACGAATGAATTTACTAGGTGCGTCTAGAAGGTAATTCAAGAGTTGGAACGGCCTGTGCAGGTCGTAAAGTGAGAGCTTCTGGCCTGAATATGTGTGCTTTCGACATCTCGGTATGAGGGACTTTGGCTGAATGAGGGCAAACTGTCATTATGTAGACCCACCGAGGTGAGATGATGAGGCCAAATGAAGTTGTAGTTTCTTTGTAAGTCTGTTATTTCTATTTTCCTTATTCACTTTAAAAAACCATGATTATACGAGCCTGTCTTACTCATTACAGGAAAGCGATATCACATCACATCGCCCAATTCCCTCAATATCTCCTCGCACCCACTCGTCCTGAAACATCCCGACCCCCGACCCCCGATCTCATAGATGTAACACACACATACACATAAGAAACCCACCAACAGCATTTTCCGCTGCAGGTAATGCATGGCTGAGTGACTTCTTGGCATTCCATCCCGATTCTTGGGATTGAATGTGATGTGATGATGAGTGAGTGAGGGAGGATCAGCAAGTCCTTTGGGTTCTTTGATGGGAAAGAAACGAAAGAACGTTTGCATTAAGAAGCTGAATAGACGCAGACGCGCTGTAAGCGAGGTGCATATCACAGGCGATTTCAACCGAATAACAAACCAATAATCATCTAAATAAAAATTACTTGAGCGAGGATACAACAAACAACTGTTAGCTAGAACAGTGAATTACCGTTGATCATCAATCACAACGAAGGTCCAATTGATGGTTCCTGCCAGGGCCGCTCATCAAACCCCAATCTCTAATAAACAACGTGCTCTGTCGAACAAATGAGCTCGGAGCCCCAAGATATGTAACCCTCTCCTGCATAACTACGCCATACGTCTCCACACCTGTTGGTAGCAGGTATCTCTTTATCTTCTGCTCTGATCCCGCCAAGTGTCGCGTCAGAGATGTAAAATGCATGTATGTGATGATGATGGTGTGTCGGTGTGTGTAGCAATATGTCGGATATCCCATGTGTTTCACATTGTTAGGAATATGACCAGATTTTCTGGAAGCAACAAAGGGGAATCCTCTTTCTGTCAATCTCGGATTGATGGGAATGGAACTCGCATGTCATTCGCCAGTTAAATACTTTTTTGCTGACTGGATTATTTCGTTCCCGATGCTAATTAATGCAGGTTATGACATCTACCCACCACTTCTACCAGAACTACTACAAACAGTTGTCAAGTTGTTACTCACAGTATACCAGACATAACCATCACGAAATGCACCTCAGATTTCCAACAGGAAGTCGCCCCAGCATAGTCGATGCTTTTCGCTTAGAACCCAGCATTGCCGATCAGAGTTCGATTCGTGCACGTTTGTTGATTTTTTTCAGATTTTATATATTTTATCTTACTCATGTCGTCATGCGCCCCTTCCATTTTTGTCATCATTTATTTACACTTCAAATCATGAAACAGATGCCTGTGTGTAAATCTCCGTGGGGTAGTTATCTTATCTTGGCAAGGTATAGAGATACATACAACATATGGACTCTCTAGATCGGGGGAGATGGTGTCCGTTACCGGGCTGTATGTGCGTGTTCAAAAGGGACGAGATGAACTACAAGGAGAGTTAAATTTGCGGAGGGCCCAGGGCAAGAAGATGTGAGACAAGTGAGTGAGTGAATAAGTTGGTGATACTGCTTGTTTGACACGCCCCCTAGCACGGCAGGTGGGGTGAGGCGGTGGCAGGTGGACGATGGGATAGAGGAGGGGCAGTCGGTGTTATGACGGAGAGCATTGTTCTTTGATATTGAGGGGGTGATGAGAGGGGACAGTGATATAAAGGCCTTGGTCTCTCCGTATATTGCTGCCGCGAGTAATTGTCACCATCATCGTCATTTCAAATCATTGTTTCAAGATTCCAGATATCTGGGTATATATCTGTCTAGTTCACATCTGCTGAGCAGCAATTCTATTCTCTTTCTTTATCATCATTGTCGTCATCATCATCCTTCCTGTCAGTCCTCTTTCTACCTGTCCCACCCAATCCCCCGCCACCACAGTGACTCCCTGCACCAACCCACCATTCTTAAGCGCTCTCACCACTATTTTCTCTGCTGACCATCCTCTACCGGGCACCAGTGATTTACCGCCGGGTCGACGCCTCAATTGTGGGCTTTTTTTTTTAAAAAAAAAACCCCCTTTTTATTCTTTTTTTTCTGTTTCAGGGATTTGTTGCGGTTGTACGGTGTAAGTGAATCCCTCTGGTGGTAAAAATATGTCAGGGTCATCGTGAATGATCCTGGAAGATCACAAGAGTTCATGATGTCAAAAGAAATATAAGAGAAAAAGACAAAAAAAGAAAATTCCGGTGAATGGACATTCGGGATCCTTTGCTAATATCCATTCTGGTTGTTACAGTTTCACTCATAATTTACCATCAAAGAATTTCTATTCTTGTCTTTGTTTTGAGCCATTGTCCACTTAGGGTTCTTATTCTTCAAGGAAACCAGAACTACCCCAATACTTTTATAATATTTTCATAGGCACATTTGCCACTTCTCCTTCTGCCTTCTCCCCTTCTGTCCCCATCACCACCACTCTACACCACCCGATCTGCAAAGTGCCGGTGTAATCCCATCCTATCCTCCATCCTGCCACGCTTCCTGGTTTGAAGTGTCTTTCGGCCCTTTGTTTGTCTGGTGATATTTATATCTTTGTCCACTTGCATCTATCATCCTTTCTGATCTTTCCGAGAAAGAAAAAGAAGATCCACAGAGAAATATATACATATACAACGGGAACGTCGATCGTTGCCGTCTCTACTCTTCTAGAGTTGTTCCTTCATTCCGTTGGTTCTTTTATACTTACTTTTTGTCTTTTCACATCCATACACACATACAGCATACACACGCACACACAAAAAAAACCTCATAATGCAACTGTCAACCATCTTCATCTCGGCCTTGATATCTCTGACCAACGCCGCCGCCGTCAAAAGGGGAGCTTCCTGCATTGCAAAGAGGGGCCCCATTGTTCTTCCTGAGTCTGGAGTTTGTAAGTTCCTTCCACCTTTAACTATTCCCCCACACAAAATTCACAGCAAGAGTTCCACGCCTTCCAATCACAATCGCGCTTCATCCTGCGTCGATCTCTTCCAAAAGTTGCCCAAAAAACCACTTCATGATGCTATCCGCCAAGACCAGACACAGACAGTCTTTTCCAACCAAATCAACTCAATCCCAACAAATAAAGATACATACTAACCTGCTCTCCCTATACAGCCCCCTCCCTCCCCGCCCCCGCCGCCAACCTCACCCTCAAACACATCGCCCTCGGCCACGGCTACCAAAACTACACCTGCCCCTCCACCTCCACCCCCTCCACTGCCACCGGCGCTCTCGCCCTCCTCTACGACGTCCTACCCCTCTACCCCAACCAATCCCGCGCCTCCTTTCCCTCTCTCCCCGCCTTCTACAACCTCGCCCCCCTCACCCTCAACACCACCACCCCCCTCAACCTCGCCGCGACCACCGCCGAGACTTCGTCTACCGATGCTGGCCGCATCTCCCTTGCGGCACCCTCCGTCGACACCGCCAATCCCTTCCCGGTAAACCCTTCTCCTCTTTCCCTCCCTGGCCTCGCGCCCCTCCCCACCATTGGCGTGCACTTCTTTTCTGAATCGGGAATGCCCACTTTTAAATTTGCCACCGAGTATCTCTCCGCCGTGAAGACGGCCGCGCACGCTGCGCCGGGGAATGCCGGAACAGGGCCGAACGGGGAGGCAGCGGTGCCGTGGTTGTATTTGACGGATGCAGGTGGGTCAGAAGGGATCAGTGCGGTGTATAGGGTGGAGACTGTGGGGGGGTCGGGGCATGTTTGTGATGGGGTGGGGAGTGATAGTTCGGTGTATACGGCGTTTTATTTTTTCTATGGGCCCAAGGCTTGAGGAGAGGGGGGGGGGGGGGAGGCTAGAGAAAGGGATGTGGATTGTTTTTATGGAGAAAAATGGGCAATGGATAAGTGGAAGTGACTGGAACCAGGCCTCGTTGGGGGTTCTTTTTTTCTTTGGGATATGGTGACTGTTTGCCTTTTCTTTCTACTATGTATTTTCTTAATGTCTCTTATCTTAGGTTTTGGATGCTGGCTATCAATTTTCATAGAATAAATGCTATGTTGTCAAATAATTTTCTCCATCAAATGTTTGACTTCCAATGACCTACCCTGATATCACAGTTGCCAACTTGGGTAATAACACATTGATAGTGGCCTTACAGCTAACAAGTTAACGTCACCTACATATTAATCACACGATTACGTCATACTGCACCATTCAATCATCTTCACTACGAAGACAAAGATTGTTGCGCAAAACTCGATTCACAAATGCAATAAAGGTATCTAATCTTCAATGTCCAAATTTACTTTGTCTCACAAACCTCCCCGTACACAAGATGCTTCTAACCCCTTAACCCCTCGCCAAATCCGCCTCCAACCCGTTGCCCTGTGGTATATATTCCTGCGGTCTCGGGTCCTCCGCCGTCCACCCGCCTCCCTGCGGCATAGGAACTTGCTGCCCCGGAGCCACCCCCTGCTGCTGCGCTGGCGTCTGCTGTCTCACCAAGGCTCTAAACTGCGTTACTTCCTCAAGGATCATCCGGCGCATCTCTGAGACCTCGTCGACGACTTCGAATTCAAAGTTGAAGGTTTCGGGGCACACGGGTTCGTCGGAGGGGTCGTGCCAGATGGCAAGGTAGGGGTGTTCAAGGGCTTCTTCAACCGCGATGCGCTGCGAGGGATCAAAGGCAAGCATGCGGTCGAGGAGGTCGAGGGCTTCCGGATTGGCATTGGGGAAGAGTTGGTTGAAGGGCTTCTTGGGCATGTAAGGCAAGTTACGGACGTACTCCTGAGCTCTGGTAGATCCAATGCGACACAAAGTCTCTTCATTGGGGGTACCAAGGATGTGGAGGATCTGGTTCAGCTGGTCGACATAGTCTCTACCCTTAAAGAAGGGACGGCCACCGAGCAATTCGGCCAGGATACAGCCGACGGACCAGACATCAATGGCCTTGGTGTAGCTCTGGAAGGAAAGCATGATTTCAGGGGCACGGTACCAACGGGTGGCAACGTACTCGGTCATGTAGCCGGCGTTTTCCTCGGGGTCAACAGAGAAACCACGGGCAAGGCCAAAGTCGCAGATTTTCAGCTCGCAGTCGGCATTAACGAGTAGGTTTCCGGGCTTCAAGTCGCGGTGCAGAACGTTGGCGGAGTGGATATACTTGAGACCGCAGAGGATTTGGTAGATGAAAGACTGGAAGTGGGCATCGGTAAGGGCCTGGCCCGAGCGAATGATGGCGGCGAGATCGCACTCCATGAGTTCTAGATTGAGAACGGTTAGTTGCGGATTCTAGGATACAGTGCCAAATAGACGGAGATCCGGGAGGGGCCTGCTTACCTTCGTAGAGATAGGTCTCGTTGAAATTGTCGGGGCGGGGAATGTCCATATCATAAAGGCAGGTAATCTATAGCGCCACAATGTTAGTGATTTTCTAGCACAGACAAACAGCTTATCACTATTGAGTAGTAACCACTCACGTTACGGTGTCCACGGAAGTGCTGTAACAGCTTGATCTCACGCAGAGCACGCTTGGCGAGAATCTTCTTGCTAAAAACGTTGGTAACCTTCTTGATGGCAACGCCTTCGTTGGTGTAGTTGTTCACGGCAGCGCTAAGAGAGGTTCGATTGTATTAGTTATTAGGTTATTTTGGAAAACTTCGACTGTTTGAATGGAGAGACTCACCAGACGATACCGTAGGCACCTTGACCGAGCTCCTTGGAGACGGTGTAGCGCTCGTCGACAATGAAGTCTTGGTTAAAGACCTTGAAGACTTTACGACCGGGGAGATCGGACATCTTGGCAGGGAATGTAGTTTCTTATTGTGTGATGTACAGTATGTGTCGATAATTGAAGAGTATGAAGAGGCGCAAAGCAATTGGCCGTCAAAATTGGTGTTTCAATGGGTATCAATGGCGATGATGATGCTGATTTTATGTCTAGTAAACTCAGCGGCATCGAATCGTCGCAAGGGTCGAGGTCGAAGTCGAGTATGTGCAGTGTTCTGTCTTGGCAGGCGGCAGAGGAAATGCGCCCTTTTGTAATTATGATGTATATATATAACAAAAGGAAAAATAAAGAAAGTTTAAAGTCAAAGCAAAGAGATTTTTTGCGACGGACGAACAATCAACAGACCAGGGCGCTTAATATATATATATATAAATCAAGAGCAGCAGGCGGATTCAAGGCGAAGGGGAGGGTTCGTTCTTGTTTCAATGTTAGTCGGGGTCAATTTGAGGCAAGACAGATTCTCAAGGCGGCAACACGATGGAAAAAAAAAAGGTGAAGTGCTTGGGGGAGGGGAGGGGCTTGTTGGTGTGGGTTGCAGGGGTGGTGGAGGAACAGTATGGAATGGTGATGTTTGGGGAAAATTGGTGGTTTTTGGTTTTGATTTTCTGTGGTGGTGATGATGAGATATGGCAATTGATTGTATGCTGAATTGAGCGTCTATTGTTTTTGTGTGTATTAACAGAAATCCAAGATCAAGACTCGAGGTCGTCAAAAGGGTCTCTCGAGGACACAAACCTCAATCTCAATATGCAGGTGTAAAAGCGGGGTCGTTACCTTTGTGCCGAAACAAAGAACTAGCAATATAAAAATAGTTCAAGGTATAGTGTGAATATAAAAGCACTCGACAATGAGATTATATCGAAGAAACTAATCAATCACAAGGAAGCCAGTAAATACAAGCTCTCTACTGAAGGTAAAGCAGAAAATAAAAGAAAACTATCCACTCCAGAATGCGAACTATTCCCGTCTTAAATAATGGCCCGTCACACCCACCATATCATAAACCAACCAACCAACCAATCCGGAAATGAACCACACATCAAAAAACAAAGAACACTGTCCTATTCTGGGTTGCTTAATTTATTTCTATTTTATTGTGTTGGTCTTTTTATTCTTAATTGTGACAAAGGAGGATGGTTGGAAGTGATAAATCTGGCTAACAGTGGGGAGGGAGGTTCAGGATTAAAATTTCATTGTTTGGTGATGTGAACGGCAGGACACTGCTTATGTAAGCAGTGTGAGTCTGATTGATTTTTGGATTCACATTATTTGCACTGATACACAGATTCTAACTACACAAAAAACAGGAACAGGAACATCACACTCTTCTGACCAGTAACCTGACTCAGACTATCGTATCTTTGTAACACCAAATTTACGAAACCCATTGTCATCTCACGATCCAAGTTCCAGGTAAACTCTTACCACACCAGACAACAAAGACACCCCGCCAAACCCATCAAACCCTACTCCCTCTTTGTCTCTTTGTCTTTGACCTTCCCCCTTCTATCCCCGCCAAAACCCCAATCAGAAACACCTCTCTAACAACCGCCCGCCGCCAACCATTGCCCCCCCAAAACATCAAAGAGTTCCCTCTGTGGCTGGCTCTCCGGAGTTTCTGGCATTCCGTCACTTACAAAAAGAATATGCATAGGTCTACCAGCAGATGTTCTAATTCATCATTTGAGGTTATTGTTAATATTATGTTTAATTTTTTTTCTTATATCCAGTATATCCGTATCAGTCACAATTGTTTTATTGTCCTTTTTCCCGCCGCTCAATAACATCCACCAAAAAAGTCGAAAAAAAAAGAATCACCGGGATCTCCACCTTCTAGAAATAAAACAAAGAACCATCATCTCCATTTTTCCATTCCTCTTATATTATTCACATCACCTTAACAAAATCAACCCCCAAATAACAACCCACCCATCTGCCCCCAATGCTCCCGTGAGGCGCGAGACGCGGGAAGAAACATGTGTTCTTCCGGTACCTGCGTGAAGCCCCGGGCACTGTGGATTTCCAGTTCCCATGTTACGGTTGAGTATTGTCAATTAATTATGTATCCAGCTGGTCTATATAGGCGCTGACAAGAAGGGGACTACGGCCTGTCATTTGCTTATGGGAACCGCCCACCCCTCGCAAGCGCGCGACTGTCCTTTCATTTATCCTTTTATTGCTCCCTTCATTTAACACTGCGTGCGTATTCTATCGTCTGATATCCATCTCAATTAACCGTCTAAACAAATACACCAATAACCCCGCCCAAATCCTCGTCAACTCATGATCCACAAACACTCTGTTGTCCTCCCTTTTCTTTTCTTGCCTCCGGTGTCCCTGATCCCCCAGCGGAGGTAACCGGTTCGACCCCGCCTGCCCACATGGCCATACGGTATATAGGCAAGGCAGATTCCCGCACCATCCACCCGTCAACCCACCCTCACTCAAGCACAGACCCAAATCACCACTCTCCGTTCAAGCTCTCTCCGTATCCCGCTCATCAATACCTTCCATCGACTTGTCTTTGGTCAAATTGTAGCTTCCAATTGGCTCCCACTGACAAGTGTCTACGCGGCCTCGGAGAGACTGGGGAGTTTCATTGACGGTAAAAGTCATCGAGTTAGGATCTATTTGGTCTTCTCTTAACACTACAAGACCGTGCCACATCTAGTTGTGTCACCTCCACCTTCATAAGCTGCTGTGCCACAAAACAGACTCGATAACCCTTAATGTCTTTTTCATAATAACCCTAACAAACACACAATAAACATCATCAGCCAGCTATAAATGCCGATCAATGTCGTTAAATACCTGACAAGCCATATTATGAATTAAAGAAAAAAAAATAAAACAAAATACTAATCACAACCTTGCACTAAAATAAACCCCATCATATTCTTAAATCTTAGCTAAGAAATTCCGACTGTAAGCCCTCACTTGCTCATACACCTGCTCAAAGTCCTTCATAGACCCGTAGTACGGATCCGGCACCGCTTTTATCTCCTCACCCTCGCTCGCATTCACGCCCCACAGTTGCACCTTGGCCTTACTATTCGGATTCTTCGCCTGGAGTCTTCTCAGGTCGTCCATGTTATCTTCGTCCATGCCAAATATGTAGTCAAAGTTGTCAAAGTCATCGAGGCGAATCTTTACCATTGTATCAGTCTTTCCGAAACACCGCCATATTGGTTGCTGAAATGGAGAAATCAGAATTGATTGTCTCGGCCCAAACTTACCTGGCGAGCGGCATGCTCATAGTCGCTGATGCCATTTCTGTTGAGCGTCGACATTGTCCGGTAATCAGGGCGATTCCCCACATGCCAAGCACCTATACACACACAGCAATGACATCCGCAAAGTTAGTTTCACATACTGTGCGTAACGAGTCAACGACACACAGAATTCGGGGGGTTCAATCAACGTACCGATGCCGCATGAGTCCACGGTGCCAACTTTGCCGAATACCTCGGGGTTCTTTCTGAGTTCGTGCTTGAAGACGCCCTCGGCCATGGTCGAGCGGCAGATGTTGCCCAGGCAGACGAAGAGGACGTTGATAGGGGTGGGGGTTGATTCGGACATGGTGATGTGTGGTTAGTAGGTGGATGGTAGGCCAGGTTAGATGGTGATGACCGAGTGAGTGAGTGTGAATGTGTGAATGTGTGAATGTGTGAATAGGTGTAGGCTGAGGTGATGGACAGGGAGGGTATCTTAGTTAGGAATTGTAGTGCGGATATGAGTGGTTGATGGGGAGTGTGATGAATGAGTTGATGAGTTGGTGAATGAAGTGGGGAAATTTTCCATGTGACACCAAGTTGGGTAGAGAGTAAATGGCGCGGAGGTGAGCAGTGTGGGGTAAGACGTAAGCTTACTGTGCAAAAAGGGCGCAAATAAAGTTACGGATTCTTATCAAATTGGCCTCGCCCGCAGCTGAAGGATCCAGGCCGTCTTCGGTCAGATGGGGACCCTCGCTCGGTGACGGCCCGATAACCTTTTTTTCTTGGAAATCTCCACGATACATACCTTTCAACTTGACAGCGTTACATTAGAAAACTTGACTCAGCACATGGCTCACATGTTGATTAAATGTGCCCTATATGGGCCCTTCGCTTGTAGATTATCTATAGATACCGAAGGAATTGATTAGAGGGAAACCCCGGTTACCGGTGGAATACTGGCCGCGGAGGACCTCAACAAGGTCCGGTTTGGGATAAGCGACCCAAACTAGTAGTTGCCGGCATCCCACGCGATCCACCCCGCAGCAAAAAAAAAAAAAGTAATTGCGATTCATTGCGGCTCTTGCCGTGCAGTAAATCTGTAGAAATACAAGAGAAGAAAAACTTACGGTTAAAGGCTTTCTCTTTTTTTTTCTCTGTACAGCTTTGCTGCCGTTATATTTATCGTTGTTTTTGGGTTGTCTTCCTGGGGAAAATTCTTCTTGTGGTCATTCATTTTGTTTACGTCATATATTTAACCCGAAAAAAAAAGAGAAATTCGAGAAAACCCCTAGCACTCATGTCGTCCAGTATTGATGCCGAGCCCATAGTGGCTACGCCGGCGAAGGAGACCATTGTCTCTGAGACTCGTCCCAATTCCTCGGGGACAGAAGTCGCCAATGCATCTGAGAAGTATATCAGTCGAGAACTTGACCGAATCTACCGCAAGCTCGATTGGCGCATTATCCCAGGTTCGTCTTCGCGCTGAATACCACCTTACTTAATTATCTGTGCAACTGACTGACTATGATCAGCTTTTTGGATCCTGTACTTCCTGTGCTCCGGCATCCGTTCCAACATCGGCATCGCTCAAATAATGAACTCGGCTCAAGACCATGACCTCATGACCGTTCTCCACCTCACCTCCAAAGATACTTCGACGGCTCTTGCCCTCTTCTACGTCGCTTACGTCCTCTTCGATCTCCCGTCAAACCTCCTTATGACCCGACTGAGTCCCCGTCTCTGGATGTCCCGTATTTTCATAGCTACTGGCGTCATCGGGGCCTGCTTTGCGGCAGCTCAGGATGCTTGGTCGTTGAAGCTTCTGCGCTTCTTGCTGGGCTTTGTGATCGCGGGGATGTGGCCTGGTATGGCATTTTACCTTACCTTGTTCTACCCGCCTAACCGCAGTGGGCAACGTATCGGTTACTACTTCACTGCTGCTCAGCTTTCGGCTGCTGTTGTCGGTCTGGTTTCCGCCGGCTTCCAGGAGATGGATATGATGGGTGGACTTACTGGGTTCCGATGGATGTTTCTCCTCTGGGGTCTTGTCACCATTGTCGTTGGTATTGCTTTACTCTGGTGGCTTCCTGATCGTCCGGTTGCCCCGGGTACTACGCGTCCGAAAGACACTCGGTTCATTATGCGCTGGCTTCCTGCTGTCCCTGAAGCTCTGACTGGCCGTGACGCTGAAATTCACTACAAGGACCTAACTCGCGTCTATCACACCCGGCCTTGGGCTCTTAGTGATCTCACCGCGGTTTTCCTTGACTGGCGTCTCTGGCCTTTTATCTTAATGTACTTTGGCGTCGTTGGTGTGGGTATTGGCACGCAACTCTATGGTTCCATCATTATCGCCGCTATTCGTCCTACAGCTTCCTCAATTACCATCTCTCTGCTTTTTGCTCCAATCTGGATCATGGATCTCATCGCTATCCTCCTCATCGTCCCTATCTCTGACCGCTTTCATAAATACCGTCCTGTTTTCTTCTCGGCTGCCACCTGCATTCAGATCGCTGGCCTGCTCACGACAACATTCGCACTGAATAATGGCTGGGCTCGTTACGGCGGTCTGTTGATGGTTGGTTTTGGCTTAGGACCAACAGTGCCAATCTGTATGGCGTGGACGACTGCCGTGTTCCAAAAGAGGCACGGTGACGTTGGAGTTGCAGCAGCCACGGCGATCGTGTCGGGGTTGGGAAACCTGGGGTCGATCACCACGACGTATGGTCTGTACACTGGATGGCCTGCGGATGCCGCCAAGGGTCCTCATAGATACCGCAAGAGTAACCTTGTGATGGTGGGTATCCTAGCCATTAGCATTCTGAGCAGTTTCTTCATGTTTGGGTTATTAAAGGTGTTTGGTGCCCCGCCTGTTGAAGATCAAAAGAGAGAGAATGAGGAAGTTGCTCGCGCTGGTGGAGTTGTCAACAATGACAATGAGGCGTCGGCTTAATTATCCAGAAATAATGTGATAATGTGTTCGATGTGGACAGCGGCCCCGCCGTCTCATGCATTAAATACTAACCAACTGGGCAGTCTCTACTGCCTTGCCCCCAAACCCAAAACAAAACCAACGTTAACTTTGTCCCTCTGAGTTCCGTTTCACGAGGTCTTTTTTTATATTGTTGTTTTTTTCTTTTTATTTTGTCCTACCCTTCTTACACTCATTTAATTTCCGTTTTTGTTTTACATATGATAACGCCCCCAAAGACTCTAGATACCCGCCTTGTTTCCGGACGAGAACAGAGCACCCACAGAGACATGAATAGGAATGTCTCTGTGTATATTACTGATAATAATAATGTCTTCTTTTTTGAGAGGAGCTGGCTCTCTTGTTGGTGACAGTGCCGTTGCGCCATCACTAAGAAAAGAGGTTGTGTATCGAGCGAGTGGTGGATATTGGCGACAATGCTTCTACGCTATCGTTGAAATCACCCCATGGGAATACACTTTTTGCTTGAAAGTTGAGAAAATTTAAAAAAAGGAATATACTGTGAGTGATAGGATATACTGGAGCAGTCAATCCATGCGATGATTTCGGGTAGATGGTCGACTTTCTATGTCGGTCAACGACGAATCAATGATCTAGCTGTATGCATTCCTTTAGTAATATATTCCGCCCAAGGCATCTTTGCCTCCGCGCCGCCACAACTTTTCCGCGTTTTTTCTGTCGGTAGATATGTGACGTTATGTGGTTTATTCGCCACCGTTGTCCTTTTTGTTTTATTATCAGACTTTTGTTTTCTATTGTGCTTATTTTGTTGTGTCATGTTTTGCCTGCAGTGACCATGCCGACGGCGCCGTTGTTATCTGTAGACTATCTGTGGATTGGTAATGCCACTTACATCATGGACCCCAAGGGATTTTCTGTTGTGCAAGATGAAGGTTATGGGGTAGATTGATCGTAAAGTAAGTGTAAGGCTTGACCTGTCTTTGGGCTATTTTGTGGAGGCCGGTGGAGGGCAAAGTGTGAGGTGATGGGAAAGGGGAGGTTGTGGGGGAAGAGACAGAAGTTTGTAGTGAGTGTAAATGAGGGTTAGGGTTACTTGGGTAGAACTTGGGTAGATTTGGAAGGATGGAGTTGATGATGTGGTAGTTGTTTTATTTGGAATGAGTTTAGAGATCGGGGGAAAGGATAGACGCAATAGCGATATGATTTCTTGAGCAGGTGGAATATGTTCCACTAGGTTCGCTTGGTTTCTATGTTGCTTCTTCGTTTTGGTTCCTGGGGATGGCAGATAGTTTGTGAGGTTGGGGGATTAGGGATGAACCGACTAGATGCGATTATCTGCAGTGGTTGGTGGGTGGCCATCTTGAGAGAGAGTATACAAGATGTCTTGGGTTATGGGAAATTGGAAGTTTGTAGGGTTGGAAATATTGGGGATGGTGAGTGGGATGGTTGGTTGGAGACAAGTCAGGCACATATATGCATGTGTATATGTTATATGGCAATAGTATATGCAGGCCAGTCGGTACATGCAGCATGTATGTAAGATGACAAGCTGGTATATACATTCATATATCGCCATGTTGTAATCTCAGCCACTTATTCTGGCCACCGATCAAGTCGCCGAAATGATGATGTTTTCTTGTCCCCATATTACATACGTATGTATGTACGTACATATACATATACATTCTCCTCGTACAAAGGATCGTCTAGGCTAGAATTTTTGCAGGTTATGGGCTGCTCGAGTCACGAAGGAAGAAGCGCGGGTATGAAAGGTCTCGGTCTTGGTGATGTACATAGATGAACATGGAGATGCACACATATGTATATTTGGAACGATGAAATTACTTCCAAAGAACGTGGCCTTTCTGTGTAACATGGTACAGATAATGTCGTTCCAATTCCTTGATCTGACCGGACTTGACCTGACTTGGTCTAACATGATCTATAACACAATATACATGATACATACATATGTACATACTTCAACCTCACCACTCGTCCATCTCCCCGCTCGACAACAACGATACACGAACTCATCTCGCCTTCCATCCAGGCTAAAGAAACTCAATCCTTCTAGCAACAAAGACAAAAAAAAACGGGAAATTTGCTCGTATTGCAAATGCGCTGTTCGATACACTATTGTGCTTTTTCGTGATGCTCAATGTCCGTTGTGGCATTTGTCAGCCGGGAATAGGGTCGATGTGATGTGAGTTGCCTGGTTCAGGTTAGCTGATGGGGGTTCGGTAGTGCAGCAGAGTGTGTCGTTTGGGTTTGTCGGATGGAATTAGGGAGGGTCGAGGGGGAAGAAGAAAGAGGGAAACAGAGTGTGTAGTCAAGAAATTATGCTGACTAACTGATGGTCGGCCGGGAATGACGAAGGTTGTCATCAATCACTTGACGATGAAATCTGTATAAGAAGGCCCCGTCAACCCCCTCGTTCATCACCAGTCATCCACTTCTTCCCTTTCCTCTCCACCGCGGTCCAACGCCTTGAGTCCTTAAGTATCCCCCGCCAATCCGGCTCCCTTCCTTTCTCCTTTCCCTGGTTGATAATTCTCTCGTTTTCTCACACACACATACATCTCTTATTTAATATCACTCTTAACGTCCCTTCGTTTGTTTAATCAAGTCTGGTAGCAACCATGAAGACGGCTATACTTGCTAGTCTGGCCATTGGCGCCGTCAGTATTGCGGCTGTCCCAGATAGCGACAAGTAAAGGAATTCCCATAGTGGTGAATGGAGCTACGGCAGCGGCGGCAGTAGTGGTGACTAGAGTGATTCAACGACTATCTGCCCCGTCACCAAGAAGACTTGGACTGAGAGAGACCAGTAAGTGACACCGAGCTTTGTAATAACACAAAGAAAAAAAATCGATGATCATCATGTACTAACTACATACTTTATAGGACCAAGACAGCTACCGAGCTGACTACTTTGATCATCACTGTCACCGCCCCGTGCGGCGAGGATTGTGCCGGTGCCACCGTCACTGTCCCTGGCCCCGACACCACAGCTGTCTCTACTACTGAAGTCTTGACTACTTACGCAAGTTCCTTCTCCTTTCCGCACCTGTCACCTATTGATCTTATGTAATACTAATAATTACCCTAGGACCACAATCTGTCCCGTGACTGAGACCATCACTGAGGGTGGCCCCACCGTATTTTCCACATACACCACCACTTCCACCGTGGTCGAGACGATCTTGGTCACCGATGTCGTCACGACCAAGCTGCCCGATGTCACCGCCTAGGAGACCTTTTGGAAAACCTTGACCAAAACCGAGGAGGTCCCCATCACAAGTACTGAAGTCCTCAACGGGTCCACCGTCTACCTGACGGCGACCTCCCGGGCGACCAATGCCGTCACGGTCCCGTACACGGAGATCCTGACGAGCCGGCTGCCGAACGTGACATCGGAGGCCGTCATGTGGGAAACGGTGACGAGGACAGAGAAGGTGCCAGTGACGGAGATGACAGTGGTTAATGGGAAGACGATTGTCAAGACGCGGACAGGCGTAACGACGACTTGTGTGACGATTCCGGTGACGGAAATGGAGACGAAAAAATTGCTGGATATCACGCAGAAGGTTACAGCGTGGAATACGATTACGAGCACGCATGCTGTGACGACGGTAGTTACGACTGTTGTTAATGAGGAGACGGTGTTTGAGACGGAGGTGGTGCCGGCGCCGGTGACCCAGATTGTTACCAAGGGCATCACCTTGTATAACACAGCGACTGAAACCCGTAAGGTTCCGACAACCGCGACGACAGTTATCGAGAGGGAGACGGTGGTGATGAGGTTTTGGGGTCATGCTACCGAGGTGGTGACAGTGCCTCATACGGTGTGGGTTACAAGTGAGGGGCCGGATGTCTATCAGACTGTTTCGCAGTGAGATACTGTCACTACGACTAAGGAGGTGTGAACTACGGCGACGACAACGGAGGCGGACGAGACCGTTGTCACTACATTCAAGAACACCGTGACCGAGGTCACTGTGGTGCCCCGTACGGCTATTGTCACTTTGGAAGGGCCCGATGTCTACCAGACTATCCAGGAATGGGATACTATTACCGCCACCAAGGAGGCCGCCATTGTCATTCCCGGTGAGACCATCATCACTACCTTCAAGGGAACTGTGACTAGGGCCACTGTTGTGCCTCACATTACCTTGATTACTACTGAGGGTCCTGACTTCTACGCCATCGTCTCCGCCTGAGACACTGTTATGGCTACCAAGGAGGCCTAGGTCACTGGAACCACGTTTGTCGCCGGTAAAACCATCACTACCACCTACAAGAACACCGTCACCCAAGTCACCGTCGTGCCCCACACTGTCATTGTGACTTCTGAGAGCCCCGATGTCACGGCCACTGACTATGAGACCGTCAAGCAAACATCGGTCGCCACTGAGATCAAGACTATTGGCGGAGGCACTGAGACTGTCTTCGTTACTCACAAAATCCCCACTACTGTGGCTGTCCTGACCACCATCATCGCCTACACCACCCACGGCACTACCGTCACCCTGTTGGCCGATATCTTCACCACGAAATCTTGCTTCGTCACTTCTTACACCATCGTCTACCACAACATCACTGCCACCGTCTTCGACACTGCCATCAAGACCATTACCGCCACCGGTGTCACAGCCGTCACTACCGTGGTTCCCTCAACAATCATTGCCACCTGCTTCATCACCGATGCCTACACCCTGACCGGCCCCGGCGCCACCAAGACCAAGACGGCACCCCCGGTCATCGTGACGGTTACCGAGCACAAGAGCTGGGCCTCGTCAGTTCCGGGTATGATTTGTGGACGACGGTGACGGTTGGGAAGTCGTCGGCTGCCACAAGTGAGATTGTTCCCTCTTCGTGGGGACCAGTGGAGCCCAAGACTAAGGGGATTCCTACTAGCGGTGGTGGATATGACACTGCCGCGAGTACCCCGACTATCCCAGTCGAGACCTCGGCGGCTTCCGCTCCCCCTGCTGAGACTTCTATTCCTTATTATGGCGGTGGCTGGAGACGGCATATCTCCTCTGCGTTTGAAGGTTACGGCGCCAACACTGAGTGCCTCGGCATCCAGACCCTGATGCCAGCTGTAACTCCCACTCCTGTTCCCACTCCTGTTGTCACTCCCTCCATTCCCGCCGGTTACTCTTCCGTTGGCCCAGTCAGCTCCTCCGCTTTATTCACCGCTGATACAACCGTTCCTGCCGTTGAATCCTCTGTCGAGTCTGTGGCCTCGTCGGTCACTCCGGTCTCTTCTTATCCTGCCAAGACCACTGCCAATGTTTCCATTCCCGTCATCACGTCCTCCGTTGCCCCCGTCTCGTCTTCTGTCCCATACCCGACCCAGTCAGCCTCATCTTCTACTACCTCGGGTATCTCGAAGGCAACTGGAACCAGCGCGGTGACTCCGCCATCGACTCCGATTACGGCCGGAGTTGAGAAGGCTTCGGCTCCGATGTTGATGGAGCTTTCCGTATTTTTCTTCTTGTTCTAAAGGACATGACGAAGTGAGATAGGATGGTTTCCGGTTTTAATTATATATACATGTTTCTATTCTTCTTTGGCATTGTTGGGCACATTCCATTCGCTGGTTAAAAAAGAAGTTGGACGGTGATGTCCCTAATGGCTATCTATCTCTTGTAGATATTACGTAATCAATAAATATATACTCTTTTTTCCAAGTCGCTATTTACTAGGTTTATTGAAATATTGTTACAGATATGTCCCTAACACTTAGGCCAAGATCTTCTTCAGCTCTTCGACAATAACATCGCCCATAACCTTGGTCGAAGCCTCACCACCCAAATCCTTAGTCCTAACCCCATTGTCCAACGCTCTCTTAACCGCCTCCTCAACCGCCTTCGCCTCTTCCACCAACCCCAACGAAAACCTCAACATCATAGCCACCGACAAAATCGTCCCCACCGGATTCACAATCCCCTTCCCCGAGATATCCGGCGCCGACCCGTGAATCGGCTCGTAAATCCCATTACACTTCCCCTTCCCATCAGGGATACCCGCCAACGACGCCGACGGCAACAGCCCAATTGACCCTGGGATCACCGACGCCTCATCGGAAATAATATCGCCAAACAAATTCGACGTGACGACAGTCCCATTGAGGCCACGCGGGTTCTTAACAAGGATCATGGCGGCAGAGTCAATGAGCTGGTGTACGAGGGTGAGCGAGGGGAATTCCTTGGCGAAGACTTCGGTCATGACTTTGCGCCAGAGACGCGACGTCGCGAGGACATTCGCCTTATCCAGCGACGTCACCACCTTGTCGCCCCTCCGCAGGGCCAAAAACCCTGCCAACCGCGCAATCCGCTCGACTTCTCCCCAACTATACGGCTCAGTGTCTAGCGCCTTACCATCCCCCTCGTCCTCCTTGCGATCCCCAAAGTAGATGCCCCCCGTCAACTCGCGCACAATCATCATGTCGGTCCCCCGGCACACGGAGGCCTTGAGGGGGGAGAAGTCCACGAGAGACTCGGAGGCGAAGGAACAGGGGCGCAGGTTGCCGTAGGTGCCCATTTCTTTGCGGATGCGGAGGATGCCTTGTTCGGGGCGGACGGGGCCGGTGCCCCATTCGGGGCCGCCAATGGCGCCGAGGAGGACGGCGTCGGCGGATTGGGCGGCGGTAAGGGCTTCATCAGTGAGAGCGGTTCCATGGGCGTCGATGGAGCACTGGGGGGGGGGGGGGGGGGGGGGGAGTGAGTGTTAGTCGGGGGTTGAGTGGAGTAGAAGAGAAGGAAACTTACGCCGCCCATGAGGTAGGGTTGGAGGTTGAACTTGACGGGGCGGGCGGCCTCGATAGCCTTTAGGACCTGTGGTGGGGGGGACATGGTTAGTGTCTGGTGCTCTGGGTCGGTCTTCATGCTGCGCGCTCGATCGGTCGGCCGTTTAGTTGGTCGGGGTTAGCCGGTGGTTGGAGATATCAGATTGTCAGACTCGATCGAGGTGGCTCGTGCCGTTATTGTCATTGTCATTGTACCTTAACGCCCTCGGCAACACACTATGTATCACAAGTTAGCACCTATTCATCTTCAATAAAAAAAGAAACAAAAAAAGAAATCTGTGTACACACCTCAGGACCAGAGTGGTCACCGCCAAAAACAACGATATTAAACTCAGGCATCTTTTCTTCCAAAAATCTATACCAATCTCATCAACAAAAAAAAAGAGCCAACTCAAAAACATCACCCTTCTTCTTTTCGCCATCTTAAATATCATTCCTCCCATCCATCTTTCTCCCCGGGCCCACTTTTCTCTCCTGTTCTTTTCTTCCGGGTCGGCACCTTTAAAAGTAACCCCATATTTAATCGACAGATGATGACTCTAAAGCATCTGTGGGGACCTGCCCATTAGTTGTGCCGTCTTATTGGCTAAGGAGCTCCGAAGTTTCTCAAAATGAATGGTGGGGGTAGTGGGTTGGGATTTGATCATTGGGGTTTCTGGAAAAATTACCATGTTTAAGAGTTAGTTACCAGCGCTAATATTTTTCATGGCAAAGAGTCAGAGTAAGACTATTTCAACCATAAACCTGCCAAATCTCCCCAAACATCATCTACAACTTAGCTTCACTTCCGATGTTAGCCATCGACCACTTGGTGGTAACACCCTTCCCAATCGGGATAAATAATTATCCCACACCCCCTCCCGGCCAATTCTGCTAAGGCCCACACCCCGAGATCGGCCCCTCACTGTCAGTAAACCCTGTGATGATTCAACCCTAATTATCCACCACGATATCTAGTTCAGTAACGGTAGAAAATGATATATTCATCTCGTAGTATAGTAATATGTGTGGAGGTCAAGAAAAATGACAGTCATCAATCATCACCTTTTCAAATTTTAGGTCATCCATTTATCCCGGATTTCCATCTCTATCTTCTTTCCTTCCACCCCTTACTGCGCCGATTGTTGACTCGGGGCCATCAGAGTCGCCGTCATCGGGGGTTGCGACAACTGGTGCAACTGTTGCTGTTGCTTCTGTTGCAGTAATTGTTGCGAAGCCTCTTGGAAACCTTTTGGAGCCATCAACGGCGATGGTAATTCCTTGGCAGCAGCCTTCGCCGCCGCCTTGACGCTAGCCTGCGCCTTTTGTGTGGCCAAAGATGCCGAAGTCGACGGCGGGGGAACGGGAATTCCCGAACAGAACGCGCAAATGTACACCGGAGGCTTGGCCTTGTTGGTGATCTTCAGGCATTTTCCGTGTAACCAATACTTGCAGGAGTTACTGAATAAAATGTCAGTCGCATGATCAAAAGTACAACGCGGGTTGAATAATGGGGTGATGCCACTGTGACTTATTGATAACTATACCATTATTCAAATATCGACACTTACCAGTTGAGCATAACTGCTTTGGCACTTAACCCTTCCGGGCTGTTATTATGGCAGATGCAACGAATCGTATTTTCCATCGGTGCCACGGCCTTCGATACACTACGATCAGCTAGTACAGTGGTATGAGTGCCACCAATGTTACCGTTCACTGATTGTCGCATTTGCAAACCTGCCGTCAAAAGACTAATACCACCACTAGCAGCGCTGTTTGCATTGGCAACGCTCGCCTTAACATTAAAAGTCAATGTATTGCTCTTCATAACTGGTGTTTGCACAGTTGACGCAGGCGGCGAGTTTGCTGCTGAAGCAGCTCCAGAAGCCAGACCACTCAAGTTCTTCATGCTACTCGACAGAGCAGACGAGGCAGCTGCCGCCATCTTTTCATTCGATCGCCGTCTACGGCTCTCACGCAGACGCAACAACTCGCTCATAGCGTCTCCATCATTGGCTGCTGGCCGGGTTCTGTCCGACTTGGAATGTGACCGTTCCATATCACTATCCACAGCCGGCGAATTGCGGTCCAAGTCTGGAAGAGTTGCCGTACCATGTGTGCTCGAACTGCGTTCACTGGGGCTGCGCTTCATGGGGTGGCTGAATATTGACCCTACTGGCTTCTTAGGGTCTGGGAGCACCACGGGAGTGCTCCGACCAGGAATTATGATAGGTTCTTCGTCACTCGATGATCCATCGTGGTCAGCCGGACTATAGCTTCGAGAACGACGGTCCAATTCGCGCGAGGCCAGACGACGTGGTGCACTCGCAGGCAGGGCCTCCGCATGCGCCTTCCCGGACGCGTCAATTACAAATTTAACTGAGGGACTAGCTGGTCGTGATCTCGGAATATTCAAATGCGATTCTGGAATCGAAGCCAGCTGTGCAAACCGTTGTGATTTAGCTGGTGATGCTGCCCGGGCCGAGATGGAGCGTGGTTGCGCTATAGGCCGAGGTGCATTTACACCAGACCCACTTAAGCCAGGAGACTGCGACCGCGAAGCCGGTGCTAAAGATGGTAAAGCATTGGGTCTTCCGACATTGCGCTTAGCCCGAGCGTCACTAAGACTCCGATGCAAACCTGGTCTGACCTTTGTTACCGCCTTGTTCTCTTTCAGGCTAGATGATCTCGAAAGACTGCATGAGCCATCAACGGTTCCGTTGCCACTCAAAACTGGTGGCTCAGCTGGAGAGAAGCATGGTGATGGTGCTGACGATCTCAACGTAGGGGGTCCGTAACCCGTCAACGTGAGATTTGGAGGTGGCGGTTGTGCGTAGAGTAGGCCGGGGTTAACAGCAGGGGAATGTAACGGCATCCCATAGCTACTTGCAGACAATGGTGAAAATGCCGCTGGAGACAAGCCATCGATGCTGGCGATTCCACTGGTATCAATCCTGGGAGGCTTTGACGCGATAGGGCGTTCCCGTTTTTGCCCATTCTGTGCCTGGCGGGACCGTTGTAATTGCTGAGGACTACCCGCAGGAAGAGGCAGAGATAGAGATGCTGCTGTTGCCACAGCATGACTATTGAACATGTGTGAATCTTGAGGGTCCCACTCTAATCCAGCCGTGGGATTAGAATCAACACCAGTGTTACTGCCAAGAAACCCTGTTGAGAGTTGCATCGGTAGTTGCTGGTTCTGCTGTTGCTGGAAATGCATGAACTGGTTATGCTGCTCTTGTTGGTGTTGCGACGGGACCTGCTGTGTAGGAAGTTGCCCTTGTGTTGGGAGCACCGGTTGTTGCGCAAACAGCTGAATGTCATCTGCAAGGAAATCAATATCCATTGAGCTCAACGACAGCCCCGTGTCCCAGAAATTAGGCCCCGCTCCGACTGGGGCAGACATCGGATACCCGTACATGTCTGTGCCGGACTGCAGAAAGGCCGATAGGTCAGGCTGTACATTGTCCATGAGGTCGGCTTGGCCGAAAGTCTGATCATCCTGCATGGTTTTGACTTGCCCAAGACTTGGCGACTGTTCGAAGGCCTTGCGCCGGCCCTTGTGTGTTGATGGTGGTGGAGTCGCCGTCTGTATCAACTCGCTGGCAGTTTCCTCTTGCTTGATAGCAAACTTGCCGCTGGTGGGTCTTTTGGTATCTTGGGGGTCCCGTGACTCGGCCCCTGGCGTTGAGTGGGTGCCGTTGCACAGACGTTTAGCGTCCGGTGGACTGCCCGAAGTTGAAAATATATCCGGTGTGTGGCCAAAGGGCGACCCCCATGGACTGGGTGTTAATAGCAACTGGTCCGGCGACGGCTGGGAAGTAGGCGCAAAGTAACTAGATTGAGCGGCGATCTCTGAAGCGAACGAGCTGATTGATAGACGGCGCTTGTTATTGGAGAGGCTGGAAAGAGATAGAACGCAGCTCAGCGCCTGTTTGGGGGGTGACTTGTGTAATATAGAAATTGGCGATGTACTCGACAGGAATGCCGGTTTCAAATTTTCGGATTTTGTGAATTTCGGCTCGTTCTGTGAGCTCAGGAATGGTGTTGATGGGACAGAGACAGAGACAGGCTCGAATAAATCTTGCGACTTGAAAGATTCAGTCACCAGCAACTCGTCGATAAATTGTGGACTCCAGGCGTCGGCGGAGTCTAGTTGTTCGTTTAAGTCGTCATGTAAAATCGAATATGAGTCACAGCTCAGGTCTAGGAGGGCTGATGATTCGGCGTCAAATAGTGATCCCGGGGTGGAAGTCTCCGTAGATGTCGAGTTGGTTGGCTTCGTATCGTTGCGATTATGTGTCGATAACGAGGATAACGTGGGGGTATGAGGGGATGTATCTTCTAGTAATAGAGAATTGCTATTTGTGTGCAAACCGCAGATCGAGGGGTTAGAAACCTAGAAATTAATGTCCAAGATATGCATGTGCGACGTCAGGGTGTGAAGGTGTAGGTGGCAGAGTCTCTGGCTGTGTGTGTACTTGTGGAAGGTGTACAACATGTGGAATAGATGTTTGTCTTAAACCAAGACTAAATTAGGATGCCTTGGTTGACAACATGAAAAGGAAACGACAAGGACGTATTTAGTCTATTCGCTTGACAAAGTACGGAGACGAAAATGTGCAAAGTCAAGGCCCAGCATGAATCAACTGGGGAGGGGGGGTATTGTGGGCGACAGCAAGATGAGATATGCAAGAAAAAAGGTGCCGACGATTGTGGGCACGGAGAGATCTAGACAGTGCCTGGGAGCAGCATGATCAAGGTAATCAAGGTACAGAGCCAGAGCCGGCAAAAGTCAAGGCACAGACTTCGTGGATTTTCAATGCCACAGACAATGTTTGCTTGATGGGGGCACCATGCGACTTCTAGAATCTAGTTCGAAAAGATGCTGTGTCAAGACGGTACACTGTATCACCAAATCTGGTCAACTTGCCACTTTCGATACCCGTTCTGGCTTCGGTTGCCATTGTTGCTTCGTTCGCATATCAACAAAAACAACAAAGGCATAATGAGTTGACGACTCCACTCAAGTACGCCGCTCGGCAACACCAGAATAAGCTCTCGCTCATCCTTCAGCAGTAACCTTTTTTTTCCTGCACTAAACAAGCCAGCAGCCAGGAGTCATGACTCCGCATAAGCTTGCCCCAAGTAACCACAAAAGCAACCGTGCAATCCAGGGAATCCAGGGCCAGGGCCAGTCCGCGGGCATCAGAGTCCTTCATGACTTTTGCAGGATGCAGATGAGCATGGAACAGGGGCAGCGAGCCAGGGCTGTCGAGCCTGTCGAGCTAACAAACAGCCCGCCACATACTTCTCGTTCGTTCACCCAAGCCCAAAAACAGACATCACCAAGCGGCCCAACAGCAGAGCAAAGGGGACAAGAGGGGCAAAGCCAGGGGAGAGGGGTAGGGGAATGGTTGCAAAACTTGACGAGAGTTAATGTCTGGTCTGAACAAGACATGTGTATTTACCTCGAAAATAGCACTTTGGTATGCATAGTCGACAACTGGTTAGATGGCTGAGATAGAATTGGACGGGTCAATAACACGGAGAGCTAATCGTCGGCAGTGGTCGGCACCAATGTCATATGAGCCTTAGATTTGGTTCACTGGTGGAAGTGAATAAGTCGAGATGAAGTCGGTGGTTAACGCTGGTTGGTCGATCTAGAGCTATATGGCGGCTTTAAAAGCTCTAAAGAAGCTTAGCTTGGGAATTAAAACTGAGAGCTCTAAATTTTGGAAGGGTCCTACTATCAGGGGTTAGAACAACAACCCTAACAAGTGACCGGTAAAGCTCCAAAGGTGAAAAATGATAGGAAGATATCGGATATGAAATATAACTCCAACTAGTGCAACGCAATAAACAGATTATGACGAAGGAAACACCGTTGGTAAAGTATGTAAACGACCTTGAGATATTTCTGATTCAAACTCAGGAGAAATCACACAAGCCTGCACGGCATGAATTAACCAGTCCTATAGTTTCTTCAGGAGATGGATGGATGCTTCTCAGCCTGTGGCTAGCTGCAGCTCGTAGAGACAACAAAAAAGCCCAACCAGGCGGTGAAGGCCATCCCAATTTGTATCTATGTACTTACAAAAGTATTTACAACCCACACCAACAAATGATGTAGGCGTAGCAAGAAAAGAAAACCTGTCGTTCTTTGCAGTCAAGCATTTTATCCGCAATATGATTGATTGCTGATATACTGCCCATTCGACGAACAGCAAATAGGGAAACAAGGAGATCCGGACAAAAGCGTGGTTGCGTTGTATATGCACAATGGTGCTCGGTTCTCTGAAAATGGCAAAGACGGATCAACGAGCAGGGTGCTGTTGATGCGAGGGTCCGGCCCAGACGAGGAAAAAATATGGCTGACGGAGTCGGTGCGAGGTGCTCTTAATGCAGGAAAGAGAGCACGGCGCATAAAAATAACCGCACTAAATACTGATGGTGGGATTGAAAGGTGTCTTACCAATGGACGGAATGGTTAAGTGGTGGGTCTCGTGTGGAAGGGTTTTCCCTTGATGTACCAAAGGAATATATCAAATTTAGATCAGGCTGCTGAAGCGGCGGTACTAAGTATGGATTCGTGTAAGTGGTGGGTAATCTGGGAATGCAAATGACGAATTCTTAGACAATCTGTGATTCGACGTTAAAACATTGATCCAAGGTACAATCAAATCTGCTATTCATAACAAACGGAATCAGGAGACAGGTTCAATGCAGTCTTCGATATCAATATGGCAAACGAGACTGTCGGCTGCTATTTGTTATTCCATTTATCATGGCTCCTCGATTTCGACTCCCTCGCCTCATCAACCAAGTCATCGACTGCAACATCAAGGGTTAGTTTCACATCAACATATCATTGAAAAAGCAAGGTCGCTCTATCAAGGGATAACTTGCAGCACCAGGGAGCATGGACAATCAGCTTCCCCTGTTACTTTATCGTTGTAAATGAAATAGAATATCCCATATAGCCACATATATCTTCGTAAAAAAAAACAGTATCATCCACACTTGCATCAGCGAAAACCATGGGAGAAATTTGAGATTGTCTTGTTGTCACTGCAGCCTCGTCGTCCGTTTGTACCCAAATTGGCAAATTTTTATTTTTATTTTATTTTATTTTATCTGGCCGTGTTTCCCAGGGAGGCAATAACCCACATAATGCATTTCTCATGATAATGGAAGGCGCGGTAAGCAGAAAAACACTCTTTCTTGTCTTTGTGTTTTTTTTTTGTCTGCTTCCCTGGCTTACTAAAAAGAGAAACAACCGTCAAACAGGGGTAACTCCGGCTAATTCTCAACTGCTTGTCACCAACGTCACTGGTGTTGGCCCATGCTAAACAGACAGATGAAATGATCATGACATACCGAAGTGTTTATTTATATCAACTCAACCTTTCCAACGGACGAACTATAGTTGGTGATGGAAAACCTGCGATTGCCAATGACTGGCCACCGCCCCTCCATAGCATAAAAAAAAGCATAACAAGCCTAGAACGTTCTTATGTAATCATTGTCCTCTATCTTGGGGGTCCAGAGTTCCGAACCCCATGATGAAATCAGCCAGCCCGTCCACTTCCAATGCTTGGCTGCATCGCTTCCAGACTTGGCGATAACCAACCGTCTGAACCCTGGTTTAGCAGCCTATCAATCACACATCCCCTGAAAAGACGGTCTGGCTCGAGATATCTATTGTATTTAGTCTGCTGGTAGATAATGTTGGCTCGGTGTCAGTTGGTGGAATCAGGTCGATATCTGAGAAGTTGTGGGAATCTCCATTCAAAATGAAGCTCTCTTCCACCAAACGAAATGTTAGTCAACGATGTGGCGATTGGATTGCTAGATTTGGAAATCAACATATAGGGTTCAGACCCTGAGATACTCTAATTGTCCGAGTGCAATTTTAGGGTTAGAGAAACATCCAAGTGGTACAGATAATATAGTTTCTAACTTCATAGGCTTGCTAAGATACGTCCAATTGAAAACGATCTCGACATATGGCTGCGGAAGATTCACACCTCAAGACAGTGACTAACAGAAACCAAAATCAAATCGGAATAGTCGGACTATGAAAACAGTCCATTGCATATATTACATAAATCTTGATTGTTCCCTGCAACACTTAGAAAAAAAGCCTCCGAATATGAAAATATGGGGTATGTGTCCAATATCAGACATACCAAATATATAATTCCTTAAATCACCACCTCCACCCAGTTACCCAAGTAACAGGCTGCAACTTCCTACCCTCACCAATCATCACAGCCCAAGCAACACAGCCGACGAAAAAGACCTCCGCTTCCTCGGCAAATCCGGCGGCTCCTCCTCCGAACACTCCCTCTTCTTCCCTGAAAACTCAATGCAGACGTCTACTCTATTATCGGACGTGTGTTCCGCCGCCGCCGCACACTCTTGTCGGGCTGATAGGGAGTGATTGGGATTATGCGTTCGTCCTGGAATTCTGGAAGAGTCAGCAGGCGATTGCTTGGGAATTGTTGGCGGGTCTGGAGAGAGGAGAGGCGGGAGTGATTGCGATGAAGAGGCGGAGGAAGAGGATGAGGCACGGGTAGAGGAGGATGAGGAAGAAGAGGATGTGGCAGAGGTTTCCGAAGTGGACCTGGCGGTAGCAGAGGTTTGTGACGGGCATACCAAATTGTTGATCCGGGAGAGATTAGCCATGGCTGATATTGCTTGCTTGACATGGTAATGGGTAGTCCCGGGGACATAAGTCAAGTCCATATCTGCTCGATCCCTCTCCGCAATTTCATGCAAGAAATCAAGCTGGTGCTCGGAGGCGGCGGCATCATCATCCGAGGAATCCGCCGACAAGTCATCCAGCAAATCTGTCTCGTAGGAGGTGGAAAGACCCATGTAGCCACCACCGCAGGTGGAAAATGGCGGATTGGGACTCCCGGGACTCACGGGGGTGATGCGTAGGAGAAGTTCGTTAAAGGCCGTCTGGTCGGAGCCGTGGGGACGCGGGAACATGGCCGAGTTGTGCTTTGTGAAGTAGTTGATGAAGCCGGTGCGGATGAAGCATAGTTGCATGGCGGACAGGAGGGACTTGGAGCCGTAGGTGGCTAGGTCTAGGCCGAGGAGCTCCATGTAGGGTTCTAAGGAGGAGCCTTTGGCGCGTCGTCGGAGGTTCACTTGGGGGTGTTTGGCGACGTAGTGTTCTCGGACATCCTTGATAGCGGATTGGTAGGGGAAGAGCACTTTGCAGCGGGGCTCTGGGCAGAATTGTATGTTGAGGTGGCACAACATGTGAGTTCTATGTTTGGTTAGCGGAATACTGTTGATTTCTTCATGGTTGGCTGATGACTGAGCCGTCTGTTGCTGCTTACTTCCAAGTTTCTATTTTGGTGTCAGGCATTGGGTCCCGGCATAGCCTACAGTACGGCACATTGTCGATGACATAGAATGGATTTGGAATGTCCGTCTGCCATGAGTCCTGCAGAAACATTGTTTGCAACTGAAACCATCTCGACAAGACTGTAACCGGTGTAACCTTATCCGCGGGAACCGCATGCCAGATATGCTCGGCCTCCACACACGCCGCACAGTAGCGAAAGGCATAAACCAGCAAGTTCATGGCGCGATACTGTTCGCCATCCGACACGTTCCGATACAAATTCTTGGTCTCCATCTGATTGCTGTGGACAAAGGACTTTCTGGTGTTGGTGAACGGCGATGCTATTCTCCGAACGAATGCTTGACGTTGCTCAATTAGGTTGGAAAGCTGCGTTTCGATGCGCAGGCACAGCGTCTCCAGATCTGCCGCGGCTTCATTTAGCAGGGACATGGAGTTTCGGAGTTGCTCATGGTGGGCGGTGGTCGCATCGGGGGAGACAGCATCTTTGCGGAGGGTGAAGGTGTAGTTGGCGATCTCGATGTCCGGATCAGCCAGGAGATGCTTGAGAGACTCTTCAACCTTCCAGTCTATTTTGGGTTGGGTTGTTAGTATCACGAGCCCACATATTGGCCCAAGAGACTTTGTTGCTCTGCCAGTCGTTCTGCTCCTCCTACACAGAACACAGACACACACAAACACACACTAAGATACACACAATTGTATAAACAGACACAGGTACACGCACTCACGTTTCAAGATTCTCAAAACATCGTCGAAAATCACCTCGCAGGACCTCTTAACCCCCGGGAGTTGTGTCAAACAGGTGCCCACAATCTGCTGTTCGCCGTCCGCACCACTGATGCCCGGTGGAAACGCAAACGGCGCCAGCTTCCTTAATTCCCGCAGAAACTCCACCAAGACAACCCCGAGCGGCTTCTGGCCATCGGCCGGCAGGGAGGCAGGGTCCGGCAGGGAGGCGTCAGGTCCGTAGGATTCTAGTAGGGCCTGGAGAGTTTGGATGACGAAATCCAACTGTGCCTTCACCTTTTCCATCTTTAGGTTGTTGCCTTTTGGTGTCTTTGTTTTTTTTCTTCTCTTGTTGCAAGTAAGTACTCTTTTCTGGCAACCAAGGAGAGTCCGTGGTGGTACTGAAGGAAAGGAAAGTGGGGGGGGGGGGGGGGGGGGGGTTGATCCAAGCAGGAATATAGCCAACACAGTTTCAACAAGACGGAAGAATGATGTTGTTTGTGAAGGCGAGGAAAAAAAAATATAAAACAAAAAACCGAAATAAAATCAAGACTAAAAATACACAACAAAATCCAAAACTCAAAACTAAAACTCAAAACCAAAACTAAAGTAAAAAAAAAAAAATCGCCGCGAGGGTCGAAATGGGCTTTTCTGGCAAAAATCCGCAACAAGACACACCTACATATTTAAGTCAAAGCAAGCAAGCGTGATAAAAAAGCGACAAAGTACCTGTCGAGATATGCGGGCTTAACTGCAAAATATGTACACCTACTTCACATTTGCCTATATTCCTAGGTTCTGACCCCGCCCAACACAGCCAATGAGTGCTCGTGGCACTACATTTTTAGAGACTCATCTGGCCAGTGCCACTCAATCGGATATATGAATGGTGCATAATGAGGTTGGGCTGTAATAAAGGCCATTTGGTTCTAGGTCCACAATGAATATTCAAATATTTACATATATAAAAGCAAGAGTTTTTTTTTTCTTTTTTAGTATATATTCAGTTCCAAATTCTTCTATCCCTTTGGTCTTTTTGTCTACATCGTGTGACGGGTGTCCTCTCCCTTGATCATTTGTTTTACTTTTATTTTATACTGATTTTTGTTTTTATTTTTCTTGAATTAGTGCGACACCCGAAGAGCGAAAGGGATAGTGAAAGGGCAAAAAGCGCGAAAGTACGGGCAACACAAGTCGAGATAGTTCAGCAAGATTCCATGTGAAGAGCGCCAGATACTTACAGCACATGGACAAACACGTGAAAACATCATGTTGTCGAAATCGCCACTTTGGTGAATCCATCAATTTAAGTGTACCTTAAATCGCCATTGACTCCATAATTGTCTTTGTTGCACAAAGATCTAGAAGATGTCAAGCCGACGCCCAGATACACACAATGGAAGATGGGATCCCAATCAACCAGGGCGCCCTGGATTAAAGCATGCAAGCACTCGATGATGGATATGGGATTGCCAATTGATAAGTGATCTCTCTTTTTTTTCAACAAAAAATAAGCAAGAGAAAACGGGGCTGCCGTCATCTGCACGGAATCCTGCAGGTTGATGTGGGCCCAGAATAAGCAGACAGATCCTACTTTTCCTGGAGTTGCTTTGAGTTGGGCTGGACGGGGTGCATATTTGCGGCCGTTATCAGCCTTCGAGTTGGATCGCGTAGGTGTGATGACGGCATGTAGAGAGGCAGAGAGGCGGAGCAGTCGTTCCGTCCTTTCCCTTTTCTTTTTTCCATTTTTATTGATTTTTCTCCTATTAATTTTTATTTTGGACTTGCAGAGCTGAAGCTGAGGCGCGGCGAATGTGCTGTGCGTGCTGGCATCGGTCGGCTGGCGCATAATTGGTCTTGTTGCCTGCTAGCGGCGGGAGAATGGGGGATTCTGGTTGGTTGGTGGTGTGGGTGTGTGTAAGCATGTACATATATGTGAGGGACAGATGGGAAATGCGGCACACAGAAATGGAAGAGAGGGGGACTGTGATGAAAGGAAGACAAAGTCTGGATCAACAAGCTGGCTGGCGGTGGTGTGCTGTGCATATACGTATGAAATATAATCTACATACACTCACTGCAGAAGCAACCCCGATGGTCAATGGTCTGGAGAAACAGTCACTTAGTTGCCCAGACTGAATACAAAATCATCACGCCATTGATCGAGTGTATTGGTGCAATAACCGCCAAATGATTCCCATTTTCCACGAGCTGTATCTTTGACAACCCGGTGGACTCTAGAAGCTGGACTAATCTGTTTTATTATGGCCTGTAGATTATTGATTATCAAAGAATTGGTAATTGAACTCTAAAGGAAGGGGTTAATTATCTTTTGGTGTAAAACACTAATGATCGCTTTTGGATGGACCATTAGGATCTATAGAAACAAAGTCCGTACATGGCTTTAGGCAGCTCATGCTGACCGGGAAGTTTATGTCAATCTTGACATTTCAATGGCTGCCAACAAGCTATTGATAGATATTTCACACAGACATCTCTTTGTACTTAAGAGAAAATGCCATCCTGAGGCCATCGAGATCATGGGCTCTATATTTAAAGGTTTAGTCCCTGGGAAGTCTAAAAATTAAATTGTGACCCCGTTCTTGACTATCTGAAATCGCCAAAAAAACATTTTGTACTCAAGAACATATTGGCTAGCTGGATGGTCAGACTGCTCCCGCAATCTTCGACCATTGTATCTGCTTTTTGGCATCGAGATTTTGCGACATAATCAAATACACAGGCATATATCCGCACAAAAAACAACATAAAACTTTTTCACCATAATCTCAGCCTTGATGCACAGAATGCCCAGCTTAGACTGTCACTGTCGACGGCGGCCTTTCCCCGCAATGCTAGCTTAAAAGGGCCGATCGTTGGCTTCCGGTGTCCCAAACGTCGAAGGGCTTTCTGTGATCCCAATAAACATCACTGTCCGCAATTACACGATGAACATCAGTCGACGCATCTATAATCAATCTAAGATCAATATAAAGAGCAATCGATTTCAAGCTTGCCAAGAAGCACACCTTACCGGTGGGTAGTTGGAGCATAGACTGGCACAGACAAATGCAACTGTCAATGTCACCAGGGTCTCTAAAGCCGAAATCATGGGGTTAACCGGGATGTGGCCATATAGTACATATCTGCAAATGGTTGCATTTCAAGTTGGCTATTTTCGAGAGCAATATGCCTCAATAGAGATCAACATTTCTGGCAAGAAACAGTATCCAAGAAAACATATTGATGTCGCTATTTTCAGCATTCAATCAGAGAGACATTAACATTTTGAGTTGCTGCTCTTAATTTATGAGGTTGTCATCAAGATCTAACCCAAAGATTCCCAGATGCGCCACACAGAGCTTCCTCAAGGTCAAGGCCTGAACGGTCACGTGATCGGAAACACCCTGTCACCTTCATATCTACATGCACGACATATATATAACAACGGCAAACAGACTGTAGACGTCATGTATGGCAGATTAAGTATTATTCTTGACTTCGCCGACCTATCTTATGTTATGTAGATCTCCACTGTCTGGACGTAACCCATGTCGTCAGGCCACTATGTAGTCATAGCGTATCGAATCCTCAACCTCACACGGTTCTGCAGATGGGTCGTATCGACGTGATGTTCGTAGCAAGCAAGAAACAGAGGAAGAAACAGAATGGAACAAGTCAAAATCTCAGAGAAAATGACCCACAATGCGTCTCCAATGTGACCTTACTGCCCCAGAAAACAAAAGTTTGACCTGAGTCTACTAGCTGGGAAGTCTTGTCAATAATGAAAGCCATACAACGAAATGAGCTCGAATATGGCCGGATTCCGAGATCTTTATCTCGGGATGGCCCCGGTGATGTGGCTGATACTCCGGAACTATGAATTTGAGTCTACTGAGGAGAATACCCTTAGTGCCACAACCCAAGAACTCATTAAGAGGTACCTTATTTTGGCCGACTCTGGAGGCGAAAGAAGGAAATTATTCATAGTTACTACATTGAGTATCTCTTGCAGAGCTTCAATTGTTTTGTTAATTCTTATTTTCTGACTTGAATCTGGACCCTGGTAAGTTTGCTCTACACGGTTCACTCACAGCCTAAATGATAATCCAGGAGAGATGAACTTATCCTTTCATTGGCCGAGTCTAAATTTCCAACTTCAATAAAGATAAATTATCATAATTAAGTGCAAGGTAATTTTCCCTCTATGTATGTTCTTTCCCAGTTCTGACTCAAGACTCCAAAGAACATTGGTATCGGAGTTGGAGAACGGGAATAGAATTTAGTTAAGTTATGGGAGATTTCATCCATAACTTGAAGACAGAACATGGTATAACGATAGCAGCAGATATTACCTTTGTAACAATGGTTAGTCTGACTCTTTATTTGCATTACAATCGTACTGTATCCGTTATTATGTCCATTGAGTGGCAATCTGGGACGAGTATTGCTGACTGCATGCAGCAGGTTAATCATTATAGTCCTTTACTCGGTGAATGGTTCTAGATTATATGTCCCAAAATTTCTCGATAAAAAGCATCTTTTCAAGTTTATTAAACCAAAACCTAAGTCAACTTTCGTGTGATGTTGGTCCTTAAGATTATGTAATCCTAGTGATGACCAAATCGGGAAAAGTGTAAAACACAAAATACAATTTTCCATCTCGCTGTAATCTCGACAACAACTTTTATGATTTTATACTATGCACAGCATCAAAAAATATGATATAATTGACACATAAGTTGTAGTATTCATCGACAGTGGGGCTCCAGTCGAAATCACATGATGAAACATGAAAGTGTTTCTGTCTCTATGTTACCTGGAAGGTCAATCAGAGCGGGATGTTTTCGGAGGCCACATGTCTCTGATAACAGGCAATTATCTAGTATTCAATCAAGTGTCTGATGAATCTACCTGAATACCAAGGGGTATGTCTTCTCTGTTCTCATTGGCTGGTCTCGGCTGATATCCACAGCCGATACCAACCAGTTCCTCCAATATTTGGCCTGGATGGGTTTCAACAGTATGACTCACTTATACTATCTCGATCATCATGTTCTGGATGTCAACCGATTTCAGAGGCTCTTCGGATGCATTATGATTATCCACGTGTGTCTATCGATCCATCAAGACATCAGTCTGAGACTCAAGATGATGGACAATACAAATTTGTATGACTTTACACATTCAGTCACAATAGTGTTCATCAGGAGTCAATGACAATTCAAGACACTTTAGATACAATTCGAGTTGAGAATAAGCTGAAAAAATTGCGTTATTATATCAAGATCTGCTGTACGCACGGCTCATTCTTGATGAATTTTGAAGCTAGATATAAATCTTGTTCACATTTGGCAGTTGATTCCGTGCGTTTGTTGTATTCTGAACATTTCAGCACAGACCTGTTGAAACAGTGGCTATATGATAATCCCTACTGCCATGGTCACCACTCCAGCAGTATTATGATGGCAAAGTCGAGTATGTTTACTGCGGTCACTTCAACATCACGTACTAATACCTCTCAGAGAATAAGTTGCCATCCCGGTTCCGACTAATAGATACCAAAGGAAAATGTCTGGTGACTTTCTCAAAATCTAAAATACCAGTATGTGCCGCCTTGAACTACATGTGGGAGAAACCAGGCAAACCTAAAAAGATCTTCAAGTTAACAGCAGACAATGAAGAAAGCCTGCACATCACCGGATCCTTGAAATCACATCAGGAGATAGTTTCTGATGGAACCTTCATACCAGTTCGTCTACATGAAGCCGTCAACATCCTCATAGCTACTGAAACGCGGAATCTCTGGATTGATAAACTCTGCATCTTCCAAGGACGCTCAGGGAAAGATTTCAAGGACAGAGCAGAATAACTAGCCTGTATGGGCCACATCTACGCCCTGGAAAGCTGGTCCATTATTCTGGCTCCACATAACGGGTCGGGTGTTGACCAAATTCCAGGCTACAAGATAGCCCGAAACTATCATTAGCTGCATCCCGACCTTGAGCAAAATATAGACCAGTATTCATCTCAGTTAAGATTTCCAATAGCAGAAACGGAATGGAACACTCGAAGCTGGACATCACAGGAGGACCTACTATCTCTTCGCCGTATTTATTTTCTCGAGTCAGGATTGGTTATCAGTGTGAGTGCTGCACTCTTGCCGAGTAAGGTAGTTGGTATGGTTCCTTCCCTTCTCGGGATCCTAAAGAAAAGCAACTACCTCTCCGAGTGTAACCTCTCATTCTGCTGATCTCAAATTGCCGATCTCAAATGAAAACAGGCGGCTGTGGCCACCTCGACGATTTATTCTCAGCACTCAGCTACTTGAAAGGAATCTTGAATGGTCAGATATTGTTGAGTTTCTTACTTCCTTGCGGTGACTACAAGGAAAGATGCTGACCTTGAAGAGGAAACTAAACATTGCCAAGAATTCTCTTCAGTCAACAACGCAAGCTGCCGAACTGATACAAGCCATCAGAAGCATCAGTGTGATTGGGATTTCTCTGGGCCATAAAATACATCCTCCATAATGTCATGGGAATCTCAAAGGAAATTCGGTTCTCACAGTCCTTACATCCTGATTCTATGGGACCTTGTGGCTTGAGGAAAGTGTCGAAATGTCTGACATCACTCGAAACTGGTCTTGATGAAACAGCACAATTTCATGAAATTATTGTAAGCATTGTAGATTGCTATAGCAAACTTGCAGCTAATCCGGACCCGCGGTTTGCGCTGCCATCTCAAGATAGTCAGTCGTACACCAAAACATTGGAGAAAATTCGACAAAGCATTCTATCTGCGAAAAACCTTTTTGCTCTCCACCTCGATCCTTGAGTTGTTGAGCTCATTACTTCCAATGATGAAGTCTGCCCATTTTCTCACTATCTCTTAAGACCCTGTTCTCATACCTAGCGGTCCTGTATGAGATATGGGCTGACTACGATGAGACTATGACAACTAGTGATGCTCATAAGTCAAGGCTGTTTTCTAGTCAGTTCAAAGTGGTATCGGTACAGCCTTATGCACTCTGGTGCCAACAATCCTACATTGAAAAGAGATCTAGCTATGATTGATTACCTGAAGTATGCTAAAGATGTATTTTCTAAAGCTGTCGTCAACTTGGGTAGTCAAGGTCCAGCTGAACTACAACCCATTTGAAAAGAATGGAAAAGAATCATTGAATCTGCACAGAACGTCTGGAATTCCTCAAAGATGAAATTGCGGGATATAGACCGCGAGTATCCCGGTCAGACTATAGGGAGAATCCTGGCCATGAAGGGCCAGAAATCCAGCGTCTCAATTCTTCAACGAGTCTTCCTAATTGTCTAGGACATCTACGAGAGTTTCACATCTTTATGCACCACTCCAGGATTGACATTTCTTTCATACCTTCAAAGCCAATCACTGGCCTTTAATAGACCCCTCGTCACCATCCACGGCATCCGCCCCCCTCGAAAAACAATCATTCAAAGATCCAGAGGTAGCATGGACTATATACTGCCAAGTATGTTTACGATATCAAGGCCGGCAACTAACACACGCTACCGATCGCATCGCGGCTATACAGGGGTTATTAACCTGGGTCCACGACGTTGAAAGCTTTGAGCAGGAGTTTCTGTATGACTTGCCTCGAGACTATTTCTCGCAGGCCTTGTTGTTGCTGGATACTGTTGAGGGGAACGAATGTAAGGAGTTCCCTACGTTGTCATGGGCATTTCTTGGTAGCATGTCAATTTATGGGCCGATAATGCTATCAGAACAAGACCCAGTCTATGCCGCAGACATTAGAAAGAAGATTGGAAAGCTCCTGGTGACCTTGTGGCCACTTGTTCCTGAGCAAAGAGTCCTATACCATGGAACCTTTTTCCCAGTAGACCTTTGTCTGAACGGGTATTCAAGAGCCGCTATTGGCCATATGCAACCATTCCACCTCTTAATCACATACCCTATATTCATCTCCGTTGACACCTCTTCCTCTCACAACATTGCCCTCGATCAAGTCAGCCCCAACGACAAAAAGAGCATCCTGCTCGCATTGGAAATTACAAAACATCCAACGAGTCTGACCTACCAGGTCCATGGGCTCGAGGTTATCCTGTCTCGAGAGGCAGATAAGCATGTGGTAAAAGTGAAAACGACATATTGCACGGGAGAATTGGATGTATCAGAAGATGTGGCTTGGGTGTTCGGCTGATCACACGCCGCTTGAGAAGTTGGTCTACTCGATGGTAGTGATCGATGGTAATACGTTTGCAGTTTTTTTTTTTTTTTTTTCATAACCTAAGTTGCTTGAATAAAAATAGAATAAAATAAAGATCGGTCTTGCTTGAGTTTTGTACTGCATGTTAGTGACTTTTGAGATTCTTGCTCCTCGTTATATCCTGGGACCTGGGATTGTGCCAATAATAATAAAATAATGCAACAAAGGGTCCTAGTGTGTTTGTTATTGTGCGTGTGTAACCAGTAACATAGTTTTTGGATTTCTGGATCACCATACCAAGGACCATCCCTTGACAATGACAGGATCCACAAAGCAAGCCTTAACAGATGGCGCTAAACTTTGTACAACACATCTCCCCACAACGCTCCACAAAGTTTGTCGATCATTCAAACATGGCGTTAATTCCGCCATCAACTTGTTTTCCTTGTTTTCCTTGTTTTCCTTGTTTATTCTTTTTTTTTTTGATCAAAGTAAACTCCTGACTCTCAGTTTCCTATTTCCAAGCGAAGCAAGTATGCCCACGTGACGGCATTTCGATCCATGTCCATTATTTGCATGGAAGCGAGCGGGGTCAATGGGGAGGGTTGGCATTCCGGTAACCCTAGCACTGCGGGGTAAACGTAACATCACTTATAAGAGAGCATTACTTGTAGAGACAAATAATGCAAGTTTGTTTAGAGCGACTAGACCATTCAATTAGAAAACCACAAATCAGGAAAAAACAAAAGAAACAAGATCTGGTCATTACAAAATGAACAATAAAATAAAAAAAGATAATAAAACAAGAAACGAGAAACAAAGCAAACAAATTTCAAACATGAGATATTGGCCATAAAACTGTCTTTTCAGTGAGGTGCATCTCTCTCTCTCACTCAAAGTCCTGTACTGTTGAACGCCAACGACAGCATACATTACCTCGATGTCGAAAAACAAAATAATAACGAGAAAAGAAGACAAAAAAGAGAAAAAAAAACAAGCAACGTCTTGTCCCCCCTCCTGACATCAGCAAACCTTAGTCTTTGGCTTCTTCTTCGGCGAGCAACTCTGCAACGCATCCCACTCTGTAACCTCATCTTCCCTATCCCGTTTTCGCGACATAGGGCCAGCCTGCGATGTTCGTCGTTGCACATCAGTTACATTCGACGCCTGCACACCGCCCACCCCACTGTCAACCATCACACCCTTCACCGACTCGTCCACAGATAACCCCACATTATTATAAATGTACATCTTGAAAATTCCACAAACAGGATCATGTTCATCGATGTCATCATCATCATCATCATCAGAATAACAGTCATCTTCATCCCAACTCGACGCACAGATCGAGTCCATCACACATGTGTTCTCAAGGCCTATGACTCAGTCAATCTCCGCCGTTCGAGCAGCATTCGACATGTCTTGTGTGTCGGGCGCGGGGGCCCCGGAGATCGGCTTACTGCAAGTGGCATCAGTGGCTTGATCGCACGGCGAGGTAGTGGTGGAGGAGGATTCTCGCTTATTTGTAGTTGCAGTTGCAGCGGATACCTCTTTGTTGTGAGAGTCGCGAGTGTGGGTGTGAGCATGAGCGTGATGCGCATGTTGGTCCTGCGACGACGTGGCGCGGCGGGGCCGGGGCTGTGGTTGCTCGTAACGGTCAGGGAGGACAGTGCCGGTGGCCGGGTCGTAAAAAAGGATGCGTCGGCAGCATTCGCGGAGGGCGGCGCGGAACTCCATGTAGGTAGACAGTTCCGACTTGACGCCGAGGATCTCCATGAAGGGGACGAGGCTTTGGTAGACTTTGTGGTCCGGGGGCAACAGGATGGTGTGTCGTGCGATGTGTGAAAAGAACACCTTCTCCTCATAGGCGAAGGTAAAGTCCATATCACAAACGGGACAGAACCAGGGTTTTAGGTCGCTGAAAAGATGGGAGCTGGCGGGGGATGTTAGCAACAGTGTGAGAGGGATTATAACAATGGGGGAGGGGGTTTTCTAAAAGAGGGGTGTAGAGGTGTAGGTTTGTTAGTCCAATAAAAAGGTGACAAAAAAACAAAGACTTACACGGCATCGTCTTGGGTTTTGTCCCACCGAAGACCCCGACACACATAACAGTATGTGTTCCGTCCCACTCGATACTTATCCCGACAAAGCCTCCGATCCATCTTGTCAGCTGCCAACTGGTAATCCCTCGGATTCATCCGGGTTCGAAACTCAGCCCACCCGGTCAAAGCGACATCAACGAGGGTATCTTCGGCCGCCATAGCCGAGAAATGCCACAGGTCCCACAGCTCGTAGCGGGCACACACCTTAGTGTAGGTGTCGAGAATGCGCTTGCGGGCGCGGGTGGTGGGGTCATCTTGGCGGGTAACGATGAGGTCGGCGGGCTGCTGGGTGCGGGCGGCCTTGATGAGGTGGGTGGAGCCGGTGGCGATGAAAGGATCGCGGCAGATGTGGGATAAGATGAAGCGGGAGTGGAGGCGGATTGCTTGATCCTCGAGATCCTGCATTAGGCTGTTGACACTGTCTGTGCTCAGCCCCTTGGCGGGCTGTTGGTGGGGGTTGTCGTTGTTGGTGGTGGTGGTGGCATTGTGGATGGTAGTGGTGGTATTGGTGGTAATTGGGATGGCGTTGTAGTCGGTGAACGAGGACCCTAGCCAAGGGCTTGATGTGGAGGAAGACGACGATGAGGAAGACGAAGTGGTGGTCATTCCGTCAGATGCAAGCGAGGGGTCCTCGATTTTGGGTTGAGGGTCTTTGTATTCTGTGATTTTTGTGATTTGCGGGGTTAGTATAGATTTATATTAAAGTGCATATATAAATCAATATTAAATTTATAGATGTTTTTTTTTTTTTTTGGGGGGGGGGGGGGGGGGGGGGGGGGGGGATGAGGTGGGCGGAGAGGGTTTTGACGAGAAGGGCGGTGGTGGTGGAGAAGGGGTGGGCGGAGGGGGGTATGGAGATAGCTAGGCGAGGGGCGGTGCGGAGGGCGAGGAGGAACATGGTGGGCGTGGGGGGTTCCGGGGGCTCGGGGCTCGGGGGAGTAATTGATCGGTCGGTCGGTCGGTCGGTCGGTCGGCTCGTTGCCTGTGTGGTTGTGGTTACGCTTGTACGGCCAATTTATGTGGCCTTTTGAAGGAGAATGGTCAAAAAAAAGCAAAAAAGAGGGAACCCGGCAATGGCTGTAGTCGGGACTTGCTCTTCAATCAATTGACGTCGTCATCGTTGTCGTTGACATCGTCATACAAATTTCTACGTCGTACAACAAACAAGTGGGGCCAATCTACACCGCCTACTACCCCCAAAGTCCAGCAGAATCACACAGGCGGTGTGCGAGCAGCCTAAAGGGGATTTATATCTAAAATGGGAAATATTCAATTGATTTTCTTTATTCGGCTTGTTTTTGTTTTTCCAACACTGCTTTACTTCTCTGTCTGGAACGGAACAAAAATGTTCCCGCCGGTCGAACCGAGGGTTCTAGAGGAGAACCCAGGCTTTGCAAAAGTCTATGAAGAAATCACGGCCTCGCTTCTAAAAGGAGACTGCTCCCGCAAGATCGCCGAGACCGACGAGGTCCGCGCCGTTCACGAGGTAAGCCACCCCATAATCTCCACCAATGACCCCCACCCAACTAACTGTTCCCCACCCCAGCAACTCACCGCCCACCGCCTCAAAGCCGCCCGTCGCCACATCCTCCTCTCCGCCCTCCAAACCACCACCTCCACTGCCCCCCCCCACCTCCCCCCCCACCTCCTCCTCCTCCTCTCCCTCCTTCTTTCCCACACCATCTCCCCCTCCTCTGCTGCCCTCCTCCTGTCCGCCCCCCCCCTCTCTGACCTTCCCGCCCACCTGCAAACGCTCTCCCCGTTACTCTCCACCACGCTTGTCACGACGGCCCTCGGCATCACGCGTGTCGCCAACCCGAATGTCCCCGGGGCCCGCTTGACGCGGTCGGTTGCTGATTTGGCGAAAAGTTATGTCTCCTTACAACAAGAGTTGGCCGTTTCCCGCGAGGACCTTGCCCATCTGCGCCGCGAGGTCGCCGAGATGACCGTTGACATTCTCCGGAAGCGCGCGGAGATTCTCGCAAAAATGACAGCGGCGATAGAGTTTAAGGGGACCGATGGGGCCGTGGGGAACATGCTCAAGGCGAGCATGCTGGAGGCGGCGGCGCAAAAGGCAGCGTTGGAGGCGCGGATGGCCAAGATTACGACGGAGAAGATATTGTTTGACCCGGCGGTGAGGGCAGCGTTGGTGAATTATCGGAGGCATTTGTTGGATGCCAAGATGAGGTTGGAAGGGGCTATTAAGATGCGGGAGATGGAGGTGGCCGAGTATGGGGTGGGGGTGCCGGGGCAGGAAGGAAAGGTGGAGGTGTTGCGGGAGTTGGCAAGGGCTACCAAGGAATTGGAGGGGGCCGTATACGAGGTTTAGAGGGACTTGGCGAGGCTAAGATGATGAGTGATGAAGACAATGATGATACTGATGGTAATGATAATGTGTAATGATGATGTGGGTCATGATTGATTATTCTTGTAGATAGACATTGCATCCCAAAAAGAAACTGGTATTCTTTCTGTCCTCCACTATTTCCTGCTCTCCGCTACCCTCATTAACCCGCAACCTTAAAGATGGCCTCCGCCAATCTCCCCACATTCCCTGACGTAATCCCCGCCACCGAAATCCGCCCATTCAACGTCGCATATACACTGTGCTCCTTGGCTAACTTCTGCATCTGCTCCTTGCTCAGCCCTGTGTACGCAAACATTCCAATCTGGCTGGTAATGTGACCCCAGTTCTTGCTCGAGCCCAGCTTCTCCAGGTTGCCCCGCAGCAGCGACCGCATTGAGATGATCCGGTCCGCCATGCCCTTGACCTCTGAGAGCCACTGCGCGTTCAGTTGCGGGTTGGTCAGGATCTCGGACGCAATGCGGGCGCCGTGGATCGGCGGGTTGCTGTAGAGAGGGCGGACGAGGATTTTGAGTTGCGAGTCAAGGATCTTCTTTTCTTCCGGCGACGAGGCGACCAGTGAAAAGGCACCGACACGTTCACCATAGAGACCCTGGGTTTGTATTGTGCTTGGTTAGCGCCCCTTACTCCCAACTATTCCTTGTGACCACCACCAACTTACCATGTTCTTGGCAAACGACTGCGACAACGCAACATTGTGCTCATTCTCCACAAAGTACCTCAACGCAAAGGCATCCCGGTTCGTATCGCCCGACGCAAAGCCTTGATACGCCATATCAAAAAAAACAAAATGACCCTTCTTCTTCACCTTGCGTTCAATCTCCTTCCACTGTTCCTGCGTCGGGTCAACGCCCGTCGGGTTGTGCGCACACGCATGGAACAAGAAAATGCTGCCCACGGGCGCCGCCTCGACGTCTGCGAGCAGACCCTCAAAGTCGAGGCCAATCGTCTTGTTGTTGTAGTATCTATATGTTGCCACATCCAACCCCGAGTCCTGGAAGACGGCTGCATGGTTCGCCCAGCTGGGATTGGGGAGGTACACCTTCTTGTCCCTCGGGTAGAATCTTTTCAAGAACGCACCGCCGATTCTCAACGCACCGGTACCAGAGATGGACTGGGTAATGGCCACACGGGGGAGAACCGAGGACTCAGGACCGTAGGCCAGCTTGGCAGCGGCATCAGTAAAGGAAGGGAGACCGGTTATGGCGGCGTATTCTTTATTGAGTAGGGCAGCGTTGATCTTGTTTTCGGCAACGACGACAGACGGGAGGACATAAGGCTTGCCGGAGTCATCACGGTAAGCACCGACACCTGAAACAACAGTTAGTAAATATTATGTTTGATATGGAATCTGTAGAGATTACTCACCAAGGTTGATCTTTTCGGAGTTAGGGTCGGCCTTGTAGGCTTCGGTGATACCAAGGATGGCCTACTAGTAATTAGTATACACAGACACAATGCGACTGGGAAATGTCATGACGAGATTCATACATCCTATGACGAAGAGTCAGCAAGTATTCAAAGATTTCCCAATAATTCGCAATGCCACTTACAGGAGGACCCAGTTGGACAGTGGCCCAAGTCGATTGAGCGCGAGCCGGCGCCGCTCTCAAGACCTTGGAGGCAGAAGAACGAATAGTTGAAGTCAACATCTTTTGTTGATTTCCTGAATCAAAGTGCTGGAAAGAGAGTAAAAAGATTCTCCACCAGAAACACGAAAATAAATGGAGGATTAATCGCCAGAGTATTGCTAAGCGCAAGTTCTCTCCCCTTATATATATAAATATCTAAAGTTAGATATATCGTTCCAATGCGGACGTACGGAATGGAGACCCCTCTTTCACGTCAACTAACACAACTCACACACACAAATCTAGTTAGTCTCAAACATAACCAATGCGCAAGGATTTCCATTTTGATTCTGCTGTGTCACAAGCGGGAAGACACGGATATGTATGGTACTGAGGATTTGCATCAGTACCAAGATCCAGGTCAATCCAACGCTTAGACAAAAAAAACAAGGGCTTACTCTTCCGGAGCGAAGGGACAAAGGCGGTGACGATCCAGCAAAGCAAAAGTTGGAGATGCTGCGCTCGGTCAGTGATGATGCACCGTAAGTCACCGTAGTTACAGCTCATTACAACCTGAGCGAGAGCGAGACTCAGGCTAAACTCACTCGCTGCAGCGATTATTGCATGATTCGGAAGAATACGGCACGGCCTGACCAGCAGAGAGACTGGATATCCGTTTCATCGCCCCAGGACTTTGGTCATTGGGAATTCAGAGTAGGCGACTTGGCGCATACGGGCATGCACACAGTCAACCACAACTGAATGAATCCTTTACCCCGGGTCTCTTGTGAATCACGCCTGGACCCTACATCCTCACATCTAGCGTAGCGGCCAAGAAGAATGAGTCGTCAGAACCAGGGGGTGGGGGAGGTGGAGGGGGTCGGAGTGATGGATAATGCCATTGGAAACCGGGCAGCAAAAAAGTAGATGTATGCCAATGAAGGGCAAGGATTTTGTTCACTTATAGAGGCTTTATTTTTAAGAAGAGGTTTGGCGGAGAGGCGGTGATGATCTTGGCGGTTTCATTCGTGTGTGTGTGGTATGCAGGAGAGAGAGAATCACAAAATGTGTGACATTTCAATTCTACGATAGCTACCTGTATCTGTATATCATCATCGAATGAGGCAGTCACGAAAATGTTGCTTTTTTTTGACTACATCTCCCGCCTTCCCTCTTTTTTTCTTTTTTGCTTATCACATGGCTTAAAGTGACTACTCCCACCATCTAAGCCGAGTCTTAGTTATTATTTATTTTTTTCCTTATGTCTATCTGTATGAGAATCCACCGGCAGATTAAAGCTATATAATAAACAGCACAAAATTCTGGAGCCGGAAAATGCCAAACTCTAGGGAATGAACACTCGGAAAATTCCGGAACTCCTCAGTCAGTCACAACCCTTCAAGACCCTAACTATTCAGGGTAGAGTACAGACCCTTATACTGTATCCCAGATCGTTGACAAGTGCGGGGCAGCAGTCAGAAGATGGATTCGAGAGACTACGTAATGCAGTTGTGCTCAAGATATAACAAGCTGAAACATGGGATGTTGGCAACTTGACTTGGCGTAAGAGATCTTGATGTGAATTGTGAAGTCTTTGATAACTTCACAAAACTAATTATCTTCTTCTCATTTACACCGGCTAAACCACCGAGCTTGTTGATATACATCATAGTATCAGAGCTCCTTCCCTGTTCCGCCAGGTGTCACCAACAAAACTTACAACTACCTACAGACCCCTTGTACTACGTCATCATAACAAAAACATCGCTAAATCACGAACCATGTCCTTCTTAACCTCGTCTCTTGACAAATTATCTCTCCGCAAACCCCGGCACTCCCACGAACCGGATGCCGATGATGTCGGCGAGGAGATCTCCTCATCCACTGTCGCTGGCGGTGGCCGTTTATCGTCGGCCACTCAGTCGCACCGAGCGGGTCTCCGCGTTTCGCAGCCCCTCCAGCTATTCCTCGTGGACCGTGGCGTCATCAGCACCGATGACGTCACCGAGGAAAACAAGCCCAATTCAGAAAGCCTCAAGAGAGCGTTGAGCGCCAAATACTTTGAAATTCCGCGAGAATGGGTGGACATGGGCCATGCGCTGCCCGAATACTTTGTGAGCTCGAGTCACAACACTTATCTGATGGCGCATCAGCTGTACGGGACGTCGAGCGCATCGGCGTACGAGACGGCATTGAGGACGGGGAGTCGTTGTGTGGAAATTGATGCGTGGGACAATGAGGACAACCTGGAGGAGCCCAAGGTGACTCACGGGTACACACTTGTCTCGCACATTCCCATCCGGGCTGTCGCCAAAACCATCAAACAGGTCATGCAAACGGAGGAGTCCCGCAGCCCCGTCTTCATCTCGCTGGAGAACCACTGTTCCCAGCGGGGCCAACAGGCCATTGTCCGCATCTTTGAGGAGGTCTTTGGTGACCTGTTGCTCAAGAAAGCCCTAGAAAAGGCGGGCAAGCCACTTCCCGACGAACACGTGACACTCTCTGAAATTAACCATCGAGTACTCGTTATTGTCGAGTATCACTTTGCCAATGAAAAGGAGGACAGCTCCGATTCTGGGTCTTCTTCGTCCGACGACTCGTCCGACGGTGAAGGAGAGAAGCTCCGCGAGGAGTACAAGAAACGCAAGAAGGCGCAAAAGGAAAAGGGGATTATCCCCGAGTTGGCAGCCCTCGGTGTGTACGCACAGTCGGTCAAGCCGGTGGATAACTCATGGTTCGACCCCGGGACCCTCCTGAACGGGCCGCATCACCATCTGATTAATATCTCGGAGACGGGACTCAGTGGCCATATGCCGGCGGCCTCGGAGAAAATTGCCCGGCACAACGCAAAACACCTGATGCGCGTGTTTCCCAAGGGAACGCGCATCTCGTCTAAGAACTTAGAGCCCGTCAAATACTGGTCGCTGGGTGCTCAGATCTGTGCGTTAAACTGGCAGACGTTCAACGGCGGCATGCAGCTCAACGAGGCCCTGTTCTCTGGAACTGACGGCTACGTCCTGAAGCCCACGGCCCTGCGTGCGGGTGGATCCGGTAACGTCCTCTCGGGAAAACGCCAGAGGCTTAAACTGCACATTGTAGGTGCGTCGAACCTTGTTCCACCCAAGGGGTACGGACCGAACACAGAGGGCGGCCCCGACTGGAAACCGTATGTCACATGTAACCTGGTGTCCCCGGGGAAATGCCACGGGTCCCGGAAGCAAAAGACATCGGCTTACCGCGCCGAGCACAAGCTTTCCTTTTTGCATCAGGAGGAACGGCCACCAGCAATGGACCCGATGTGGGATGAGATGTTGGAGTGGGAATATGACGGGTCAGAGATGGTGTTTTTGCGGATTCTGGTCAAGGCAGACCTTAACTGGAAGGTGAATCCGAATCTTCGGGTGGTGGCAGTTAGAGTTGGGAGTCTGATATTGAATGAGTGGAGGTTTTTGCATTTGACGGATTTCAAGGGCGCGGAGACAGAGGCGGTGATGTTGGTGCGGTTTGAGGTGGAGGATCTGTGAGCGTTGGCAAGATAGTAGCGGGTCTTAGGGTTATTTAGGTGGTGGGGTTGCTTGTATATACATGTACATATATAGAATTGATGAAATGGATATTTGCAGATTGTGTCAGAGAAGGCTTGGACATAACCCCCTATCATACCTTCAGAAAGATATGGCTACATATTACGTACAACAATCTTCTTTCTTAATGGGTAGATATTAGTAGACAGCTAGGGATGAGACTGGTGGAGTTTATTGAGAATGAGTGGGGGCCCAGGGGAGTCATGGATAGCAAGTTGGCCGCGGACATTCTTTGATTGTATATTGAAGCTGTGTAGACAATGGTGAAGCTGAAATTTATTGTTGGAATTCTGCAGTCTTCTGTCACATTCAGAATTGCATAGGTTCCTGCTGTTTTTTGGGTTGTTGAAGCTTAGTCAGCTGGAATTCTACTAAAATATTGCTGCATCATCAATCCTTCAGTTCATCTACAGCGGCAAATACGTCATTGATCAGTGCATTCTCGGCAAACCCTTAAAATCACAAAACAACCTCTGTGTGAACCATCAGAATCCAACCATCTCAAAAAGCACAACCAAATCTACAGACACCAAACAAAATGTCCTCCACCATCACCTTGCCCTCGGGCAACGTCATCTCGTACACCTACCACCTCGACGCCCCCGCCGCGCCCACCCTCGTCCTAGCCTCGCCCCTCGCAGCCCCCTTCACCATCTGGGACCCCATCGTCGACTCGCTCAAGAACTCCTTCTCAATCCTCCGCTACAACCAGCCCGGCCACGGCACCTCGTCGGCCCGCAACCCAGACGCCACGACGTTTGACGAGATCGCCGGCAATGTCAAGGGCCTTCTGGATGCCCTCGAGATCAAAAAGGTGCACGCGTGGATCGGCGTTTCGATGGGCGCGGCCACGGGAGTAGTCTTTGCGGGCAGGTACCCCGGGGTGATTGACCGGCTGGTGATCTGTGACACGGTGGAGGCAGCGCCGAGGAATCTCGGGGAGGAGAATGTGTTTGAGGCGCGGGTGGAGACGGCGCGACGGGAGGGCAGTTTGAAGGGGACGGTGGCGGGGACGATGGAGCGGTGGTTTGGCAAAGAGTGGGTGGCGGTGAATGTGGAGGAGGCAAGGCGGATCCGGGCGGCGATGGAGACGACGAGTGTGGAGGGGCTTGCGGCATGTTGTGCGGCGTTGAGCTCGGGGTCGTTTGATTTGCGGCCGGTTTACCCGAAGTTGGCGGAGTCGGTGGGGTCGGTGTTATGCGTGGTTGGAGAGAAGGATGGGCCATTGCCTGAGATTATGGAGGGGATGAGGGGGAAGATTGAGGAGGGGTTTGCGGGGAAGAAGAAGGTGGAGTTGAAGGTTGTTCCGGGGGCGGGGCATGTGTCATTTGTGGATGGAAAGGAGGAGTGGTTGAAGGCTGTGGATGAGTTTATCAGAGCTTAGGGGTTTGAAGGTGTTGTATAGTGGAGGTTATGGCATTGGTTTTGTATAATTCAGTCACGTATTAACATTGTACGAGTGAACTGTATTATATATTTGTGTAGTGTTTATGTACGTTCAAGATATGGTATAAAGAAGAAAAGAAAAATTCAACAACCTCCAAGTATCAAACTTGGTCATGAACAAATAAAAACCCCAGAAATACTTATCCTAAACACAGATGTATATCCACTTAGTTCTTCAGAGCCTGGCGACGACGATAGCTCCGGCAGACAGACGGCTTCGCAGTAGCCGAGGAAGCAGTCTCCGTCGTCGACTTGGCCACCGAAGTCAAAGCAGCAGACGAGGTAGAGGCCACAGCGGCAGCCTTGGTAGTGGCCGTTATAAGAGTAGTCAGGGCCGCACTAGTAGTTGAGCCAGTGGACGAAGCAGCCTTGCTGGTGCTGGTGCTATTGGCGGCAGCAGTAGCCACTGACGACGAACTCACAACGCTAGAATTAGCAGAGCTAGAGCTAGAATTAGATGAAGACCCAGAAGTAAAGTCCACACACGAAATATACGTCTGCTGCGCCTCATCCGAAAACCAAAACCACTGCAACACACAGTTCCCCGCCGTCCCGCACGCCTCCGGCATCTTCACCTAGAAATCCGTATTATTCGCTGCCACCCCCTTTTTTGTCGATGCGTAATTCGTAAAGCTAATCAGCGGCTCGCCCACTACTGCATTCCTCCCCGTCTCCACCACCGAGACGTTCGCCGCCCCCGTATGCGGCGCCGTAATTGGCACTTTAAAGGCAATCGTTTGCCCCGGGGAAAACGCCTGGATTGACGCGGAATCCTGGTCGGCGAACTGGTATCCTTTACAGAGGGAGAGGGGGCAGGCGGCGGCGTTGAAGGAGGTGCCGGCTTGCTGTTGGAGGGATTGGATGTTGCCGTTGGGGTCGGAGGATTCGGAGTTGAAGGCGGTGAGGCCGCAGGCAGATTGGAAGGCAGGGCCGATGATGCGGGGAGTGGGGGAGAGGACATGACCGTGGGCGGTGGTGAGGGGGAGGAGGAGGAAGAGGGAGAGGAGGAGAGTAGTAGGGGTTTGCATTTTGAAGGTGTAGTGGTTCAAGAGTGAAAGTTTTTAAAAAGATTGTAACGGCTCGACTGGCGAGATTGGGGAATGAAGGTGGTGGTGATAATGAAAAGAAAGACAATGAAAAGAAAGAGAAAGACAAGAGTGACTGGTACTGCGTTGGACAAAGGGAAAAAGCACGACACTTGGAGTTGATGGACTTGAGAGGAACAAAAGCAAGACTCGCCAAACACCAACCCGGTGGAGTAGACTGATATTTATATTCCATCATCTATCTACTCTATTCATACTTTGTCAATATATTTGGTCCTCATATCTGGCGTTAATGCACCCGCTGATGACCGCTATTCCGGACCCTTCCCCCCCAGGCCTGATACCACCATAAAACACTAGAGATCCTTCTCGTCTGAATTCATAGGGTCCAATGATGCCATATTTGGCAATGGAGAGAGAAAAAATGGCTACAGTTTGGAGGTGACGATTTGATATCAGATGGGGAGAGGGGGGGATGTTTGAGAAAGGGTAGGAGGGGAGGGGGGATCATGGTCTGTGGGTTGGGCTGTCAGTTGATGTTGATGCTGTTGATGGCAAACATGATCAGCAATAGTTTGGACGAATAGAGGATCATCAGCTTAGAGTGGTAACCATAGTGGTAATGTATAGTTGACTGTCAGTCTTGTCGAGTATCTGATGATGCTGTCTACATACATATCGTTGACAATTATGTAAGCTTACTAAGCACCTTCCAAATACATACATTCACTCAACAAAACCACCCACCCTTAATCCTCGCTTCCAAACTTTGATTTTTTTTGCTTCTTTTGCAATACTAACCTCTTTGCCTGCACTTTTGCCTTTCCTTTGTTCCTGAATCACGGGGTCGCGATATACTCGGTGATGCGACGAACCCTGGACTCTTCTGTTTGAGGATCACTGCCGATATTCACAAGGTCGGGATGCAAGATCGGTCATGAATCAATCAGACGTTTGTCAAGGGTAGCTGACAGGCGGAGGCGGAGATATTGGGTGATGGCGGCCTAGAATTGCGGTAGATTGGAAAAAGTCTGTTTTGGCTTTGGCTGGTCACTTGTTGAGCGGATGACAAAGGATTGCTGGGTCTCCAGCTAGGAAACCGGTACCGAAGCTAAATGTAATGCTCGATGTCTGTTAGAGAACTTTTTAACAGCTCACTTTACGTGGCTCTCATTCTAAGCACTATTTCATATTCTTTTATTATTGTATCTCATATCACAACTGCCATCACTAGGATTAACAAACCAAGCATAACCCATATGAACACAAACCCTAACAACGCCAAGTTTTCTCCATCTTTGAAACAGCAGTTACCTGATTGGCCCGGACATCTGCAAGAGTGGATCCTCGGTGGTGAACCTCTGCTGAAAGCTCTCAAAGTGAAACCCGACCGAGAAAAGAACAACAGTCAGCTTTCAAGCAAAAGAAAGAAAACAAAGACACGCACAACCAACCAACCAACTAACCAAGGGAATCCTATTGTTGTCATACACTGACAAGATTACAAAGAGGAACGAGGAAACATAGGGTCGGCATTTGTCATCGCTGTACCTGACATTGTATTGATATTGTATCTACCTATTTACTTACCTTGCCTTAGAACCTTGCATCTCCAATTTGAGTGCTTTTATCGATAACGTCACTACACATTCTACTTCTCTTACTGTCATTGTTTCATCATTCACTATTGTCTTTCATCTTTGACCTTATACGTCATCGTCTATCTTATCATTTATTACCTTCAACCACACACATATACACAATGATACCCCGTCTTGCTCCCCGACGACTCCCCCCCCGCTCCCTCCCCTTCCTCTTCTCCCGCCCCTCCTCTTTTCAACCCCACCGCCTTACCCCCTTTTCTCTCGACACCACCACCCTCTCCCCCACCGACGCCAAAAAGTTCGCCGCCAACCAATCCACTACCTCCGACCGCCAATCTGCATCTCCCCCCAAATTCCCCGCGACCGCCCCCCACAGACTACCGGCCTCTCCTTCTCCGTCATCAACCTCCTCCCAGACTCAGGCCGCAGCGCAATCAGCACAGTCGCTACAGGCCTCGGCTGCCCCCGCACCGGCCGAGCAACAACCCGCGGAGCCCGCTGAAGAAACCATCGCCACCACCATTCCCGCGCCCTCACCAACTCCTGCCAAACCCAAGCGCAAATCCCGCCTGAGAACCCCCCGCAAGGCCGCCATCACCCTTACTGCCCGGGCCGTCGAGCAACTGCGCGACCTGCTGGACCAGCCCGAGCCGAAGCTGATCCGCGTTGGGGTCAAGAACCGGGGGTGTTCGGGGCTGTCGTACCACCTGGAGTATGTGGATAAGCCAGGGTCGTTTGACGAGGAGGTGGAGCAGGATGGGGTGACGGTCTTGATTGACAGCAAGGCTTTGTTTAGTATTATTGGAAGCGAGATGGATTGGCAGGAGGACGAGTTGGTGGAGAAGTTTGTGTTTAAGAATCCGAATATCAGTGAGTATCAAGACGGAGACCAATGTTTGGTGATCTAAGATAGCGGCTAACAGTATCCATCACAGAGGACCAATGCGGATGCGGGGAATCATTCTCAGTGTAAACAATCATACTATATCGACACAATCTCCTCGTCTCTCACTCTCTGCGACGTCTCTTTTTTTTCACCATCAAACATAACAAATAACTGCATTTCTGGGTCGGCGTTCCGGTTTCTCGACTTTGTGTTGTCCACAGATGACTCTGCCATTCGTTGTTTCTTGTTTATATTGTGTTTATTTTTTTCATTTCGTCACGTCTTCTTTTTGTTTATATGCCTACATGCCGGCTAAGGCCGGCTGTGTTTTCGTTTGGGTAATGTGTTAATCCGAGGACTCGGAGATGATCATTGTGGGCTTGGCCTTTTTTTTGTGGGCATCTATTACTTGGTGGAATGGGGTATATTGAATATATTGTTTCTGGTTCTTCTTGATGTACTTGATATCGCCCTCTTTTACCCGTTCTTTCCCGGATCACAGCTCGAGGACATGTCGACGGAAGGCCGAAAGCCATAGTCCATTGAACCGATGGGTCGGTTCTGATGACGTCGCCACCGATGGCCCGAGCGCCAAGTCAGTAGTTTGCCGAGTCTAGGGTTGGATGCTGAGGGTTTTGTTATTTGTGCTTAGTCATCATAGTTTAAGTGGTCGCGTCTCTAAGACGCGTTGTAGGGGTGGAAATGCGAATGACCGGGGGTGTGGTAATTTTAAGGTGTATGGCATGAATCTGAATTGAAGATTTCGAGATTTCGTTAGTGTTGTGAAAATTAGGTGAGTATCTACAGAGTTGATTTTGATGTTGAAGTTGGGACTAATTGATTTTAGATTTTGTTTTTATTCCGAGTTTTAATTCGAACCAAATTCAAGAGAGAACAAAAAAATCACGATAGTTTGGGTTGCAACGACGTCACGCAGACGACCATCATTCATTCTTGAGAGAGCTAGTGACCAACCAATCAATCAATGAATCTCATTGAAGCACACTGAGACACACTTTTACAAAGCTGCCGCTAAAATGCCCGCCATAAACTGCCCTGCCTGCAATCAGCCCGTCCTCGAACCCTCCATAAACTTTCACCTCGACTCCAACTGCACCTCCCACATCTACAACCCATCCTCCTCCGCCACCTCCTCACAACCCGACAAAGAAAACTCTGGCCTACCATCTGCAGCCACCGGCAAACATGTCCCAGCCTCCTTCTTCGCCACCCCGATTGCCAAGCGACAGGCTACCTTGTCCGCCCGGCCCACGAGCACGAGCACCCCGACCCCCGCGGCAGCCGAAAAATCCATGAGCCAGATTAGCAAAGGGATGGGCATATCCGCCGCATCAACAACTGGGCAAAAACGCACCTTCTCCGACCGGGACTCCCCAGTCCCCCCCGTTAACGACCGCGACCGCGACCGCCCCGACCGGCGGGTCGCCCCTGGCAAAAAAGCAAAAAGCACTAAGGGGATCCCCCTTGCCGAGCGCATGCGGCCCACTGACCTCGACGGAATCTTTGGGCAAGACCTCGTCGGCAAGGGCGGGGTCCTCCGGGCACTCATTGAGGCGGACCGGGTGCCGAGTATGATTTTGTGGGGGCCGCCGGGCACGGGGAAGACGACGATTGCCCGATGCATTGCGCGGATGACGAGTTCGCGGTTTTTGGAAATTAACGCGACAACGTCGGGGGTGCCCGAGGTGAAGAAGCTATTTGATGTCGCCGTGAACGAGGCGGCATTGACGGGGAAGCGGACAATTATCTTTTGTGATGAGATTCATCGGTTCTCGCGGGTACAGCAGGAGGTTTTTTTGAGGCCGGTGGAGAGCGGCGGGGTGGTGTTGGTGGGGGCGACGACGGAGAATCCGAGTTTTAAGGTGGGTGGCGGCCTGCTGAGTCGGTGTCGAGTGTTTACGCTGGGCAAACTGGGCACCACGGAAGTCAAGGGGATCCTATCCCGAGCTGTCAACGAATGCATCAGCGAAATGGAAACCGAAGAAAAAGACCGCCCCGGTACCTCCCCCGAAATATCCCTGATACCCATCCGCGACAAAGTAAACTCGGTCCTCGACGACGAAATGCTCACCTACCTCGCCAACTTTGCTTCCGGCGACGCCCGCACTGCCCTCAATCTCCTCGACCTTGCCCTCTCGCTCACCGCGTCCCCCTCCGGCACCACAAAGCCCGCTGTCAAAGCCGCCCTCACGCGCACCCTCGTCTACGACCGCGCCGGCGACGCCCACTACGACACCATCTCCGCCTTCCACAAGTCTGTCCGCGGCAACGACCCTCACGCCACCCTCTACTACCTCGCCCTCATGCTCGAGTCAGGCGAGGATCCCCTTTTTATCGCCCGGCGCATGGTCGTGATTGCTAGTGAGGACATCGGCCTGGCCGATAACTCATTGCTCCCACTCGCTACCGCCGCATACACGGCCACGCAGCAAATCGGCCTCCCGGAAGCCCGGATCCCCCTTGCACACTGCGCCACCGCGCTCGCGCTGGCCCCTAAGTCGACGCGGGCGTACCGCGGGCTCAACAACGCCATGGCCGCCGTCAAGGAAAACGAGGGGGCTGCCGGTCGGGCGATACCGTTGCATTTGCGGAATGCGCCGACGAGGCTGATGACAGAGTTGGGGTATGGGGTGGAGTACAAATATCCGCCGAATTACCGGGATGGCAAGGTGAAGCAGGAGTATTTGCCCGAGGGTTTGCAGGGGAGAGTATTTTTGGAGGAGAGGGATCTGGGGGAGGAGGTGGATCTGGATTTGGAGGGGTAGGAGATAGAAATGATACATAAACTCATATTGCGTATGGCAAGGGTTAATCACGATATAGACAGACGTCAAGCACCACAGCAAATACACGCACATATACTTAATCAGTTATTTTTTATATCGCAAAACAACAAACCAGTCTCGTCCACCTACGCCCCACCAGACTTCTCGAACCGGAGATCCCACCCAATCTGCGGCCCAATCTTGGGCAGCTCGTCCGCCACGCTCTGTACATCCTTATCGCCACGACCACTCACGCAAATCACCAGGTTCTGGTCCTTGCCCATCTTCTTGGCCAGCTCAATGCCTCCCCAGATGCCATGCGCACTCTCCAGCGCCGGGATGATGCCCTCCTTCTGCGAAATCAGTCTGAAGGCCTCAAACGCCTGCGCATCCGTGCACGCAATGTACTCGGCCCGGCCTGAGTCCTTCCACGACGCCAGCTCGGGGCCGACACCAGGGTAGTCCAGACCCGCCGAGACAGAGTGAGTATCCGTAATCTGGCCCTCGATATTCTGCAAAATGTATGTACGCACACCGTGAAGTACACCCTTGGAACCTGCCGTCAAGGTCGCCGAGTGTCTCAACGTATCAACACCATCACCAGCCGCCTCAACACCAAGCAGCTTGACCGAAGGATCCTTGGAGAAGGGGTAGAACATGCCCACGGCATTGGAACCGCCACCAACACAAGCCACAACGGCATCAGGCAGATGGCCCGTCTCCTTGAGCATCTGCTCCTTGGTCTCCTTACCAATGACTGACTGGAAGGTACGGACAATGGTCGGGAAGGGGTGAGGACCAATGGCAGAACCGATAATATAGTGGGTGGTCTCAAGTTCAGTGACCCAATTTCTCATAGCCTCGTTGACAGCGTCACGCAGCGTCTGCGTACCCGCAGTGACAGGGACAACCTTGGTACCAAGCAGACGCATGCGGAACACGTTGAGGGCCTGGCGCCGGACGTCCTCAGCACCCATGTAGACAGTGCACTCCATGCCGAATTTTGCGCAGACGGTAGCAGTGGCAACACCGTGCTGACCGGCACCAGTCTCGGCAATGATGCGCTTCTTGCCCAGGCGCCTAGCAACGAGAATCTGACCCAGGGCATTGTTGATCTTGTGGGAACCAGTGTGGTTCAAATCCTCTCTCTTGAGCCAGATCTTGGCACCGCCGGCGTACTCCGTCAGACGGGGAGCTAGGTGCAGGTGGCCGGGACGCCCCATGTACTCGTAGTAGGATCTGTACTCCTCCCAGAAGCTCTCGTCATTCAGCATCTTGCCGAAGCCCTCCTCGAGCTCTGTCAGGCAGTCCATCAGGGCCTCGGGAACATACTGACCACCGAACTCGCCGAAGCGCATAGGCAAAGACCCGTGCATGTCGCTCAGCTTGGCCACCAGCGCCGAGTCCTCAGCCTGCGTAGCCCTAACGCGGGCCTCCTCCGCTTGCGCCACGGCAACCTGTTTGCGGTCCTGTTCCGACAAACCGCACAGCTCCGCGCAGAAAGCCTCAACAGCCGCAGGCCCCTTCTCGGGACCCGCCTGCTCAAGAGTAGAAATGATCTTGGAACCAACGACAACACCTTCAGTAAGCTTCGCAAGCATATCGTAGTGCTCACGCTTCGAAACGCCGAATCCGACAGCCGCGGGGCGACCGCCCGAGTACTTGCGGACACGAGCAAGAAGCTCAGGAAGGTCCGAGTTGAGCGAGTTGGAGGCGCCAGTGACACCCTGGCGGGAAACGACATAGATGAAGGAATCGGCAAGCTTGCAGAGAATCTGCATGCGGGCGTCTGACGTAGCGGGGGCAATCAAAGGGACATAGGAAAGTCCCATCGAGGCACAGTGGCCGCGGAAGGTGATGGCCTCCTCAGGAGGCAGATCGACGAGAATGAAACCATTGACACCAGCAGCCTTGCAGTCGTTGAGCAGTTTCTCTTCACCGTAGGCGAGGAAAGGGTTGTAGTAGCCCATGATGAGAACGGGAGCCTTGAGACCCTTGGCGCGGGCTTCCGAGATCATGGCAAGGGTGTTGGTGATGGAGACGCCGTTTTTGAGGGCGACGGTGTGGGAAGTCTGGATAGTAGGGCCGTCGGCAATGGGGTCGGTGAAGGGGGCGCCGACCTCAATGATGTCTGTGGGTGGTGGGAAGTTGGTTAGTTCAAGTTCGGGCCCGGACGTCAAAGTTTGAGTATGGAGAACATACCAGTACCGCCGCGCTCCATGGCGAGGAGGACATCGACGGTAGATTCACGGGTTGGGAAACCTGCAGTTACGAAAGAGACGAGGGCAGCCTATGGAGTGAACAAGAAATGCCGGTTAGTTCATTGCCCTGATTGTTTCGTCATATACCCCGCCCCCACCAAAGGGACAGCTTGACTTGAGACAAACATACTCTGCCCTGCACCTTACAAACTCTAAAGATTTCATTAATCTGTTCCATTTTCTTCTATGTGTAGAGATCAACTCTTGTGAGACCAGCAGAAAAAAAAGAAAAATAAATAATGAAAGCTTGTGTGCTCGCTCGATATCAAAATGTGCATGCAAAAGCGATTCCGGCAATTAATTGGACAGAGAAAAGTGGGTCGATAAGATAACGTAGGCACTTAAAGGTAAGACCTTGATTGAGATTGAATAAATTCTCGAAAAGGAAACTAGCAACAACGTACGTCTGCACCTGCTACAGACAAAAAACTTTGACAAATTTGAAGAGCAAGACAAAGAAAGGAAAGAGGCAATCCTTTTATCTTCAATCCTCTCCATCAACTTAAATACAAAATCAAACCCGTGTTATAAAAACCTTATAAAAAGTTACACTATGTTATACGGATCACAAAATACCACACATCTTGAAATGTCTCCCCCACCTCTTCGCTTACTTCTTACATACCGTTTTGTCTGTCTGTTGTCTGTCATTGCCGCCCCCGTCACCCAAACCCTAACTCGCCTCCCCTGTAACCCCGTTACCTCCTCCCGAATCTATCGATGACTCCATTCCCTTCCTTCCTCTCCGCCCGCCGACTTCTCAATCAGGACGTAGTTACATGGGACCCTTGCGTATATATAAACCCTAAGCGGGGTTTCCGAATGGGGATATATGAATGGTTTTTGTAAGTAGATAAAGTCACGTGATTGGTGCGGTAGGTGGCGAGTTAATTACGGAGAGAGCGGTGGCGATCACGGAGATAACTGCTAGGCACGGAAGTAAAAAGACAATGATAGTTAATTTATGACGAGACTATATGGTATCCATAAACAGAAAACTAGATCATTATTACCAAATACCCTTATCCCCATCGCCATTAAGCTATCCCCCTCACCCGCCCGCTTCTAATTGCCCCTCTCTTCGACACCGCCCCCCTTTGTGCCCCCCTTGTCACCCTCGACGGAATCTCGTCATCGCCTTCGTCTGACTCACTCACACTCTCACTAGCACTCGCATTTTTGTTCCATCTTTCGCTCCCGCTTCCACCCCCGCCCGCTCTCCTGTCTTCCATCTCCCTAAACGGATCCTCCGCCATCGTCCACTTCTTGGGCTTCACCGGTATGACGACCTCCCGTGTCTGCTTGTTAATGGCTTTGAAGCCAGAGCTCTTCATCTCTTCCGATATCTTGTCAACCTCCTCAAACTCGACATCCTCATCCTCGTCCTCCTTTTTCCTCTCCACCGCCGGCGCTGAGACAACCTTAGCCCCTCCCCGTCCACGTCCCCGAACAACACCCCTGACGCCCCCGTGCCCTCTCAACGACGTCACTCTCTGCCTAATCTTGAACGTCTTCCCTCTCATCCTCATCCTCTCTGCCATACTCATCATCCTCGGCGGCGGAGTCTCCTCCTTCTCCTTGTCTTTGACTTCGTAGTCTTCCGCCTCATTCGCACTAGAATTCGCACTGTAACTCTCACTGACACTCACGCTCGTCGAAAGATCCCGTGCTTTTGGCGGTCGTCCGGGGCCCTTTCTCTTCCCCGGACCCTTTGGTGTTCCACCACTCCCAGACGGTCCCTTGTATGCCCTATCATCACCGGACTGTCTCCGTTTGCGACCAGTTTCCTCCGTTTCACTGTCGGTAGAAATATCCCTGACCGGTTCTTTCCTGACCCGTCTTGGCGGTAACGGACCATCGTTGTGCTCCATGTTGGTGTCACCCTCCTTGTCTACGGTGGTAAATTCAGCCTCGAGTTCCCTTTGTCGGGCAGCTTCCTCGGTAAGTTTATCGTCAACAGTGACAATCGGGAGGTCAATGTCCGTATCGTCGTTGTCAGCGGCAGGTTTCGGAGTAGTTTTGGGAATTTTAGGTCTCCGGGCGTGTAGAATACCAACGTGGTTGTACGGGATAATTTCGTCGGGGTCTATTTCTGATTCCTGGTCGTCTTCACCCTCGGCATATGATTTTCTGGGCTTCGCGTGCCGAAGTGATGGTTGCCATTCATTGATGTCAGCCGGTTGATCGGCCGGAGGAATAGAAACGTCTCCAGTCACGGCAGAGATAACAGAGACATCAGCATTTTTGCCATCGGCAGGCTGATCACCCTCCGCGTTCTTCTCAGTGGCCCCTTCTCCATCGGTGTCCTCCAGAATCGTCCCGTCCTTCTTGGTCGTCTTTGGCCTAGCCTTCTTGAACCCACCAATCCGGAACTCGGGGTCCTCCTCCTTGTTCTTCGCCCTCCGCTTCGCCGCCTTGATGCTCTTGAGCACATACTCAGACATCTCGGGATCTTCCAGCTTAAACTTCTCCTTTGTCGGAATCTCGTAGTGGTCAAACAGAATCCGATCCTCCGAGTTGCCCTGCTGGTAGTAACCCATACCCGGCAGCTCATGCAATCTACTCCGCTGTTCATCGGGAATCGCCATGCCGGGCCCTTCAATCTCCTCGCCGTTGGCAACCGTAACGTCGGCGTCAGCCAGGACAGAAACATCGGGTATGACCGAGTCATCAGGGTTGACTGAGCCTCCGGCTGGCTGCTGTGAAAGCAGGTTTGCAGCCTCCTGTGCACCTTGAGCCGTGGTCTTGGCCTTTTCAGCCTGGGCCCGCAACTGCTGCATCCGGCGTGAGTTGTTGCTCCGGGCATCCTCTCCCGTGTACTTGAGCCAGCTGAGATTGTGCATGCGGAAATCCACCAACGACTCTACACTGCGATCATCGGCAATCAACCGTGTGTCGTGACCCAGCAACGTTCTCTTGGGTAGGTAGTAGTTGACAGCACCGGCTCGCCGGCAGTATCCACAGTTGCAGATGTCCAGACACTTGGGACAGCGCCAATCCTCGGCCTGCTGCACATCCTGCGGCATCTGGTCGAACCCCCGATACAGTGTGCCGTAACAGTAGACCTCCTTGCATCCCGGCGTCGAACAAGACTGCATCTTGTACGGATAGTCGGGATGCCCGCAAACGTGACATCTCTTAGATCCTTTCTCCTTCTTAGCAATGGCGTAGCTCATCTTCCGGACCTTCTTGTTCTTCCTCCGCTTAACATGGCCCTCGTCGTCAACCGAGACTTCACCTTCGGAATCGCTCTGGAGCGGGGCTTGCTGGGCGGCCTTTATGTTTTTGAAGGGCCGGCGGATCAGACCTTCTTGGCACACGTGGGCAAGCGTCTTCTTTTTCCGGCGCTTGAGGACAAGGTCAACGGGTACGGGTGACTCGTCAATGTCGATGAAACCGTCGTGTTCAATCACCCACTTTCGCCACGTCTCGTAGTTCTCCACCAGTTCAGACCACTTCCACTGTTCGCACCACTGCAGATTCGAGATACAGAAGCAAGATCTTCCCATGGCATAGCACTCCATGCAGATGTCATAGGCGTCTTCGTCGCCGCCAATAAGGGTCCGCATGCAATGCTTGCAAGTAAGGAACCTGTTGAAAATGTTGGCTCGGCAGAACGAGCACGTGATGTTGGAGTCAAACTCAATGTATTCAACGTTCTTCTCCTCGAAGCCAAAGACCTCGTCGCCCAAGATGTCGGCAAACAGGAAGAACAACCGCCGGAAGTCCGCCTCCATGGTTCTGCGCCGCGGTGACTTGGTCTCTAAAGCCGTGTCTTTGTCAATTCCCAAACCGCCGAGTCCGCTCCGAAGATCGGCAGTCGTCATCTCATCGTAGTACTTCCTTAGGGTGTAGTAAATGATAGCCTTGTTCTTGTATTGTTCGTCGCGACACACCAACCGAGCCTTGGGCAAAGCTTCATGTAATGCAAACTCCAGTGTCTCCACCGTCGTTCGGTTCCAGGCGACCTTCACGGTCCTGGTTCCGCGGTTCCATACCTGGTGTGGCGCCAATGGCGGAACAAGAATAAAATCGCCGGGCTTCTGCTCCACGACGTACACGGGGAATGTCGCCTTCTTCCAGGCATTGATCTGTGCAAAGTGCTTCTCAATCTCAATGTCGTGGCCCAGCATAGACAAAAAGTACTCTCTGACGACCTCCCGATCTTTACTCTCCGTCATGAACCAGATAGAGCTGCCCTCCGTCTCGCCCTCGTCATTATCCTGCGACGCCTCCACCATGATGTTCTGCCCCAAACTCGCACACATCTCCCGGTGCGCCGGCGTATATGTGCCTTCATGCCCGATGTAACACATGAGATTCTGTGCCCTCATCTCCTCCGGCAAGCTACTCATCAAGTCACCCGCCGGCGCGGTCGAGCTATCCGGACTCCGAAAGACATTGTCATCTGATGTCTTGATGCCGCGGTCGGTGACATTCTCGTTCATGTAGAAAAGGTTGGGTGGGATGATTTTGCGGAGAGCCTCCTCCCATTCCGGCGGACAGTCGATGTCCTTGAGATAGAGGCGCTGGCGGCGTTCGTCGCGAAAGTTGAAGGGGGTCCACTGGTTGGCAAGCTTGCGCATGGAGCGCAGGTAGTGGCCCATGGTCATGGGGATGTCGACTTGATTAGTAATGTCGCGCACATTTTCCTCTATGGCCACGAGATTAGCATCCTGTCTACGCTTGTTTTTTTGTTGAAGATTATCACATACGCTTCTTGTCGTATGTCCGTTCCAGCCAGTTCATATCAAACAGTCCTCTCGGCAGAACTTCGTCCCACTTCTCAATAACAAGCGGTCTCCCGCCCTGGATGACATGCAGCAGCACCAACTTTTCAAACTCCTGCTGGCCCAGATTTCGGATCTGCGACACTGATACTCGCAGAACCCATTCGAATGTCGCTGTGTTCTCGACTAATCTCTTGAGGTCGAGATCTGGCGGGATGGGATCAAACTTTGCTTGCGGATGGAACGTAATGCAGCGCATTGTGACTTTGTGTATGTATGTGTTTACAAGATGAAAAATCCGATAATCTTGTTTTGTATTCTCGATATCGTCGTCGTTATCGTCGTATCCGAGCTACCAGTACCAGTTCATGATAGATAGCCGCACACCCTAAACTATCCTCTCAGTCCGAGAGCTCTCGTCACACAATCAATCAAGACTGTTAATGAAAAGGAAGCCTCAGGGAAATATAGGTACATCAGCCATTAGATGATATCAAAGACAGAAAATGGCAGATTGTGTCACTGATACAAGTCGCAAACCCAAAAAATCACAGGCGCATTCCTTCCTTCCCTCCCCAGCATTTACTTTTGCTCTTCTGTCACGCGCAATTACCAACCAAAACCCCCACTGTGAAAAAGCGCCATTAAAATGCAACCCCACGTCACAAGTATTGGTATTCCAACCCTAACGTAATATACAGGATAACTTACATGGTCACGTGGTTATCCCATTTCGGAAATCCTAGTCCCTATCATATACTGGCGGTTAACACAATACAAACGAAAACAAAAGGAAAAGTGGGCCGGGTCATTTTCCGGAGGATCGCGACACAAAAAACAAACTGATGGGGGGGAGTGTGGGAGCTGATCTGGCGGACGATTTGTTACATGGGAGCGGCGGTATTGTGCAAATTACGGATGTGAAAAGCAATATTTGTTATTTTTTTCTTTTTAGCCACTGATAAAGACTTAAAGATTGTAACAAGAGACTCACAAGAACGTGTTGTATACGGGAAGTTTTTTTTTTTCTGTTGCCAAAACCGGACTGCGGGAATGGAGGTGGCTTCTTCGACGCTTTAGATTATCTCTTATTATATCTTCTCTATATTCTTATCCCATTGCTATATCACTTTAACATTATAATCATCAAATGTAAGTCCATCAAAGTCATCGCCTGTAACCAGTCATCTGACTCCTCATAGCATGTTTACCCATACCACCGGCCGCCTTAGCCGCCTCGCCCGGCCCACCCTCTGCAGCCTCACTACCCCCACCCACATCCGCCCCTTCACCCCTCTCCTAACTACACTCCAAAAAACATCCCCATCTACAGACCCCTCAAAATCTACCGCCGCCACCCTTAGCTCCACCACTCAGATCCCTTCTCTCGACTCCGACGGCCTCCCCACCGTCTATCGCCCTCCGACCACCGGGTTACTTTCCAAGATTCCCGCCTCGTGGGTCCCCTACGCTGAGCTCTGCCGTCTTGACAAGCCGGCGGGCACTTATTATCTTTTGCTTCCGTGCATCTGGTCGACGTTGATGGCGGCGCCGATCGCCGACCCGATTACGTCGCCGGGGACCATTTTGGGGATGATAGCCTTATTTGCGACAGGGGCGCTCGTCATGAGAGGCGCAGGATGTGCGGTAAATGACCTCTGGGATAGAAACTTTGACCCGCATGTCGCCCGGACCAAGTTCCGGCCCATCGCCCGCGGGGCCATCACTCCATTCCAGGGCGTCATGTTCACCGGGGCCCAGATGCTAACGGGGCTGGCCGTCCTGTTGCAGTTCCCCCTGGACTGCCTTTGGTATGGTGTTCCATCGGTGGCCCTGGTGACTCTGTACCCTTTGGCCAAGCGCGTCACCTACTATCCCCAGTTGGTCCTCGGCCTGACATTTTCCTGGGGCGCCATCATGGGCTTCCCCGCTCTGGGCGTTGATCTGCTCAGCAACTCAGTGGCCCTGACAGCGGCCGCCTGCCTCTACTCTTCCAACATTGCCTGGACCATCCTGTACGACATGGTCTACGCCCACATGGACCTCAAACATGACAAGACCGCCGGCGTCAAGTCCATCGTCGTAAAGCACGCCCAACACACCAAGAAGATCATGTCCGGTCTGGCTGCGATCCAGCTGAGCCTGTTGACCTATGCAGGAATTGCCGCCGGTTCTGGCCCGGCGTTCTTCATTGGCAGCGTCGGTGGGGCGGCGGCTACGTTGGCGTTAATGATTAAAAAAGTGAAGCTGAATGACGTCAAGAACTGTTGGTGGTGGTTCAGCAACGGGTGCTTGTTTACCGGTGGTGTCATTGCTGCTGGTCTGGGTCTGGACTACTTGGTCAAGTACAATGAAGACAAGCAGAAGGAGCAGCACAAGGACTCGGATATTACCCGTGCTGATTAGGTTACGGCCAGGAGATATCGAAAGTTCAAGAAAGAGTTTCGAGTCGTTCTGTGTATTTGTAATTGTATCATTAGATTAATAATATCTACTTTGTGTTTAATCTGTTTTTGCTTGCGACTGATGTTGGTCATCAACTCCTTATCGGAGTTATCAAGGCATTATATCCCAATATGGCCTCACTTCTGACCCCAACACCAAGATGGACATCGCGAGATTGATGACACTTCCACCTCATTCCATCATGTGGGAAATCAAACCGCTAAGCCCGCCATTATCATACACAAAACGTCACGTCACTGATCCAATTTCATCAGGGACCAAAAAGCTGATTTTTTGATTGTTTCGTAAAAGGCTTCTTCATGATTCAACCCTCTTTGTTTATTTTCCAGGTCATTCATTGCCCGAATCTCGTGAAGTGATGCCAAATGTCAATGCGTTGCGAAGACCCCATTGGAAAGGAAAAAAACGAAACAGCGACCAATGGCCCCGTCCCTCGACCTTTGATCATAACTTTTTTTTGCTGAAGTACAAAGATGATTTGTATTTTGCGATCCGTTTATGATCTGGGCTTCTCCTTCTTCTCCTTCCACAGGGCCAGAAGACCGACACCAGAGACTTTGACGACCTTGAAACGGACACCGGGAATATCACCCTTGGCCTTGCCCTTGCGACCGAAACCGGCCAAGAGAACCTCGTCATTCTCATCGACATAGTTCAGGCAACCATCGTTAGGGACTGATGTACAAGTTAGTGGTATGGTCGGATGGTGTGTTGGCTAAAAGACAGATGAGGGGTGGGAGATCGAAAGTACTGTGACTTGATGGTTGAGTCCCATCACCTCGCTGCCCTCCTGTCCATCAACCCATCGAGTCGGATGTTAACTTACCGAAAGCGGTGACCTTCTTAGAGTTCTTTATCAGCTGAACACGAACACACTTGCGAATAGCAGAGTTGGGCTGCTTAGCCTCAACACCAATCTTCTCAAGAACGATACCCTTGGCGTGGGAAGAACCACCGAAGGGAGAGGACTTGAAGGCGGTACCCAGGGCACGCTTCTTGTAACCCAGATCAGCCCACTTCTGATCTTTGCGGTTGGTCCGCAGCTTGCGGGCGGAGTTAATACCACGAGGCATGTTAACTGCTAACACGGGAGATATTAGCACAAGTTGCGATAGTGGTTTGCTAACGCTGGCGGATGTGTCTAGTCATGTTGCATGTATGCGATAATCAAGTCGGTAAATTGTGCGGTCAAAATTCGGATCGAAAAAATTTGCGATGTGAATTGCAAGGTGGGATTGAAAAAGTCATGTGCGCGGTAGAAAGTCCGAATTTGGCATCACATGTTGATTGAGATATTGACTTTCATGATTCGTGAAGAGTCGGTAATTCCATCATAATTCGTGATCCAAGTAGATAAACATTAGTCGTCAAGTCGGCGAGTCGATATCGAAGAGATACATCTCAAATTTGCAACACAGCCCGGATACATCCAAACGTCAAGGGAAAGATAATCACAACATACCGGATTAATGTCCTGGACGGCTTTGGTTGGTTTGATAGGGGAGATTGACTGGTCCTGGAAAAAAGTTCACTAAATAGAATGATGATTGATGTGAGTGTGCAGCGGGCAGTGGTGCAGAGTGATGGGACCCGCAATTCTTTTTTCTGTTGTAGGGTCGAAAAGCCCTACAGCCAGAGCTTATTTAGCCTGTGTTTCGCTGTCAAAAAAATTACTTAGTGCGAAAATTAACGCCACATATAAATTTTGTGGAGCAAATGCACGTGTCGATACGATAGAGGTTCAGCCAAATCAAGCGATATATGTGGCGTTGACATCTGTAAGGCTTCTCGATCTCCTAACCCCTGTAACTTGCTCCTACTGCTTTCGCAATGGGTGGTCAGCATCATCGCCCCAGTTTAGTTCTAATGTCATCTCTGAGTGGAGCTCTATATTCCTTAATCAACCTCTTGCATACAGGCCATCACATTATCTTGCATTCGATCCGAACACATTTAGACATTGCTTATCTTATCGCATTGATTACTGTTTTACTACATTTCATCGAATCAAGTCTAGTTTACGAGTATACGAGATACTCATTATAACGTTATGGCCCCTTTCCCTAGGTTCAAAGGTCAAGCCCGTGATGCGATCTCGCATTTTGGTACCTCATCATCTCAAAGTCCTTTCGGGAATCCATCACCGTCACCATCACACGCTTCAATTCCCGGCTTAGGTCCCACTATCTCACAAACTACTTCTCATCCTCATTCACTATCCCACTCGCGCACCCCCTCTACGTCAGACTCCATCACAATGCCTCAACGCGGAATGCGCAAACCCCCACCAACACTTGAGCGCGACCGCTCCGATGCTCTCTGGGCCGAAATGCAAGCTACTCTTGAAGAAGTAGAACTCTCGGCCACAGGTGTCCCGCACATTTTTGGCGTTAACCACGACCGCCGCTTAGCGGAACTCCGTGCTGAGCAAATAGCACTCGCTCAAGCCTGGGCCCGTAGCGAGGCTGATGAGGCCATTGACATTAAGAAGGAAAAGGACAATAAGGCTACTCTTTCTGCTATTGGGGAGGCTTCCGCGGCTGCCAGGGACGGTGACGGAAGCAAAAGTGTGGGATCGGGTGGGCAGAGGCCATCGACAGGCGGGGGAGTGAACGAACAACTGGGGGCTAAACTTCAAGAAGAAACAGAAGTGGATATGCAGCTTGCTCGGGAACGACGTAAGGCTAATGATGTCTACTTTGACCGAGTAAACCGCGGTGTTTTGGACGTTGTTGCCAAGCTTGGAGATGTCGCAGCCGCTATCAGCGCAGTTGAGAGGGAAAGTCGAGGCATCTGGAATGATGATGACAGTGAACAGATCCAGGAATAGGGTTGACAATGTAATACGAATTGCAGTAAGTTCAACGGTAAGCCAGCCCCAGGTGGTGGAGCTCGATGAACCCATGTCGTGGTGCTAAGTCATTTGGATCTTTCCTTGTTAATTGTCAAATACATGAAGACTTCAAGATTCTGGGGTTCGATCGAATCAATATAGCCATCTGACTCGATTCGCGATTCGCCGACACAGGGTGTATGTGTGTGTTGTACAAACTATTGTAACATGCATAAAGTCTCCTTGTTTGGCACATGAAGGTAGTTGCTGGTCATTCTTTGGTCGTGCGATGATGCTCTTCTCGCAACAAGTTTGATATCTATATGCTAGGCGGTCAAGTAGATATTTTGAGATCGCTGTTCCAATAGTGTCTAATGTCGCTATAATTCTCCGGGACGGCAAACATGGATCTGTCTCGGTCTTGACGGTCGGACTCCAACCTCAATATGAGTATAATGACCAGTGAATATATACTCGGCCGCAATTGACAAATGTCAGATTACGGCAGAGTATGTAAGATCAATATGCCTTTTTGCAGCTACGCTTAGAGGTTGATTACCCGGGGTATTCAAACTGCCGATGGCTCGTTTGGCTGGAACCCCAATTTGGCTAGTGGGTCAATCTTCGATGGCTTGCATCTTTGTCTCCACCTGTCACGCGAGGCTATCGCCCAAGAAAGCTCCTGCCAGCTCCATAGCCACCTGGGAACAACTGGCAATCGATATGTTACAGGTGCCCTTTGGCGTCATATTAACAAAGATTAACAGTCATGCGAGCCATGTTAGGCATTCAAGCTGGTTTTGAACTTTCTTGCCTCTTTTGCCTCTATATCAATCCCATCATCGCCCCCGCGCATCTATCGCTATCGCACACCATAAATCGCTGTTTCAACATCTGACAGCCTACGTCATTTATCATCAAGAAAGCCCATTCTTTGACATACCAATCAATAATATCAATTGCCCAACATGCGTCCCTTCGCTCTGCTCACTGCTACCCTGGCCGCCCTCCAATTCCAAGGCGCTGCCGCTGTCGACGTCGAGAAGACAGTCATGATCACGTACCAAAAGACTGCACCCGCAGTTGACAACCTCATCAGCCAGGCCGTTGAAGCTATCGAGAAGGCTGACGGTCGCATTACGCACCGGTTCGATCTCATCAAGTATGTTTAGTTTCCATTCCGCTGCCATTGGTGCCTTGTACACACATGAGTACAGGGAATTGGTGGCATTCTTTATGCAGGTGCGGCTGGCTGGTTAATTGCCACGTTTGGTGGGATGATCGCCAGGTTGTATTGCCTACTTTGGTTTATGGCATGGAGGGTTGGATTATACATGTACATGGACTTGCTAACATGAACTTTTCTGTAATTTTGTAGGGGTTTCTCGGCCAAGGTCTCGCAGGAGGTCATCGAGTCTATCCAGGCTTGGGGTGGCCCTTATGTCACCGTCGAGATCGATCAGCCTGTGAGCATCTCGAAGCCCAAGGCCCATTAAGTTGCGTTCTTGTATCTGTGATCTCGCGGTCATCCATCTTTCCGTCACAGTCAGAACATGGTTATTCAGTTTATGATGTTCTTTTTCTTGATTTCCTCCTGCAGCCAACATCATGCTTTTCGGACTTGTTGTACATGCTGATTTATCTCGTCGGTATATACCTGTTGGCTGACACCTTTTTATCTTCCGGTCTACTATATAAAGGCGCTCGGAGTTTGCATTGCTTTTTCGTTGTGGCTTAAGTAATATAAGAATGACAGTGATTTATGTTAATGAGCCCATCCCCAGCGAGGATTAATGTTTATATCCATATCGTGCTAGGTATACAAGCAGCCAGAGGATATAGAGTGTGGGAACGACTATATAGATGTGGTATTGGCATTTATAAAAGCATGTTAGCTCTGATTACGCACAGATGCTACCGTGACAACTCATATCAAACTATGTGACAGACGTTGTACCTTATATGAACTTAACCAAACAACAGATCAACGTGGTTAAGTTGACAGTCACAAACACTTTGTCGTGCAGGAACGAGGCCAAAGAGTTGATGTGATGATCCTGATGATTTCGCGAGTTTCATGATTCTTTGTAATGTTTCCGATGGGAATGAAGGGATCTGATAGTCTTACTCAAGGATTCAATACACATGTACCAGAGAGTTTTAGACCAAAAACTTAGTGATTCTGTGGAATGATCATGAATAAAATATCTTCGGTTCGTCCTAATGTTGACTATATACGATGAAGCCGTGATGGTGTTGACCAGCAGGTCGGCCTTTTCCGCCACCACACACAGAAAAAAAAAACTTTTTAATTCCTTTTATTGTGTTTTTCGGCTTTGTGACTTCCCAAATAAATATCAACTATAATCCTGAATTTGTCCATAGAGCAAAAACAAAAGATTCTAGCTCCCGGTAGAATACCCACCATAAATTCCATTCTTCACATTTGCACCAATCTAATTTTCAACATCATCTTTGCCCACTGTCTAACCATTGGAAGCCATACAACCAGATCTGATTTATCACCGTCATTTTCTGCTCACCGTGCATTGACGTTGTCTGACCTCAATCATCAATGACAGTTCCACTTCTACCCTTTCCAGCTTAAGTGGCCTAACTCTCGACAATCTAAGCTTTACCGAGACAAGCCCTCCCCCCCTGCCGTCATCACTCCGCTACCATCGCCACCAAACCCCGCGACAAACCAACAATTCAAATACATCTAGTGTCGCAGGCCCATTAATTCCCCCAAATCTGCGGGTTTCAGAAGGTTGTAGTCTCCGTAATAACAGTCCCGTCAATCTGTTGATCACGTCCATTCTCGGCTAGTCCCTTGATTTGCTCCCGGACAGCCAAGTCAACTCAGCAGCTGCACGGTTGTGTTGGCAATAAGTTATCACCAATGTCATTTTGTCTCTTTTCGCTGCTCTATTACTTGCATTTGGGACTGGCTATATTACTAGACCAGCCAGAGTGGGGAGCTTTCCGCTGCTCCGGTTCTTTGCGGCGTCCTTCGAATACACCTTACTCTGGCCCCGGGATGCAAAGTATTGACCAGGATCTGGCTGTGTTTATGGGCATTGATTGAATCCTTTTTTTACGTGGGTTGTTCCCCTCATCCCCTCACTTGAACTGAAGCTCTCGTTGTTCATTCTCATCTTTCTTTTCTTGTTTGGCCATTGCCTAGCCAGTCGATAGCAGGAACCTGCAAATCATCGTCTCTGTTTTGAGCTTTCTCTTGTATTCACTTCGATTTACAAACATTACGTTAAAGCTGGCATTTGGTGTCTGTAGCATCTACATCCCGAAACTGCTAATAACACTGATAGGCTTGGCCGGCTCTACCGTTATCGTTATTACCGCTATATACTCATGCAATAATTTTGTTTCTGCGTTACGTTCTCCATCCATCCTGCATTAGGCTCAACATCCCCTTGTTTTTGACACCGTAACCCTCCCCTCAGCAAAACTTATCCTAATCACGCAACAACAAAACAACATCTTGGATACCCAGTTGTTTGCGCTGAGGCTTCTTCTACTCCGTAACCAGTCGAGCCAGCTGGTGCTCCTGAAATGAAAATGCCTCTGTCCAGCTTGAGTACCGAGGAGGCACTCGTCGAATGGGTGAGTCTTTTTTATATAATTACTATTGTTTTTTCTTTTGTCGTCGACAGATTGTGTACGGTTTGCTCTTTGACGTAGCTTGGAGGGGCGGTAACCATGGCCAAATGGCGAAGAAAAAATGTTGGCGGCACACACCTTCTCCCGGAGCCGTCCAGTGCCACCTACTACGGGGAAAATTCCGTCTGTTGAGCCGCAATTTCTCCCCAAGCTACCGGATACATTCTAAACATTGGCATGGAAAACTAACCGTTTTTTTCTGTTCGTTGTTATAGGTGAACAAGGGATTCCCCATTACGACACCCATCACTTCGATCATTGATCTTCAAGACGGCGTGGCTCTTTCTGAAATTTTGACAGACCTCGATTCTACCTACAATGGCAATGATATTGACACCGACCCGGCCGCTTGTGCTCGGTGGATAACTAAGAAGCGTAACCTTCAGGCTGTGCACAGAGCTTTGTTCCGCTTCATCCACCGGGAGGCCCCTGACCTTGAAGTCTTGTCCAGACTAATCGACATTCGGGAACTCAGTGACTCTCCTGATGCTGAGGGTGTCGCTCAGGTAAGATCCTCCCTTTTCCAAAGAAACTTCTCACGGGAAAGTTATTAAACTGACTCTGAGCTCCGTCTAGCTTCTCTACATTACCATTGCCGCGGCCTTCCTTGGCCCAGACCCCGAGAAATATGTCCGCCGACTACAGGAACCAGGCCGCTTCGACCATGACATCATGTTCCAAATCCAACAAATTATCATGAACCAACAACAAGTCGTCAATAGAGAAACCGAAAATGCTAACAGGGAGCCCGAGTCTGCTGATGTCTCCATCATGGAAGATAGAGATTCTGCTCTTGCTTACGAGGAAGAGCGTGCTGCCATCCTGAGTCAACTAGACCTTGCCCACAAGACACATGCCGACACCATGTCCAGATTAGAGCACCTGCAAGATAGTTACGAGGCCCTTAAACTGGAAGAAGCCCGTCTTCAGAGAGAGCTGGATGTTTTGCGCAAGATCACCCAAGATGGTGCTTCCGACTCCCAAATCATCAAGGCTCTGGAGGACAAGATCAAGGAACAAGATGAGCTTATCGCCAACCAAGAATCCCAGGCCGAAGAAGACCGCGCTATCAAGACCAAGCTCACCAATGAACTTACCACGCTGCGCCAGAAGAGCGAGCGCGCTGATGCTCTCAACGACGAGCTGAAGGAACTCAAGTACCGCATGGAAGAACTTAACCGAAAGGCTAATGCTGCTGAGCGCTACAAGCAGAAGCTTGAAGGCCAACAACACCTTCAGCGCGAAGTTCAGAACCTACAGTTCGAGAAGGATCAACTTCAGGAGACCCTCCGTGAGCACGAGAAGCTTATTTTGCGCAACCAAGCTTTGGAGAAGACGCTTGTCGAGGTTCGCCGTCTACATTCTGCTGCCGAGGGTGAAGTCTATGAGCTTACTACCCAGAAGCAAGTCCTGGAAGATGACATCCGGACTCTGCAACACCAGCTTGCTCTGATGGAGGAGCGTAAAAACCACGACGAGCGGTTCATCAGTGAGCTCCAGGAGCAGCTTAACAGTGGCGAGGCCCGTCCTGTTGCTGACACTCCTATGGTCTCTTCTGGAGGTTTCAGTCTGGAAGATGAGCTGGAGGGTGCTACTGATCCTGCTCAAAACCTTGAACTTGAGATCTCCCGGCTTAAGGCTGAGAACAACCTACTCAAAAAGGGTTTGGGTGGTTCTTCTGAGACCACTCGTCTCAAAGATGAGCTTGAGGAGGAGCACCGTAAGCACCAGCGTCTCAAGGACCAGCATGATGAAATTATGACCAAGCACGCTCTTGCCGAGGAACAGGTCAACAAGTTCATTCAGGAAGCAGTTAATACTGGGTAAGTTTTGGGTTACTATCAACTATCGAGGCCGTATACTGATTATCCTTTCTCTAGTGATGAGGCTCTTAAGTTCCTCTCGGAACGTCTCAGGAAGACCATGGCCGAATTAGACCACGAAAAAGTCCGTGTCGAAGATCTCGAGAGACAGCTTACTGACAAGGACCGCGATCTTCTCAGCGCTCGTACCGACCTTTCCATGGTGGATAAGGATACTCTGGAGGGCATTGAAGAGCTTAAGAATGCCGACGGCCTCATGTCAACCTCGCTACGTACGGAGCTCGAAGCGATGCGTATCCGTCTCACTAACTCCCAGGACGACCTCGAACACCACCGCAGACAGCTTATCGAAGCTCTACTTGCCAAAGATCGTTACCGCAAGGAGGCGGAAGAGCATCGGGCCAATCCTGGCTTGGGCGACGCTGCTGGTGCTGCGGAGGAAGCGCTCAAGAAGCAGTCGGAAAAGATTGAAAAGCTCCGCGAGCGCTTAAAGCAACGCCAGTCGGTAAGTGGCTTGTTTGGCAATAGAAGAATCAGCGATAACAAGCACGGAAACGACGAGAAGAACAAGTGCAATTACAAGAACTACAACAACTTCGGCACCCGGAATGGATATAACAGTATGCGGGGCAGCTGTGACTGTAGTTGTTCTTGCTGTGGCCCAAATAGCCGTACTCGTAGACGGTCCTCACAAATGGGAGTCACGCCACGCACTCTGGATCGGGTCATGAGCAGTGGTCAGGAGACTGCGGTAGCCAACGACTTGGATGCAGTAACCGACTATGATAAGTTCTTTGCGGATTTATGCAAGCGTCCCCAGCGAATGCGCCGGCGACAGCTATACCACGCTTTTCCAGGGCCCGGGTATCGTAAGCCATCATTGGGGTCCATCTCGGCACTGGTGACAATACCACAGGGTCCGTATGTTGCTGGCGGCGGCGGCCAGATGCCGTCTCCGTCCAGATCAACTGTGGTCGGAGATCACTCGCCTCGTTCTGCTAAGCAAGCTGCTTTCGAGTACGTGGAGTCCGGCTACAGAATGATGAGATTCTGTGTTTCCCAGGAATTATTGGTGACAATGATAGATACTGGAGTGATGCAGGAGTAGTACGGGATAAGATGGGTTAAAGGTCACCTAACGGATGCATCAAGTGATGAATCCTTGGACAGTGTCGGATGCGAGGGCAAACAACTCGCCGTCATAACTTGGCTTGTCCGAAAGGTGTACTTTGCCATTATCTCGTCGTTATTGCCCGGTCGATATTTCTTGTTGTACTGTCGACGTTGATATGTTTTGTGTCACCAGCCTGTACTTTGATGCTAATGTTGACTTTCTTTCGCAGCAACTGGAGAAGGCCGAGCTCGAGAAGCACGAACTTCAGCGCAAGCTCAAGGCGGCCCTCGAGGGAGAAGCACTGGTCGAACAAAGAGTAAGTCTTGATAAGATGGCATCAGTTTACATTCTTGGTGGTCAGACTGCAACTAACAATCTTGTGCAGACAATGTATGAAGCTATCATTAAGAACCTTCAACGTGAGAATGATCTCATTACCACGGCGTGGTACGACGTCAACAGTCGTATTCAGAGCTCCCACGTGGTTGTGCAACGACGACAGGAGGTTCCTCGCAGCTGGATCGGCAAGCAGCGCCTCATGGTCAACAATGGTAAGTTTTATCTCGTGATCCTAGTCATTAGCATCTACTGACAAGGCATTCTCTTTTAGCCACGCCGAGACGATAAGTGCCGTCTTCCGGACCTTGCCTCGGCCTCCCGGGTGCTCACCACTATCCACACCTTCCTCAACGCCCTCATCTACCTCGCCACCCTCTACCTGCCCATCCCCCTGCTCCCGCACATTCGACACCCACCCATCTTTTCCCATACCATTCTGTTCTGTGTCTTCCTCTCCATCGTGCCCATCCTCCACCATTTCTCACCGTCCACCTTCATCTTCATCCTCCTGCCCCTCACCTTCTACCTGCCGCTCTCCCGGCGCCTTCATTCCCCAGTGTCTCCGCTCATCTTCTCACTTGCCCTTGCGATGGCAACTCGGATGCCCGGGTCTCCTGTGTCGTTTCCCTTTTTCCCGACATGGGTGTGGTCTTTTATCCTTTGCTGTATAGCGATGGGAGTCTACGGGGGGTTCGATGATGGGGTATTGTTGGAATGGGTAGACGTAACGTGACGTGCCATGACATCTGTTGGTGTCTTTTTTTAATCCCTTTCTGTTTGTTTGTCGTTTGGCTTGAGGCAATCTGGTTTGTTAGTTATGTATGGAATTGTTTCTTTTTTTTTCTTTTGAGCATGATCTTTTGTGATGGAATGTCGTGATTATTGTGACATAAGTGGGTCGTTTTTTATCTCCTGAAAATGTTGACAAGTGAATCTACCCACGAGTACATTATACATGACTCAGGTACCGCCCAACAACCTCGAAAAAAACACGACACATCAATCTTACCGTACAGCAACAAAGTTCTAATGCAAAGAAAAATTATCTTAACTTGTAATAATGATACAATAGTAACTTGTACACTCTATCAATACTTCCCTCATTACGCCGCGCCCTCAAAAGAAAAAAAAACATTTACTTCTGGAAAACCTTGAGCACATCACTCCACACCGCCAACGGGCTCTGCGACGCATCAATACCGCTCCAGATGCCCGTGTTCTGGTAGTATCCAACAACCGGCGCCGTCTGCTTATGGTAAGTCGCCAGTCTCTTCTTGAGCGCCTCAGCGTTGTCATCGGAACGCTGCACGAGAGGCTCGCCAGTGATGTCGTCCTTCATGGGCTTCTTGGGGGGGTTGAATGTGGTGTGGTAGGAGCGGCCGGAGGCGGGGTGGACGAGGCGGCCGGTGATGCGCTCGACGAGGAGGGAGTCGTCGATCTTGAGTTCGATGGCGTGCTGGAGCTTTTGGTTGCGGGCGGCAAGCATGACGTCGAGGCCCTCGGCCTGGGGGACGGTGCGGGGGAAGCCGTCGAGGATGAAACTGTAGTGAGGAGTGGTCAGTTGCAATGTACGGTAATGAGGGCAGCCAGCAAGCACGTAAGAGGGCTGGGGGGTTAGCTGATGAGTGGTTACTTACCCGCCCTTGCACTCCTTATTGTTCTCGAGCTCAGCCTTGATCATGCCAATCATGATATCGTCGGAGACGAGACCACCAGCATCCATGATCTTCTTGGCCTCGATACCAAGAGGGGTCTTCTTCTGGACCTGCGAGCGCAGCATATCACCGGTAGCCTACAGTAGCCAATAATCCATCAGTATATAAGAGCATTTCCGAAAATTGGTATAGTCGAAATTGTCGCAGTTTTAAAAGTTGCATCGTGTTCGGTGGGGTAGGAAGGCGTGAAATTGACGGTAATATCTCCGACCCGGGAGTACCCCATGTCATGTTCTGAATCGCCGGACATCGGCTTTGTCCCACGCAAGTCCGGACAATGTCAAATCTCCGGTGGCCGATCCTTCAATACCAACCGCCAAATATAGGAACAAATTCGAATCGCAAATATCACCGGTAGGGCAAGATGGGGGCAAAGAAAAAAAAGAACTAACCAGGTGGCAGCAGCTGAACTTCTCCTTGATCTTGGGAGCCTGAGTGCCCTTACCTAACATACAGCCATGTCAGCAAAAACAACCATCACGAAACCGGTGCAAGCACCCCTCGTCCTTTCAGAAGCCATTGTCGGCCCAAAAAACTTGATATGCCCTGATAAAGATATCCGCTAGCATAAAAGCAGACCGGCGACACAGATGGGAAAGTCGAGAAAACATGAGAATAGACATGCGGTTGCGTAAACTTACCGGCACCGGGAGGACCAATGAGGATCATCCGGATGGTCTCGGAGCTGGCCTTGCCGGTCAGTTTGTTCTCAAGGGCTTTGAGGCGGTTGTCGAAAGACTCGACGACGGAGCGGAGGCGCTGGATTTCAAAGTCGACCATTGTGTAGGTGTGTGTGGATGTGTGTGTACTCGTAGGAGGGTGATGTTTAACAAAGAGGGAGGAAAGATGAAAGGAAGACGTAGATGTCAAGGATCGGAAGTAAATAGACCCAAGAAGAAGCTGGCAAGATTGTTGAAGGAAGAATGGAGGTCGGTGGGCCGCTTGGATAGCTTAGCTGAGCGAGCTGGTTGGATGTTGGGGGCGCTCAGCAGGTACCAGGTGGTGAATTAATGAGCTTTTTTTTTTTTTTTTGAGCTGATATGCTGTGGTTTCCCTAGACTTGGCGCGAAATAAAAAGGGCTTCTTCTCTTTGTTGAGATCAACGCTGCACGAAGCGAGGGAGAAAGATGTTTACGATATACCGTCTGAGGAGGTTATGTGATGGGGTAAAACAAAATTCACGATTCTTGGCCATTTTGAAATGGGTTCGTGCTGGAAGGAAAAATTTTACTGCGTACCTTCCGATTTCCTAGCAGAAATCTTGCGATACTTGAAATTACGCTTTTCTATAGCACCGAGGAAGGGACCGTGATTGGCACCTGCTTTAACTACACCATAACTATCTAAAACTTCCTTCCTTTTCCTTGTAAGGTTCACGGAGGCTTGCTTGCTCCCGTGAAACTTGCGTGCGGCTTTAGGTTCAATCGATTTTCCGTGTGTGCAGTTTTCTTTTCCATCTTTTGTTTGTCTTCAACCTCAGAGATGTCTTCATTTTTTGTCATGTTTCATGTGTCTCTGACTTAAATCATGTGATCAAAAAAAGCAAGCAGCCTTGCCTATAAATATCCCAGTATTTACTAATTTCATTACTCCGTCATTCATTTCACCATTTTATCCTTGTCCACCATCTTTGCTCCATAATTTGTATTGCCTGTCATGGACGCCAAAGTCGTCGAAAGTCACAAGCCTTTTGACTGGACTCGGGTGAAAAAAGGATATTCCAAGTATTACAAGAAAACTGTACTTGATCCTACTACATGAGTCTTATCTTGGAATGTGCGTTGTGTCCGAATGAGTTTGGGTTTGCATTCATATACTAACTTAAGAATAGTGCAGGCAGTGACCAAAAACTCTATTTGTGACTCTTTGATAATCTCACTAGGATCGCGACATCCTTCCTCCCCTATCGACCCGTCGTCTAATCGACCAGAAGAAGACGTGATAGATAGGCTGTTAGATTTATCTTCTGATGACTCATGTGCGGTCCTCATCATCCGTCATATCTTGTCTAGCGACTCCGATATAGTTACCCGGAAGAAAATTTGCGAGATTTCACAGTCAAATCACCGCCACACTCCGAATTCGCAAAGGCAAACAGGTGAGAATGTTCAAGTTCCCGATACGCCCATCCATGGCCAAAACAAGATCTATCTATCCACTAGAAACCAGCATGAAGTCGAATCCAGGATCTGTCAAAACATAAAGACATGGTATAATCTCAATCCTGACCATATCTTCGGATCCGTGAATCAGACGGTGACCACTCAGATCTTAAATATTGTCAGACAAGGTCGCTTTGGCGAGCAACAGCGCCACTGGAATAATTGGCCTCAATACGTCTCAGAAAGAAATGTCGTCACCTGGCTGAGTGAGGTCATTGCTCACATCAATGACATCTGTCATACATTGCCCAATCCACCTGTTATCCGGCGTAAATTGGTCAGCAATCCCGACACGTTCATGACAGGGACTACTGAAAGGTACAAACTTAATGCTGCAATTTTTCAAAATGACGAGAACGAGCCGGGCGCTGAATGGGAAACGATACATGTTCCTATAGAGCTCAAGAGCGCCGCTAAGAAAGATTACTGGGTCACCTGGCTCTAATTGGCCTGTTACGTTTCTGAGATGTACAAAATCCAACATCGCCGTTTTGTCCCTGGACTTACTCTTTGTGGATCCATGATACGTATCTCTTCGTTCGATCACAGTGGCATGTTGGTTTCTGACTCTATCGATGTCCATACTAATGCTGCCCGGGTCGTCTCCATTCTCTATGGATTGCTGACCGTGGACCACTTTGATATGGGCCTTGACACCACTGTAAAGGATCCTGGTAGTGACAAGCTTTATTTCGAAGCGAATTTTGAGGGTGAAGTCCATCGCATAGTTCTCACCGAGCTAATCTACCAGAAGCCAGGCTTGTCATACCGTGGTACGACTTGTTGGGGGGCTTACCATCATAAGAATACAGCCGTCTACGCAATAAAAGACTACTGGTCGCCCAATTTCCGCACTGAATAAACACTGATACTTTATGCTCAGAACAATGGTGTTCGAAATATTCCCAGATTATTGCATCACCAGATGGTGGATAATACGCTTTACAAAATTCGCAAGGACATTAAGCTTGCAACTGCCCCATTCCTAAATTTTGACAAAAAGACCTTCTCTACGACTTCAACGTCTGGTGTCAAAATATCCGCTAGTCACATTTCCTCGGCCAATCCCAATACCAGCACAACCCAACTGCAATCTAGTTCAGCATCACGGATACCCGCCTATGAAGCTTTCAACCGAGTGCACAAGCGCTTGATATTTGCAGATATCGGAACTCCGCTTGAGCATGAGAAGAATCTGCCGGTGATGCTTGAGACCATGTCTCAGTGCATCGAGGCCCATCAGTCACTGCTTCGTGCAAACATTCTACATCGAGACATCTCTGCCGGCAACCTTTTGATCAACCGCAATCGGAGTGACTCTACAAGACTGGGTCTCTTGATAGACCTCAACCACGCCAGAAACCTTACTCTGGATGGGCCATCTGGTCTATCTAACAAAACTGGAACCTTTTTTATGTCTATTCAAGTTCTTTGGGGTAAAAACCATATCCACAGCTTCATGAGTAACCTAGAGTTGTTCTTTTGGGTTCTCTTTTTGGATTTGTAACCAGTACCGTGAGCCCAATTCAGAAGGCGCCGTGTTACTTCGCGAACATCAACAAAAAGGCACGGCTCATGATCTTGCGGACAGCAGATTTCGGCTTGTCGCTGAACCTGAATGGGTTGACAGCACGATCAACACTTGCTTTGCATCTGATTACCAGTGTCTGAAGCATTGTATCAAGGAGCTCCGTAAAGTAGTTTTTCCTGGGGGCTTCCAATGGAAACACGAAAATGAGAAACTATGACGGCATGAAGCGCATCTTACGAAAAGCCCTTCAATAACTCAGAGTATAAAAGACAACGCCACATTGCCAGACCAGATATTTTTTAGGTCAGGCCGGATCTTGTTTAGGGAAAATCATCACTTTCAATGGGTCATCGTTCTAGGAGTTACTCGCTGCTTGTGTACAATCGTTGACGATCATTGGTGGTCGTCGTCTCTGTGTAACTTCGCCAGTAGCCGCGGTGAACTAGAGTGGATCCAATAAATTGAATTAATATGTAAAAATGAAGACAACAAATCTCTTGAATCTAATGTTTGAATTCGCCAAATGATGTGAACACAATACTAGTCGTATTCTTCTCTAGTTTGGTGAGAATTACAGCTCTGGTGCGCATCCGAACATAGAACTGTTTGTATGTAACTCTTGCTGATGTCTATAAACAAATAACCCTGGAATTCCGACCCTAAATACCTCCTCCGTCTTGTCAAGCAAGCAAGATTACCTCCACCATCCAGGGCACCCTTAACTCTGATTGGCTCGTCGCCGCTTGCAGAGGCAGCCTTGGGCATACGACTGCATCTCTAAATAGTAATACAGTTGTGGTTGTGAGCAATTCATCCACCAAGAGTGATGATTATTAAACATACGCACAACGTTGTCATAACTGGACCAATTCTATTCTCAGTGGTATTCAGTCATTCCATTACCACCACTGTTTCCTTTGAGCCCGAGATAATTGCTATTGAGCGGTTATTATTCCATCAATCTCTTGATATACACCTGGTGGTTTCGACTTTGTTTGCACGCATCACGATATCCAACTGTCATTCAGCCTCACCAAGTGTCTCCAGAAACTCTTGCCTCGACTTCAAAATCTACAGCCTCTGATACTCGAGCCGCTGCTTGAACACATTATACTATCTGCCTTCGACTGTCGCATTCAATCTGTGAATCCGCTGACGACAAGAACCCCGCCTTTATCATCATCGACGTCACTTGCCTCTGTCTCAATCAAGTACACCTCGCTACAGCATTCTCTCTCACATACCGACACCATGCCTACAACGTCATCTGAGTCGCTTTCGCTGGTCAATACCACGGTCTCGGTGGCTCCGGTGGTCCTGCTGTCCGTAGTTGACCACTACAACCGTGCTGCGGCCCCGCACTCCCGCAAGCGTGCCGTCGGTGCTCTTCTTGGACAGAATGATGGCACTACTGTCAGAGTATCTAATAGCTTTGCCGGTATGTAGCATATCTAGACCCTGCTGTATGTATACACGTCAACATTTTGCTAACAAGTTTGGGTGTCTTGTGTTGGCTGAAAGTTCCCTTCGAGGAGGACGAGCGCAACCCAGCCGTCTGGTTCCTGGACCACAACTACGTAGAGAACATGAACCAAATGTTCAAGAAGGTCAACGCCAAAGAGAAATTAATAGGATGGTACCACACGGGGCCCAAGTTGCGCGCCTCTGATTTGCAGATAAACGAGCTCTTCAAACGGCACACTCCCAACCCGCTGCTGATGATTGTCGATGTTCATCCTACGCTTACTGGTGTTCCTACTGATGCTTACTTTGCTATTGACGAGATCAAGGATGTACGTTGTCATTCTTGGGGGAGGGGGCCGCTGCTGGCTACATTTGAGTTGAACAGATGCTAACATCAAGACCTTTTTTTTTGGTTGTTTCACAGGATGGCACCACAACTAGCAAGACCTTTGTCCACACGCCATCAACCATTGAGGCCGAAGAGGCCGAGGAAATTGGTGTCGAGCATCTGCTCCGTGACATTCGCGACGTTGCCGTTGGCTCTCTGTCTACCCGCCTGACCAACCAGCTCCAGTCGCTGCAAGGTCTTCACACTCGCCTCCGCGACATTGGCACCTATCTCCAAAAAGTACTCGACGACGAGCTTCCCATCAACCACACGATCCTGGGCAGTCTCCAAGACGTCTTCAACCTTCTCCCCAACCTCGTGGCGCCAGCAAACGGTGACTCCCGCGGCGGCAAAGACAGCGGGGTCGGCGAGCTCCAGCATGCCCTCAATATCAAGAGCAACGACCAGCTCATGACGGTCTACCTCAGCAGTCTAATCCGGGCAATTACAGCCTTCCACGACCTGATTGAGAACAAGATCCAGAACAGACAACACGCCGAGGAGAAGGAGGCGGCCAAAGAGGAAGCGGAGCGAGAGAAGGAAAAGGAGCGGAAGGAAAAGGAAGCAAAGGAGAAAGGAGAGAATATGGGAGGCGATGGGCCAAATCTGACGGTTGATTCCAAAGATGCGCCGTCGGATTCGGGGAAGGAGAAGAAGGAGAAGAAATAGAAAAGGAGGTGATGGAGTGATGGTTGGAGCTGCGTTTTATAACGATTATAATAAAGGAAAGAGAAGTCAGTGGATACGTTAAATACACATTTGATAATCACGACGACCAAGCCGCAAGTTTGATAGATTTCCTAGCTTCATCCTCTTGTTTTTCTCTCCTTTTTTTCTGATTTTTCTTTTGTTGCTCCTCGAAGCTAGATCTCATAGGCTATACCGGCCATTTCTTCCGGAGTGACAATATGCCGAGTAACAGAGTCCCCTCCGAGTCCCCAATGCTCAACCAGCAAAGCAGCAAGCAAATGCTTGCACATAGGCGGACAAACATCCCCAGCATACCCACCAAATAATATCCAGTCTTCTTTCCCGCCATGTATGCCTCGTCGGGCAACCGTGTCTAAGTCGGAGCCCCGAGGGTCCCCAAGAACCCGTTGCTGCCCCATGACAACCTCGTAGACGAAAGCTGGACACCCACAGTTCCAGGGGGATAGGGCGACGAGGATGCCGCCGTGAATCCCGGGTTTCCAGCGACGCCCCTTGTGGGGATTGGTGTTGTTGGTGTTGTTAGGATTTGTAGCGGGAGCGGCGATGGGGGTCACGGGGGTGGCGGTGATGAGGTATTTGGTGCCGCTGTGGGGCCCAGTAGTAGCGAGGCGGTGGATGCGATGGTCATCGATGAGTGAGAGGGCGGGGAGGACAAAGGTGGGGTAGAGGAGGTGGAGGGTTGTCAGGGCGTCGGGGAGGGATGATGGGGGCGAGGGGGGAGAGAAGAGGGTGGTGAGGATTAATGGGAGGGTGGGGAGAGACATTTTGGTGATGATGATGGGTTAATTGAGGGGGGGAGGGAAAAGAAGGGATGAGAACGCTGAATTTAGCTACATGAAATAATTACCCGTTTATCGTACATTAAACCCTAACAATTTCCAGACCCTGATTGCTTACTCCTTCTGCCCCTCAATCCCCAGCCAATCCCGCGAATTCTTCAGCACCTCCTCCAACTTTGCCTCCTCCGATCCTTCCTCCACCGGATACATGTACTCCCACCTCGCCGTCAACGGCATACTCATCAAGATACTCTCTACACGCGGCCCGGGGGTATTCAGGCCAAAGCTGGTGCCGCGGTCGTGCACCAAGTTGAACTCGACGTAGCGGCCGCGGCGCACCTGCTGCCATTCCTTTTGCTTCTCGGTATACGGCATGTCTTTGCGGCGGTTGATGATGGGTAGGTACTGGGGCAGGAAGGCGGTGAGGCAGTTTTGGGCGAGGCTGAAGAGTTTTTCGGGGGATCCCTCGTGGACGCCGAGGTCGTCGTAGAAGATGCCGCCGATGCCGCGGGCCTCGAGGCGGTGCTTGTTGTAGAAGTAGTCGTCGCACCATTTTTTGAAGCGCAGGTAGTAGGCAGGATCCGTCTTATCGCAGGCGTCTTTGATAACGCGGTGGAAGTGGACGGCGTCGTCTTCGAAGAGGTAGGCCGGCGTCAGGTCGCTGCCGCCGCCGAACCACCAGGTACCGCCGCCGTCATGCCTGGTGGTTTCAAAATAGCGGTAGTTGAGGTGGACGGTCGGGGCCATGGGGTTGGCCGGGTGCACGACCATGCTGATGCCGCAGGCGAAGAAGTCGAGCTGGTCGACGTCCTCGCCCAGAAGGCTCTTGTGGTTCGCGGCCATACGGATGATGGCGGGCTTGGGCAGTGTGCCGTAGACAACGGAGACGCCAAGGCCGGCTTTTTCAAAGACGGGAGTGCCTTGGAGGACCATAGTGGTGCCGCCGCCGCCTTCGAGGCGGGTCCAGTCGTCGCGACGGAAGGTGGCGGTGGGGGAACCGCAGACGGATTGGAGGGCGGAGGTGATTTCTTGTTGCTGTTTGCGCACGAATTGTTCCATACGAAGGCGCATGGGGGACTCGGATGTGATGCCGGAGGCGCGGATGGCGGCGTCAGCGGCGGCTTGGGGTTTGGTGGTCTGGGTTAGGAGGGTTAGTTTTGATGGGGGGGGGGGAAGGCTCGTGAGGGGCTACATGTGCGTACCATGTTGTAGGCGGGGCAACTGTCTGATTTACTAGGTGAAGGGTAATCAAGGTGGAAGGGGATCGTTGAGATCGCGAGGCCCTTTTTATATTTCTACAATATATATTTTGTATTGGCCGGTTGGCCGTTGCGTCATAGAAGCAGCATAGTGTGCCCACTGGATTATGACCCCCCGGTGTGTAAATTGTGGAGACTATTTACAGACTGGCCAATCATAGTCTGGTTTCCCATGGTATTTTACCCGAATTGGGTGAGGCGGTAGGAATTCTAGACGAGGTTTAAATGGAGCTTGATGGCGTGGTGGTGCGATGTAAGGTGATGTACAAGGCAGGTGGTTACAGGATGGGTAGGTTCAGAGAAGCAAGCAAGAATTGGAAAGGAGAAAAACAAGAAAAGGCGGAAGGTGGGTTTTGAGTGTTTATGTAAGCAAAAGGGTTAAGAAGAGGCATATCTTCTCCGTGACGTAACCGAAAGCAGAGAAATGTACAAGTATGAGGGGATGGCTTGTGTTCGGCTGCGTCATTCGTCGGTGGGCGCTGCACCAGGTGATCGGGGTCGTTGAAACCCAACCAAGTGACGGCAGCCATGTGGCGGGACACGGTAGGTTACAGAGTTACAGATGGATTAGAAGAAGAGAGAGAAAGCGTCATGTTCTTGCGTTGGTGTTCGGCTCTCATTATCCATGAATATATTTAGAGTCAGAAGTATTGAATGGAGAATCTCAGGGTGCTGGCCGACACACACACATATATGTAGGCACATACATTTCATCATACATATATATGTCATGAGCAATGATGAGTTGTGTTGTTGGTTTTCATTTCCTATATCTTTCTTACGGATCCCTGTGTTCTTTTGTCTTGAAAACCATATTATATATCCGAAAACAAGCCTTTCTTCTGTTCATGTGTCTGACTCTCTGATAATTCTTCAACTATTATTTACTACACTCCCTTCTCCAATTTTCGTACCTCCCTCCCTCTTCGTCGCTTCATTCTATTCGTTATCTCTGTAATTCCCCCTTCTGATTTGTGACCAAGCCCACACACCCCTTGACACCCGCCCGTCACCTGCCAGTGCCCCCGTGACCTCAGCCCATTCTCTCATTCTTCCCCCCCTCACCTGAGGCGCTCGCCCATTTACGGAAGTCCAGGCTCCCATCATTCTTTATCAGCAGGTCCCACCCCTGTCCATCTCTCTCCTTCTTTGGTGTGTTGGTTGCTGCATTTGGTTGGTTCTTTGGGTTAGACAGTCACGGTCAGCCAGCCAGCAAGTCGTCGGGTATATCTTGCATTGGCAACTGTCGTCATTTGTTTCTTCTTTCCCCATCTCACCATCACCATAATCCTCCATACGATTTTGCCATCTTTGAATCTTTTTTTTTTTTTCCTTTTCCGTTCTTTTCATCAACCAACTGAGAGTTTAATCGACGCGATTCAAAACAAAAAAACGACGCAAGCTTTAGGATAGACGTTTTCATCATCTATTTTTTCGACTTATCATATACAAAGCACTCATTTACTCCGACAAGATGCGCTCCAAGTTCAAGGATGAGCACAACTTCGACAAGCGCAAGGCCGAGGCTGAACGGATTCGCCAGAAGTACTCCGACCGGATTCCGGTAAGTTTATTTCTTTCTATCTGAATCATCTCATCGACAATCATCACGACTATATTCTCATTCATTCACCGCCCTCCCCCTCTTCACCGCACGATCGCATCTTCCCCACACGTCATCAACTAACCAACCGCTTTCAACCAGGTCATTTGCGAAAAAGTCGAGAAATCCGACATTGCTACCATCGATAAGAAAAAGTACCTGGTGCCCGCCGATTTGACCGTCGGCCAGTTCGTCTACGTCATCCGCAAGCGCATCAAGTTGTCACCGGAAAAGGCCATTTTCATCTTCGTCGATGAGACGCTTCCGCCAACTGCTGCGTTGATGTCGAGTATCTACGAGGAGCACAAGGATGAGGACGGGTAAGTTTTTTTTGTTTCTTCAATATTCGCGCTGTGAAGGATGGTGTTCGTTGATTGATAAGGCGATCGATCCCTCCCGTTGACGTCATGGGTCCGACATCTCCACCATCTCCACTTTCACGATCCTATCACTCACTCGTCCTCTATACATTACTAACATGATTTTCCAGTTTCCTCTATATCACATACTCTGGTGAAAACACTTTTGGTGATTTCCCTGAAGTCGAGTAGATTGATTGTTGATCGCCAACCCCAACGACCCTTGTTCTCTTTTTACTGCCATTTTTTGCCCGCTTACAGACTTGTTGACCTCCCATGGGGCCTGCTAGGTAGTCGATCAGTACCTGTGTACACATCATACTTACATATCACATTGCAGAGGATCGTCTGGCCCTTCTCTTTGTTTTGACGATCTTGGACCCCAGACTTGTCCTAATGTTTATTTTTTTTCTCGTGTTTTTTGATCAATCATTTATTTGCTTTTTTTTTTTTTGGTTGGGTCGTTGGGGAGGGCGGAGGCGCGTGGAAGACTCGTAGCGAATACAACATTGATAAAGACCATCCCTTGTTTCTTGTGGACCAACATTTCAGTCACTGTTATCACGTGTCTATTTGCATGTTGTAATAACTTGAAGAGAATAAAAAATAGATACTATTTTATTACAGACACAGACAAAAACCAAGCAAGACGACGCAATAAACACAAATTACCCGCAATAACAAAAAATCAAAATCAATAGTCCAACCCAACGAGTCCAGACAGAAACAAAAAAAAATCAGTAAAGAAAAAATAAAACGACTCACAAGATTCTCAAAAGGAAACAAGCCAAGATAGAAGACAAGAAAAAGGACAACCCAATACAGACCTTTCATTTCAGTACAAAATCCCATCTCTCATCTCTCACTTCCCATAATCCATCCTTCAACTACCCCCTCTACCCAGTCTTCAACCTCTTATTCCCCACTCTCGGCGTGCCACCTTCCTTCTTCCCCACAACCGGCCCCCCCGGCACCTGCCCCACCACCGACTCTCCATCCTCAACCTTGATCGTACTAGGCCTCCGCCGCTTCCCTGACGCCGGAGATCCCTCTCCTTGCGCCGACTTGCTGCCGGCCATCCCCTGCGCTGACAATGCGGGGGATCCCATGTGAGGGGAGCCCCCGCCGGGCAGCGGCATGTTGGAAGGACCCGGGGAAAAGTGATAGCTGGGGGTCCTCGGCGTGGCGGCTTGCTGAAGGTTATTTTGCTGCTGGGGTTGCGCCATAGGTGCAATGACGGATGAGACGTAGGATTCCAGGGCGCGGTAGGGCGACGTTTCGTGGGTGGATTGGGAGAAGGAAAAGAGAGGGTTCATTTGCATCATGACTTCGGCGACTTCGAGAAACTGGAACATGCCGTCGGGGATCGACCGCTTGCCTTGGGCAGGAGGGAAGTCGCCAAGAGCATCGGGCGGGGCCGTTTGCGGAGATTTAAGTTGCTTGGCCTTGGACTTCTTGGACATTTCGGGTGAGGCCTTGGGGTCAGTTTGGTTGAGAAGGCGCCATTCCTTGATCCACATGTGCGCAGGCTTGGCTTGTTCAATGACGGCGCCGTGCGAAATGTACTCGTCGTGGTGGTTGGTAGTAAACTCAAACAGAAGGATCTTTTGTTCATTATCAAAGTGCACCTTGATGTTGCCCGTAGTTATGATGTGCGCCTTGGTGTCCAGCCAGTAGATAAAGGAAGCATTGTTGCCCTCAACAACGTGCATGCCGTTGTTGAACTGACGATGTTGAATGCCCGAGCCCATCATGAACTGTATCATGGTGACTGAGCTCTGCGCGTGGCGGGCAAAATATCTCGGCAAAATGGCATACGGAATGTCATAGCATCTTAGTTGTGACTCGCCACTCTCCGCCGGAATAAGAATCCGGAAGATACCGTCACGAGCAAACATCCTCATGACAAAATTGATCCAGTACTCCATACTTGACACATCCTGACAGCCTCCTAGATGCTCCCCAAATGACATCAGCCGCAACAGACACTGGCTCTTGACCTCATCAGCTCGCCCCTGAGCTATCTTGTGCTGCATCTGCAACTGCATCTGTTGCTGCGCCATCGGTCCCGCATGCATTTGCTGCTGCGGCCCTGGATGCCCCGGACCATGCGGACCCGCGCCTTGCATCGGGCCACCAGGGCCCATCTGCAGTGGTTGGCTCTGCTGCCTCTGTGGCTGCATCCCGGGGCCCTGAGGACCCTGGTGACCTGGCTGTTGCTGTGGACCGACCATCGGCCCTTGCTGTGGCGGCTGGGGACCACCGGGTTGTGGACCCTGGTTCTGCAGACCGGGACCGGGAGGACCTGGTGGTTGGCCGGGCCCTTGAGGGCCGGAGGGAGGATGTTGTTGGGCTTGTTGTTGCTGTTGTTGCTGCTGCTGTTGTTGTTGGGCTTGTTGTTGTTGGGCTTGTTGCTGCTGTTGCTGTTGCTGTTGCTGAGCGGCCTGTTGAGCCTGTTGCTGCTGCTGGGCAGCCTGGGCTTGAGCTTGAGCCTGAGCTTGTGCTTGTGCTTGTGCCTGGGCTTGCGCCTGGGCTTGTGCTTGCTGCTGCTGGGCGTGAGCAGCCTGTTGTTGGGCATGGGCTTGCGCTTGAGCTTGCGCCTGAGCTTGTGCTTGTTGTTGCGCCTGAACCTGTTGCTGTTGTTGCTGCGGAGTCATGACACCAGGATGGCCCGGCATTCCGTGTTGCATACCCGGGTGCGGGACACCGCCAGGACCAGGACCAGGACCCTGAGCCGAATGCTGGGCCTGTATAGGAGTTCCTATAGACATCGGAATCTGCTGGGGCCCTGAAACCATCGGCTGGCCATTATTGGCCATGTTCTGGGCCGCGACTTGTTGCTGTTGCTGTAACGCTATTTGGTGGGCGGCCATGAGTTGGGGGTTGCCTTGCATAGAGGCGAGTCGTTGACGCATAATGTTGTTGACTTGGGGGTTCATCATGCCCATGGGACCGCCCATCTGCTGTGCCATCATGAGCTGTTGGCGCTGTGCTTGTTGGTTGAGCAGATGCTGTTGTTGTTGTCTCATGAGGTTCTGGTTGTTGACTATACGATCATACAGTTAGTCATGTCAACTTGACACGGAACAGCGGTTATCTGTCGGTCTGCTCCATTAGGAAGGTTTTGTGGCCTAGTCCACTCACAATTGAACTGCTGTTGCTGTTGCTGCTGGTGTTGTTGTTGAGAGGCAGCGGCAGCGGCAGCCTGTTGTTGTTGCATTATCTGCGTTTGCAAATGCGGAGGCAGATGTCCATTAGCACCCACGGCACCCGGCGGAATGCCACCCATAAGCGCAGCCGGATTTATCTGGTGACCGGGGCCAGATACTCCCATCTGCATCATTTGCTGTTGTATGAGCGCCGGCTGGTTCGGCGGATGCGGAACACCGGGACCCATCGGGTGGCCCTGAGGCATGCCTGGATGTTGCGGCATGCTGTTTGGATGACCAGCAAAGCTGGGGCCCATACCGGCCATCATTTTACTATGGCGGGTATGACAGAAGACGACGCGAAGGGAAGGATAAGTAGAGGTCAATGTAGCAAAAAATAAGCCAATCGTCGGGATTAAAAATGAATTGACAACGGCGACTCGATAGCGGAAACGCGAAAGACGGCGCAGAGCGGATTCAATATTGGCACAAAATGCCACGACACGATATCGCTGGATATGGAGCAAAAGCCAATGTTACTTGACGCGCAGATCCGAAATTGTGGAGAATATCGACGGAGATTTCTTTTCCTTCTCTCTGTCTCCAGGCGAATTATATCTTTATAAGTGACGCGCAAATTGACAACGGCAAAAGAGAAAAGGCCGTCAAGTCAGGCTTCAATGGCTGCTCGGTACGGTGGCGTGATGGGCGTTCCGGTGACCTCCGGGGTTTTCCAACCGGATATTTGAGAATAGGTCTGTATTGACAGAGAAAATATACACTGATGACTACTCAAAACGGTTTGTTTTTCTTTTTTTTTTTTTTTCAACAGCGCATCCTGTCCCGTAGCCAGATCACGATGCGAAGTTTGGCTCGTTCAAATTCTGGAGAAGCTTAACGATAAGCTCTGGAGATAATGATGTGGCGTGTATAATAAAAGTTAATCTTCAAAACTTGGATTGAAACGGATGGATATCGCTGAGATCTTGTTTCAAATGACAAGATAAAAAATATCACAAAACAACAATAAGGTATGTAAACAGAGAAAAAAATCAGTGTAGGAAAAAAAGTCAAAGTCCGCCACAATCCAACTATCGTGACTTTCAATCACCACCTCGGGTAAAATGAAAAGAAAAGGAAATAACAAGGGACGGATGGCATTTGCAATCATTCCCGTCCGCCCTTCTCGTCTCTCTCTTTTCTCTCTCTCTCTCTCGCTCTCTGTTGCCCCCAACACCGTGTCGCCGCCAACCCTGCCCTCTGAGTACAGGGCTGAAAGCGCCCAAAAATACAGAAGCTCCCCCCTTCTATAACCCGCTGCTGCTGCTGCACTTGTCCAGAAAACAAACGCGGTCAATCTGGCCTAAAATAATGAGCGTTTTTTACAAACGGCATTACAGCGGTATGCAGGGAAGAGACAGCAAGCAAGCAAACTCTGACTTTTTACCTTATTTTGCTATCTAAGCCTGGGCATACTAATGATCTATGCTTCCCAAAAAAAAAAAAAGATGGCTGCTGAGAAGTGACGGCATTTCGCCACGACAAATTTTTTACATATTTTCAAGCGTCAACTAAAAACATTGACTTCTTCTATTGGTATCTCTTCCCCTCATTCTCTCCCTCACTGCAAGACACCACCTGCTCCTTCTCTTTGTGGTCATCAGGCTCACAAATCATTCCCCCTCCTCTCTCACACCATTGCATAATGACCATCCAACCCGACCCCTTCTGACCATTCACAATCCTCCTTTTTGCCACCAAGTGGAGCCAAATCTAACAGTGTTCTGAAACAACATCATGTCCTAGTTCCGGAAGGCGGTATGTAGTTAATATGCACAGAGAACCCTTGTATGACGCATGTCAATTGGCAGATTGTTTTTTATCTTAATTTTTTATGTTTTTTAGGGTATGTGCAATTGCCAATTCCAAAAATGCTGCGATGGAATGATAAATGTTCCTATATGGATTTGACTGATGGAAATGAAGATTGATCTAGCTATCATGCAAGTTAAAGTAGGGTTACTGCTGCAAAAGGTAGCCCTCGAAATTTTGTGACATGCATGTAATAAGCCGGGTATGTTTTATACAATTTGCAGGCGCATCTCACCGTCTCTATTTCTTCCCTTCACCCAAAAGACACCCAACGTCTAACATAATCAAATATACATTCATCAATATTGGCAATCTCAAAAACATTAAACCTAAAAAAATAAAACCTTCCGGAGCTCTTCACTGCCAACCTCCTCCCCACCCGCGACGCGGTCGCCCTGCACCAATCACATGCCTCCCCACACAGTGCCTCCCCACCGTGTGCTCCGCTATAAAAATCTTACCGACACTGTTCCCTCCTCTATAAATTTTCCACCGTCCGCTCACTTGACTAACTAATACTCTTCTTTCACTCATCACTGTCACTCAGTCGAAAATCTCCCAAAATGGTCTCTTAGAAAGTGGCAACAGAAATATTTTTGCTATCTGTTAGTCTGCTTTGTCTGGCAAGAGCGAGAGATTTCGTCGTTGAGATATTTTTATCTTTCTTGGCACAGCGCACACCGTCCGGACAGGTGTGCGTTTCCGATAGTAAAGAGTAAGTTTTTTTTATACTTCCGAGCACACGTCAACAACAGCAAGGCCTCGCCATCACTTATTCCTCCAATGATGACACTCAACTTTTGTCTTCTTTTCCCAGCCGAGTCGCCCATGAGGAAATCCTGTCTTTCGGGCCCTTCGTCGCAGTTGGGCCTGTTACTTGCCAGTAACCTAGTCTGAGAGGAATACACGAGGTCTTGATTGACATTTAGCAAGATCTTTATTTTTAACATATCAACCAGTCAGATCCTCTAGCCATATTGTAGAGACGACTAATAGCAAATCTCCGCGCTTTCCACCTCTAAACTCAATGGTAAGATATATCCCATCCCCTTCCATACTGTCCCCGCCGTGTTTCTATGATGAAGTTTCCACAAACATTCGCAGTTTCCACTAGATTCCCAAAGAGCCTAACCTGGGACGTATGAAGTTTATTCTCTCCTTCCAATGTGGCTGTCTGATCAAAACAAAAAACCTCACTTTTTTGATTCTCTTATTGCTTGGTGATGGGAACATCTTGCGCTAACAAAAGATTGTGTAGTTTATGAACCGACTTTTCATATTGTATATATTAGATATGAATATAAATGATGCCTCACAATCTTCTGTCTTTCTGTGTAAAACATAACCATGTATCGCGTGATGTGCTTGCATGAAAAGGAAATGTCATCAAAACCATCTGTTGAACACGAAGTTCTAAATATAAATCCCGATAACCCGTAACGCCAAACTAAATGAAACCCGTGGAAATTACAATTATCAAATACAAACCAAAGCCTGTCTTAAACCTCCATCCCAACCCCTCTCCGAACCCTTCCGCCAACCAACCCCCGCCGATTCCTCCCCGTCCGTCCTCTCCCCAACCAATTCAACTTCAGCAACCTCCCCAACTCCGCCATCTTTTCCCCGCCCTCATCTCCCACTCCCAGACTCCCCAACACACTCACACACTGCAACATCCTCCCCACCAACCCTGCCACCTGCTCCGAGTCCTCCTGCGTACTCCGTTCCCTTCGTTCCGGTCTCTCCGCAATAACCACCCCGCTTGTCTGGTTCCCGGTGCTTCCCAGAACTGATCCGGCACCAAGGGTATTGGATATATTGATGTGGAGAGACGACGGGGTAAAAGGACGGAAGGCTCCGTCGGAGAGGTTGCTTCCGTAGGAAACATTCGAAATGGCGCGGGAACGGGTCCCAGCGGACGAGATTGTCCCGTGGACACTGCTGGCAGCATGCTCATTGAGAAGGGTGCTACTGGAGGGACTGAAGCCGAAGCTGCTGAGCTGAGTGTCGGTGGTTCCAAGCGGGACGGAAGCGGCAGTACCCGGACGGTTGAGGGACATGTAGCCATCTTCTCCACCAGACATTTCTGGAGGTGGAGATGCAAGAGCAAGACTGGGCGGCAGAAATTCTAGACTGAGTCTGGAGAATATGGTCTTGAGGATGTCGTATCTTGGAAGCACAACAATATCCCGGTACGCAGTCAAGACCAGGCTCCGAATCGTTACAGGCTGTGGTGTATCCCGGCCTTCTGAGATAGCGTTAACCGCACCCCAAAACTCTAGTGCCTGCTCCCGACTAACTAGTGTACCGTTCCCTGAAAACTCAACATCCAATGGCAAAAACACAGCCTGCAGATAGGGCAGCACCACGGTAAAGGTAAACATCCAAAACTCCACCAACTCCGGAATCGTTCGATCCTCGGGCGTCTTCCGCATCGCCCTATCCAGAGCCATGAATCCACTCGTAAACAGCTCGCGCAGATCTTCCAACAGAACCATTGGTGTCCGCCTCGTGATGCAGTTTTGTAGATGGAACAGCACAATCCGGTTTAAGTCCTCAACTGGCACCCGGACCTCCTCCGCTTCAAACACCACAATGATCTTGGATCTCAGGTACGGCCACGCATCCTCAGGCCCAAGCTGATTCAACGCTGCCAACTTGGCGTCCTGCATCTCGGCATGGATAGTCGACAACACAGCCGGTGGCAGATCAAACCCAGGGTCGACCTCGCCCAATTTCATCTCGCCGGCCTTCTTATCCTTCTTCACACTGTGTCCCTTGAACCCACTGGTTCCTCCCGGCGGCGCCCCAACATGGAAGTTGTAAAGACTGCTCGCACTCGTCTTCGGCGATGCCGCCGCATGGAAGTCTTCCTTTAATTTTTGCTTCTGTCGCGACAGAAAATGATGCTTTTTGTCCTTGTCCTTCTCCTTCCCACCAGTCTCCTCTCCCCGGATTGTAGCCATACTCGCATTACCCAACGAATACAACGGCAACGACCCGCTCGAGGATCCCGGCCCCACTGTTTCCCCTGTCGACAGATTTGTAGAACTGTAGTTCCCTCTCTGCAATGCACTGCTGAACGCACTCCCAATTTTCCCCGGACTCGGTAGCGCCCGTTCCTTGGTATCTTTTACGCTGATCTTCCCCGGCCGTGAAAACAACTTCCTCTTTCCTTCTTTCTTCTCCGGAACCACTGTCGGATTGCTACCAAGCGGACTCGGCGCCGTGACATGTGGTGAGTTTGGAACATGCCCCGTTCCCGCCGCCGGCACATTTGTGTTGACCCTTGGGAAGGCTGCCGTTGCTGCTGCCGTCGCCCCAAGTAGCCCTGAGGACGTATCTCTGGGCGCCGACGCCTCCGTTAACGACAACATGGGCGGCGACAGCGGGCCAGTGCGGGCCCGGACAGCAAGTTCCTCCCCGGGCGCCGGGACCGTCTGGCTTCGTTGCCGGGAGTGAACGGGGATATGCGCTGCGGCTGGTTGCTGCATAAAGGCCGTCTGCGCTGCCAGTTGACTTGGTGACAATGTGGCATTGTTGTTCGCCGCTGCATGCGGATGCAATTGCGGACTAATATGCCCGGACCCGACCATGATGCTCGGGAAATTGGCACTCGAAGAGCTCGCGGAGCCCGACCGGGCAGACGGCGGGCCAGAATGGAGCAGTGAGGTATCCTGTAGCGTCCGGCCTAGCGGTGACGGCCGGCTAAAGTTGTATGCAGGCTGTGCTGAGCCGGGCGCTGTGGTGTTTGGTGACGGGGATAACTGCAGGCTGTTTGTGTAGAGGCCGGTGGGGCGGGGGTAGTCGAGGGAGGCGGCGCGGGTGGTTATTATGGTGAGTTCTTCGGGAGGATCAGGAAGGTAGGTGGCCGAAGGGCGGCGTTGTGTAGGCGGCATTTTGGGGCAGCTGGCGGGCGGAATTTGTTTTGTAGGCGGTGCAGGTGCGGGTGTGTGACAGGGTTGCGCTGAGGGCGCTGATAGGGGGCGGTTTGTTTCGTTGTATTGGGGGAATGGCTGCGGTAAGACGAGGGCGGCTGGTACTGCAAGTTAACTGTAAGGGAGGGTCGGCAATTGTTCAGTGTAAAGAGAGAGGATCTATGTTTGCTATTTGTGGTTTCAGTGGGCGTTGTTGCGGATGGTTGTAGGGCTGTCGATCATTTGGTGTCGATGTCAATGCGACAAAGCGTTGAAAGATACGAAGTGGTGAGGTCAGGCGAAGGACAGAGAAAAGGTCAGTTGTTGTGATCACAAGGCTGAGAATAAGGCTGCAATGACATCTATAATAGCCAAAAGAGTTCAAGCAGTTGCCTAATTTAATCAAGTAATCCTACATCGTCATTCCTCTTTCAGCTGAAACCTACATTTTGAGGGTTTTGAACATTAGGGTTTATAATCTTGATGGATTGCCCCACTTTAATCATGAGTTTGAACCAAACTGACAGACTTATTCCTGACTATCAATGAGTTAATATCTCACCTTCTTTGAATTTTACTTGATTACTACTTTCCAAAACCACGAACCCACCAAAAAAGAAAACCCACAATGTCAATCATCTCCGCCACCTACTCTTCCCCCACTAATCCCCCCTTCATTCTCTCCACCACTCTGACGCCCCCCGCCACCTCCACCCCCGCTGACAAAACTGTCTACCTCTCCTTTCTTCGCGCCGCCGTTCCCACTCTCCAAGACGACATCAACCGCGAACTCACCGCTCGCATGGAAGAAGACAACAAAAAGGCCGGTGCATCGGCCGCCGACGCCAAAGAGGAGGAAAACTATGGCGAGGAGGTAGTCGAGGACGAATGAGCAATTCACGGAGATATGGGCGCCAACAGGACCAATATAAACAACACACAAGTCATCACTGTTCATGAGGAATAGTACCAAACAAAAAAACAAAAACAAATTATATACCGGGTATTACGTCATCCGCCTCTCTCCCGCCTCCCCCATCCGCTCGCCCTCAACCCACTCCTCTCCTCCTTCTTCTCCCCCCGCCTCAAACAACCATAATGGATAACTGACGCCTCGGTAACCGCCACCACACTCCCGCCCAACCGCTTATGACACACCCCGCAAACCCTCTCCTCGGTCACCACGACTCTCCGGTTCCTCCCCATCGCCCCGACACCCCCCGGCAAATCATCTCCCAGCAACAACCTCCCCTGCCATCCAATCAAATCGACAGCCCGGAGACCCGCAAGAATCCGCGCTTCGTGAACCAGAGACGTTAACATGCGCATGCGGCCGGCAAAGTAGGATTCGAGAGAAGTTATGGGGAGGGACTCGGGGAGAAGGTCAAGGATTGACGAGGCTGGCAGGCGGGCGCCGTGGTGGGACAAAAGATCGAGTGCCGGAGGGAGCTTTTGGGAATATGGTGGCGGCGGGTTGATGTATAGGGAAAGAAGAGTGTGGTAAATGGTGGGCTTGGGAGATTCCGGGTCGGCGATGGGGCTGGCGATGGGGCTGGCGGTGGAGGTGGGGCGGAATGTTGGAGGCGTGAGATTGTTTTGTGAACGGTGGACTTGGTTGCAGTACCTGGTGAAGGGAAATTATTAGTTGACAATAAAACAAATACAGAATGCGAATAAAGTGTGATATTTACTCTTCAGCCTTTTGGTAATCTTCCATCTTGAAAGCGTAAATCTCCAGAGCCTGCTTGTGGTTGCCCATAAGTCTCAGTATTGAAGTTTGAGCCTCGTAGAATGCTGGTTCTATACACAAGAGCAATGTCAGCAAGATCGATAACAACGCCGCCACCAATAACATTCTCCAACTCACCATCTCTAGGAATCATCCCAAATGCCCGACTGAGACTGTACTGTCTACTCCCACTCAAAAACTTGACAAACCTCACCATCATCGCCTCCCACTCCTCATCCCTCTTCCCACTCTTCAACTCACCAACAAACAATTCAACCAACCGATTATGGAAATCCGGCGTCAAATCATTCAACTCTCTAATCACATGTTCCAGATACTGAACCTCCAGCTTCCGGTCGATGCCCCCGAGATATTCCACGATCCGTTCCCGCGGCAGTGTCTCCGCGTTCTCGGTATCGCCGATGAAGATCTCCATGGCCTCTTCCGGATCTTCACGCAACGTCCACGCCGCATACTCTAGAATCAGATCCACATAACTCGGACCCAAGCCCTGCAGATATCTGATGGTTCGGCCCGACCCATGTAACCCCGGCGCTCTATCATCCGGCATCTCACAGTCGCCCAGTTTCTTCAACAGCGCCAAAGACTCCTTGTGCAACTTCTTTCCGTAGAAAAAGTCCACCAACTCATTGTACCGACTGTGTTCTTCAAGCTTCTCGTGAACAACCTCTGGCGCGCAAAAGTTGGGAATGCGGAACAAGGAGCCCGCAAGAGACGGCCGACTGTACATGTACGCCCGGAACAGCGTTGTATCTACCAACGCAAAGGTCTCTCTCAGCTCCTTTTCCAGCTCCGCGTCTGACAGAGGCCCCGCAGCACCAGACCGCGAGCTAAGCAGTCTCTTTAATGTCTGCTCGGCCGCGGTTCCTTTATCTCGGGGCTTCAGTTTGCCCGTTGCAGGATCAATAACACGCTGTAATCTTGCTCTTGTGCCGGCAAGATAGCTGTTGAGTTCCAAAACGGCATTCTTGAGGTCCTTCTCGGATAGTCTCGGCTGGTGTTTCTTCTGCTTCCGCTTTGAGATCTTGTCATCTTGGCCGGAGCTAACGGGCCGATTCTTGGTCTCTGTATCGTTGTGATCACTGGAATTGGTCGTTATTGAGGCAGCATCGGATCCTTTGCTGGTCCCCATGAACATGCGGACCAAGCCACCAGCTGCGGAAGATCCATTAGCAGTTCCTGGAGTCGATGGTCGAGAGCCCGTAGCGTTCATCCCGGGAGCCGAGGAGACGGGAGTAGTGGGTGTATCTGGAGCATTGACGCCCTCACCGCTAGGCTGGGATTCGCTGTCTTCAGTGGCACTCTCGCCATCTTCATCTTCTGTAGTGCACTCGGGCCATCCAGAGTACTCGCCGACAATCTCTCGGGGATAGAGCTTAAGCACTCTCTCAGGAGGCGCATGTACGGCATCTTCATTGAAAAGATCCAGGGCATCACGGTACTTTCTCTTCCTGAAGAGCACCTCCGCCTTGCGCATCTTGGCCTCACGCAGACTGCCGTCCTTATCCTTAAGCAGAGCATCCTCCAACATCTCAAGCACACTGATAGCCTCATCATAATTCTCTGCCTCGATCAACGCCGCAACCTGCAAATCATAGTCCGTAGCGTCCATTGTCCAGATGCATCTTTCCGACGAGATATGGAAGCCCTTTCCCGCATGCGCCAGACTGACTGTCGGTGGCGGGAAGTGGAGCTGGGCTGCACCTGGCAGATTGATAGTCTGCAGAAGAGACAAGGTATCCGGATTCCGCACCTCCAAGTAGCCCTTGGCCGGCGGCTGCAACGCGAGCAGATATGGGTACGAGTAACCGACCGATTCCGGCGCCGATTGCCATGGTATTTGCCGCTTGTGCTTGCCCTGTCCATTGTCATCAATAAACAGAGTGTTGATATCCTTTGCCAACAATAGTTCCCCGGGGCCCAACTTGGCCGTCAGAGGCTTTGGCATGTAGCTACCGAGACCCATGTATCCCATACTCGCAGTGCCCATGGCACCGAATCTGCCCTGGCCACTCGCAGAGCCATTGGCAGTCCCGGGGTTTGAGATCTCGGAGACAGTTTGTTTGACAACGTCAACCAGAGTATAATTCGAGTTCATGCCAACCACCAAGCTTGTGGCATTCGCCCATGTTATAGTCCGAATGCTCTCGGGCAGGGTGATTTCGACAACATCGTCATCTGGTGACAATTCGCCATCACGCCAGTTCCAGACCAGCAGTTTCCGTTTCACGGCAACTGCTAGCCTACTGATTAGCTCGGGGATTCCCGTTGATGGATCTTTTATGATATTCGAGGTCGTGGCAAAGCACGTTGCATTTTTGGTTCTAGACAGAGACGTCATCAGCTCATATGACGCAAAATCATAAAGCGAGACCTGGTAGTTTGATAGCGATACTAGTGTGTTCGCCTCTTTGATTATAGCGAGCTGTTCGATCGCGCGAGTAGAGAAGCGCTCAACCTCGCGCAAGAGGTCGCTAGATTTTATTTTCGGTGGCTGGGCATCGTTGGACTCGGGAACAGGCGAGGAAACCGGATCTTCGGCACCGGTGGCCGAGGTTGTGGTTGAAGGATTCGGCGGTATATCATATTTGAGCAGTTCATTGACACGGTAGACCCGGAGGACTCCGGTGTTGAGTCCGACTAGCACTCGGTCGCCTACACAGTCAACTTAGTTAATCGTGGAGCCATGATGTATACATGTAACAACGGACTCACCATAAGCAAGCACGCTCTCAATCTTGGACTTGTCCCTCGATCTCAGCTCAATAATGGGCCGAGCAGTGAATGCGGAAAACATCGCGACCGCCAGCCCTCATTAATTTAGGGAATCACAAAAACCCGCAACATGCGCTGGTTGCTATTTGATTTTTACTAGTTCGATCCACCCGACAAGCAAAAGATCACAAAAATAAGGTCTTGGTGACAGAAAAAAAAAAACAATATAAATCACCTTTTATTCAATGAGCACAAATGGCACCAATTCCAACTCCGTCGCTATCGCTTGCGAATGCGCCGCTTAGGAGTCCTTGGGTTCTAGCTCTCTCGTTGGGACGCGGCAGAATTAGGCGGTGTATTCAGTTGCATGAGGTTGGATAAGAGCGATTGAGGGGTGCCGATAGGTAAATCGGTGATAAAGTAGATAAAAGATCAAGGCGATGGTAATGCAAGAGTTTGTTGGCGAAATGTGATGTACAACACATGTATCTGATAAGATCTGGTGAGTGATGTTGAGGAGTGTGATGTTGTGAGGGTTTCGCTAATGACATCGCTATAGCACAGAATTGGTGAATATTGGGGTTAGTGGAATCCTGGTCACATGGTCGCCCCAGGGCCTGATGTCATTCTTGTGTTAAACACCAAAAAGGAAATATTGTGAACTTGATCTCGTTACCTTGGATGTAAACAACATCAACATGAGAATTCCATTTTTCTGACAAGATAGCTATATTCAAAGAACCCAGAGACGACTCAATCTCAATCCAACTCACTGTGATTTTCTAGCTGTTTGTTATCACCAAGTTTTAGCCATGACTGCCTATCGGAGTCAAATCGCCCCTGTGACAGCAACTGCCTCTCGTCCTGCCTGTTTCCATCTTGATCATGAAAATGGAGGGTAATTTCAAAAAGAAAAAAAAACCGAATTTGTGTGCATACTCCACTTCCCCGGGACTCGTTTAAAAATCATCATCAATTCCTCGAGTCCTCGATTCTCCTCTCCCCTTTCCACTAACGTGACCAGCACCGAGGGCCCGCATTAACATCATCAACAGCTTCCGTCGAGAGTCGCGATAGGTTCCAGGCGTCTTGACTTCATCCATTCCACTCATTGGCTTGGCTACCGCCTTGCGAGCCGTCTTCGAGTCCTTCGACCTCCGGACCAAGGGGAAAATATCGCTTCGGCGCAATTTGGTAGGTATTTGCCGGGTTTGATCATTATCTCCAACCAGCAGCAACACTCGTTTCATAATTTTTTTCTTTTTTTTTCGGTTTGGAGTTTTCCAAGATATAATTGTTTGTAGTAGAAAATATCTACTCTCACCAATGGTAAGTTGTAGATATGGCCGCTTTAGAGTTTCCTAGTCCCTCAACAATACTGACTTAGCCTCCTCCCGTTAGCGAACTGCGAGGCCATCATTAACAACATATTCCACATAATCACATTGCTGTGGCCTGTTTGTTTAGGAAAAGATCAAGACCTTGATCTCAAACATCTGCATATTCACGCCCACCATGGCCCCGACTCCCGATACCGCCCGTGTCACCCGTTTTTCGCGCCGGAGCCAGAGCTCCGACCAAGGTTGGAAGGAAAACTTTGCTTCTTCCAAACATCTTTTGCCCACGCCTAACTCAAATAACCAACGTGTTAGAAAGCGTGCACTTAGAGTTTTGCAGGCTTCCAAGACTCCCGGTCAGCTACCCACCCCCGCCCCGACTCCTCTGAGTCGCCAGGACAATCTCTCGGACCCCAACAACTTGGCTGCTGAAGTGTCCGAAAAGAATGATGGTCCGACCACTCCTACGACACAGACCAGAGGCACCGGACTACCGACGGCTTTCTTCACTTCGCCTAGACGTAGACCTCAGACCAAGTGGTTCTCACGCAGCGTCCCTGATCGATTCTTGTCCTATCGTAGCATGAGGTCGACTCTCGCCGAGCGTTATAGGCTCACCAGACCTGCGAACCAGTTGACCGGCCATGAACGTTTCAACCGAAACTACAAGGCGTCCATGGACCCCTTCATACCCACTCATCAACAGTATCTCGAGTCTGACTCGCATCGTCGTCAACATGTGGGTAAGTACAAATCGCGGCATCGTTCAAGTGTATCTGTTGCCATGGTAAACTAATAATGCATCTTACTACTGTAGCTCCTGGTGCCTCTATGGAGTTCCCCAATCTCCCTTCTCTTCCCGATTGGACCAGCGATACTTGGGGTCTTAGTACAGCTAGTCTCGAGACTGTTATCAATCCAGAGGGTACAACTGCTAGAACCCCGGTCATTGCCCCGACTTACAACGCCTCTTGGATTTCCGACCCTATCACCGCCGAAGCTCGAGAAATGTATGTCGGTCGGCTTGCCGCTGCGATGAGTATGGACTTTACGCAGCGCATTCTTACTACGGGCGATCCCGATGTCAACAACCACGAAGGAAGCCGATTCGATTCTGGCCGAGTTAATCATAATGATATTAACCGCACTCAGTGGACTGGCACCAGATGGGAGAATTATGCAGTTTGTAAGTGTGAGACAAGAACAAAGTGTTAGTTTCGGGAGAGTTGTAAAGGTCGTAGACCATTGTATATATTGACCACTACCTTCAGCTAGGCGAGTCTTCCAATACAGCCGTGTTCCTGCCGCTCCGTTCAAGTAAGTCATGATTCAAATCAGTAGTCGGTCTCTTGACATCCCGCTAACGTTTATATCCAGAACCCTCAATGGGCCGGGTCTACGTGATGATTTCTACTGTTCTCTGCTTGCCTGGAACTACACGTATAACATGCTTGCTGTCGGACTGGGTGGTGACATCTACGGATGGTCTCTGACGCATGGGGTCGTTCCGCTTGCTCGCAGTAGTAGCACTCAGTACGGCCAGCCCTGGATGTCAGCTCTCGATTTCTCATCACGTTCTGGTAACCGCAACATCTTGGCCTATGCCGATTCTAAGGGCTTACTGGCGATGGGAAGCCTGGACGATATCTTGCACCCCGAGGTTTCTGGTCCTAAGGATCCCCGGTTTAAGCAGCGGTTTGAAGCGCGGATTTCGTGCATAAAGTTCTCGCCCAACACGACGAAGAGGATTTCATGGGATCCGGATCTTCCCAATATGACTGCCGATACTGAGACACTGCTTGTTGGTGATGAGCGTGGCTCAGTGGCTACGTACTCGATTGAATGGCCTCGAGACCCCCGTCCTGATTGTCAGTTCTGCGGGTCCGTGAAGCTTTTGACTTGGTGCTTTGTGAGTGCCGAGCAGATTTGCGGACTGGCATGGAACCGAGATGGATCAATGTTTGCCGTGGGAAGCAATGACAATACGTGCACTCTATACACGTTGGATGGTTTTGTGGGTCGGCGGTTCGGGACACTGGCCGTTGCGCCTGCAGTCTCTAACAGAGTTAGATTGCTGGCTAGCTATCATCATACTTCTTCTAAGGATAATACACCCAGAACGGCCATTCCCAAGGTCAGGGAGATTCGGAGCCAGGTTGATGAGTTCCACTCAAGCTTCCCGAAGCATGTGTGGCGTCACAATGCCGCTGTCAAGGCGATTGCATTCTGTCCGTGGCAAAAGAACTTGGTTGCCACTGGCAGTGGCTCGTCCGACCGGTGCATCCGGTTCTTCAACATTACCACCGGACATCAGCTGGCCTCCATCTGTGTAGCTGCTCAAGTGACATCACTCATCTGGGCGCATGAGAAGCGCGAAATCGTGGCGACGTTGGGATACGCAATCCCAGAGCATAGCAGGAGGATAGTGGTTTACAGCTGGCCTGAATGCCGGGAAGTCATGGCTGTGCCGTAGAGCGGTGACCACCGAGTTCTATATGCTATTCATTGCCCACTGTTGCCTCGGCGCACCGATGCTGATGGCCATAGTTTGGAGGCCGAGGGCAGCATCGTTATGGCGTCAACTGACTGCTCGATCAAGTTTCAAGAAGTGTTTACGCTGCGGAAGATGAAGAAGACAGGGGAGACCAAGGCAATCGCGGAACGTTCAGCTGCGGGGCCGGCTCTGAGTGAAGGAGCCACGCCGTTGAGGTAGAAGGCTGTCGCCTGAAGTTCGCTTCAGTATTTTTTTCTGCTAGAGTTTGCCTCATTTGCTTGTTTTCTTGGTTTTTTTTTTTTTTTTTTTTTTGGGGGGGGGGGGTTTATTCATATGCTCCCCGTGCATTTTCTCTATTTTGTCTTTCTTGCTTTTGTTTTCTTTGTTTTCTGAGCGCCTAACATGTCGGTCGACATTCTGAGATGTCTTGGGTCGGGTTCCCCATAAGACGGAACCCGGATGATCCCAGCCTCAGCTCTCTACGTTCTGTTGATGTTCTCACAGACGTAGCAAAAGTTTTAAGTATTCTTTGCTAAATTTTATGGGAGTACGCATGTCAGTCACCGTATCATCATAATTGTGCCCTTAATATCTAATCTTGACTCGAATAAAGGAAAAAAACACAACTTGCTTCCTAGTTTGCGTATGATGTCATGTGATTGTGCTTGTGATATCTCGAGTATAAGTCGGCTCTCAGTTGCTGCCAGCTGACAGGCTCGAGCTGTCGCAGCTAATGCCGCAACATCATCATGGCACCACCTCAAACCAGCAACATTTCACCCAATTATTTTGACGTTTCACGAATCACATCTAATAACCGCACTCCGATACACTGACTCTCCACCACGATTGTCCAATTCGTCCCGCCAATCTTGCGCCTACACAAAACAAAATCACCAACCCCGTTATCTCTGCCAGCAAATTCGTTCGTTCGTTCACCATTGCATATACATATACCAGAGATACCGAAGCACAATGGCAACGTTGAATCATTTGTATATTCTTGTCGACCACATAAAATTGTCATTGATTGACCGGCAACGGGCGACCAGCTCGTTGGCGTTGGGAACGAGTGTAGAGGCAGGAGGGCAGGATGGGCATATTGCGAGGTCGCTGGAGCAGATGGGAGAGAGCATTGAGGTGTTGAAGGGGGATATGGCGAGGTTGGAGAAGTCAGGGAATGATGAGGATCAAGAGTAAGTTTTTCTGTCTGGTTGTTTTTGTTACTTTACTGGTCTGACAAGTGGACGTGAAGGAGTGGTATATGTACTTGTACTGATTGTCTGGTGTTTGTTGATAGGCAAGCGAAGGAATTTGCCGATGCCCTCCCGGCGTTACAACAGCAATTGGACGAGTTGACCTCGCAATTCCATGGCTTCACCGCCACGCCCTACGAAGCGCCCGAACCAACAACGACCGTCGGCGGCCCCACCTCTTCCTCACTATCTACCGCACGCCCCGTCCGCTTCCGCGACGACACATCCTCCCACGACCTCTTCGGCCCGACCCTACCAGATGCCACACCGTCTTCCTACCACGACGAAGTTTCTGATTACTCGAACGCGCAAATCCATGTCTACCACGACGACATCATGGCAGAGCAAGATGAGCATTTGGACCGCCTGGGTGAGTCGATTTCGCGACAGCGGGAATTAAGTGAGAGGATTGGAGAGGAACTGGAGGCGCAGGTGGGAATGCTGGAGGAGACGGAGGGGCTAGTGGATCGGCAGGCTTCGGGGTTGGATAGGGCGAGGAGGGGGTTGCGGAGAGTGGTGGAGGGGGGGGGGATACGGGGGGGTGTGGGATTATTGTGGTATTGATTATGATATTGTTGGTATTGATTGTGGTTTTCAAGTGAGTAGGGTGGAAGGGAGGGATATTAGTTTAGTCGTCGATGTTGTGTTACGGCTTGGAGTTCGGCGTTATTGAGGATTATTTGTTCCGATATTGATTCATATTACTGCTACAACTGTATTCATTTATTCATTCATTCTCTGGTAACTCTTTTTTTATTTCATCACCGCTTCTCCTTCCTCTCCTTCCTCTCCTTCCTCTTCTCGTCCCTCTTCTTTGTCTCCTTCTTCTGCTCCGGCAGCGGACTCGGCCGCTTATCCCCGTCAAGAAGTGTATCCTCGGGACCTACCAAAGAGTGTTAGTCTTACTATCCAACGCCATTGTTACACGGCAGAAAAGAGAGACGTCGAAGGAAAAACTTACCGGTGGTGGTGCTGGAGTAGTAGCTGTAGGGGCGGACCGCGATGGGGCGGATGAGGGCCGGAAAGCGGCAAAGGATGGGTGGTGTGATGCGGGTGCGCGTGAGCATTGTGTAAGAGTAATTGTGTTTGTATGATGATATATTAATGGTAAAAAGACGTAGTAAAAATCATGAGTTATTTTTTAGTTTGTGGTTGCTAGTAATGATAAAACTTTACAAAACACAACCCATCTTTCCTCGCCGTCACTCCCCTCTTTATACTCGTCCTCCCCTTCACTTCACTTCACTGTTTGCATCTCCATCTCCAATCACTCATATCATCATCACGCGCTCTCTCCCATCTCCAAACATCATACTCCACGATAACCTCTCTCTTTCTCAACAACACAGTCTCTCTCTCCAACATCATCCATCATTTTTGACAAAATCCATCGCCACCCGTCACTAATCACCAAAACCCCAAAACCTCAATCTCCAATTACTGCATCCGGTAACTGACTCTTTTAGCACGACACGTGAAGTAGCTAGAGTGAGGGTTATGTGGCGATATATACAGTTGGGGTGCGTGTTTGAAAAAGTACGAGTCATGTGATGAAGACGGATGGACAATCCAAAGACCCCAAGCCCAAGGACGAAGATTCCAGAAGCTCAAGTTTGAAGTTTGACAGGCTGCAAGCAACATGGTCACAAAGTCACACTAACAAAAAGGAACCAAAAATTGAGTTGAAAAACGTACAGAAAATAACATTGCAACCAACGGGGATAAATCCCGGAAAATGTACCTAGTATGTATGTCCTCCCACGACGCCAATCAATATATCCATCCAGAATATCCATCCATTGTCATTCAATCCAACCCAAGCCAAACCAACGGCGCCCATGCTTCCCACCCAAACAAAGACAAGCCATCCCTCATGCATGCAAAAAAGAACCCCACCGTAGAAGAAACCCTGTACTGTGTACATGTATATGTGCAGAGCCAAAACATCAAGAAACCCAACCATTCACCCAAAGTCCGAAGCCAAGAATTCAACAAAAAAACGAGATCACGGACTCATAACCGTCAATAAAATCTCGTACAAAAAAATACGTGCCATGCAAGGACGCCAATGGTGGCTGATGGGTAGATGGTCGCCGAGGGCTCGGGTCTGTGAGCCACTCGACAGGTATGGTCCTAAAAAGCAAAACGCCATTCGTAACAGGGAAGAAAAAAATGGAGAAATAGAAAAAGAGGTAGAAATAAGGTTGAGTGTATGTGTGTGCAAGTTTCGTTGATGCCAGGATCAAAGGACAGAGTAACGCAAAAATGACGTGGTTCGATGATAAATGGTGGAAAGGAAATCCCCCAAAAAAGATCGCAAATAAAACAGATTGAACACCGTTGAAAAGTTAACCCCGTGTTTGGTATATCATCCAGGAAGAAGCGACAAGCAGATAACAAAGAAAACCCCAAAAAGAAATATGAACAGAGAAACTGGGAACTGTCCATGGTTACAAGAACAAATGGTTATCAAAACAAACAAAGGAGGCATAAAGAATTCCGGAAGTAAAAGCAAAAGACATTCCGGAAGAAAATGTGAAAAACGTGGGGTTCCAAAGCAAGGCTTGTAAGAAGCTCGGAGAAGAACACTGCCGAGTAGGCGGTGAGAAATCGGCGAAAAGAGAAGTCAGGTATGGCTATAACTGTACAAGTCCAAACATGAACGCCATCTGAACCAACAGATGTGTATATCATGAATGGAGTGAAACGGAAAAGAAGCCAACCCAGTCAGTGTCAGCACCGAGAGCATCCCGGAAAACAAGCCCCGATAACGGAGCCCCGTAAAGGGGAACCGCGAATAAATTGTGAACATAAAAAGAGGTATCAATGAATATGATGACAAGGAAGAGAAGAATTTCACCCTCACTCAGGAGGTTGCCCACGCAAATGCCAACCGTGGTCTATGCCATCCCGCTAGTAACTACACTGAATGATACCACCACACGGGGTATCCCAGCTGGTGGCGACGACAGGGACGGTCTGTGGTTCCAGGGCATCCAAGCAATCACCAATCAGCAGAGAATTCCATGGTCAACACCAAACCGAAGACGAGATGTCAACCTGCTGGTTCCCTCAAACGGGACAAAAGTGAAGACTTTCATCATCGAAGACGTCAAACATGATCGGCGAATCAACAGTCCATGCACACAGAACCCATCATACACACATACACGCCTCATTAAACTCGTTACCACCGGCGGACACCGTGCATGCGACCGGGGGAGACGGAAGGAGGGGGACTGGCATTGTGCATAGCAGTGCCAGTCAGAGGGTTGATGATGGGAATGGGGTTCCGGGCACGGGACGCCGCGGGCTGATGCAGCTTAAGACCAGCCGCTTGCGCCGACGTGAAAGCGGGAGTAAGGTAGGCAGGGGAGGAATTCAGAGAAAAGGGCGTGGCAACAGACTGGGGCAATTGCGTGGGCGAGGCAGAAGGGGAGTTGGAAGCGAGGGACGAACGCTCGGAAGCGCTATGAATGGAGAGGATCTTATTACAGGGGAAGAAAAGGGAATCAAGTCAGTATAAAATGTACATTACCATATAGACAGAAAAAATGGGATAGGCGGTAGAAAAACTCACATCATTATCGCTGAGAAGGTTAGGACAGAATTCCATGTCATCCTCCAGGTCGAATGATCTCGTCGCCTCAAAACGGGAACGGAAGTTCAGCAACACCATCGAATCACTTAGGTCCTTAACCCGAGCGGAGGCAGAGCTGCCACCGTTGTTCCCGTTACGCATCTGGCCCTTGGCGACAGTCGACTGGGCTAATCTTTGAGCACGACGGTTCCGGCCGTGGTGGGAGTGCTGCTGGTGAGGGGCGGGTGCGGTAGCTTGGGGGAGACCCGCATAGAAGCCGTACGTAGACATTATTTGTTGATGTGTGGATATGAGAAAGAAATGATACGTAAACTAATTAAGGGGTTACGCAGACGTCGAAATAATGCGAGGGTTACGATGTGCAGCAGACAGAAAAAGATGGCTCAGTCGGGAAAATCGTGTGGTCGGTAAGCTGTCGAATTGGAGGTGAGGAAAAAAAAAAAAGTCGTAAGAATCGTTGGATGGGCAAAAAAGCAAACAGCAATGAATTACGCTAAGCCGACAATAGAATTGACAACCAATAGCAAGAGTAGTTCGAAGAAAGGGCGATGATGCAATGAATTTTCGAATGATTGATTTATTGCAGTAAGAATTGGAGAAAAAAAAAAGAGAGAGAAAAATCGTGAGACACGACAGGATGATTCGATAATTCGCAGGGTGGGAAAGGGTGTTGAATGACTAAGAGGGAAAAGTGGGGAAAACGAAGAGAGAGAGGGAGGGAAAAAATTGAAAAGAGTTTCCGGGTATGGGAACGTGCGTTATTTTGATTGAAAAAGAAAAAAGATTTATATATATATATATATAAAACAAGATACAGCGACAGAAAAATCGAAACTGATGTCTTTGAAATAAAATACACCGATAAAAAGACGTGAAAACTCTAAACGGTTAAGAATTCAGAAATGAATGGATGGGTGCAGTTAATATCATTAAAATGTTGGCAATTTGATATCAGATTTGGATCTTTTTTTTTTTTACTTTATGAAAAGTGACTCGAAGTTGTTTGTGTTATGCATAAGATTTTATGTGTGTGCGTGAAAAAAAGAAAAAAGAAAAAAGAGTCAACCGAAAAGCAGAATATAGAAACGAGAAAGAGATGGTGAAAATAGAACAAGCTAGTGGCTATGGGTGGGCGACACGGGCGGCTTTTTGTTCTGCAGCTGCCAAATGACCTTTGGTTGAGCTTTTGCTTTTACTTTTGAATGCGTGCACACTCATCATTGGCTTTAGGCAGAGGCGAGAATGGAAGGGAAGGGGATCGGGAGGGGCCCATGTTCCCTGCAAGTCTCAATGTACCAATACCAGCGCTAAACCGCATCTGGAAAGAAATGAAGGCCAGATTTGGGCACATGAGCGTTTAATTAAATGTGGGAAATTGATTGGTGGTGGTGGGTTCAGAAGGGCTTGGGCTTTGGATTGCTCGTATTCAGGGTACCTGTGCACTGTATTGTATATCTATTTATTGCTGAAGACTTGTCTGAGCCGGAGGGGGGGATGAGGAAATAGGCGCAATGAGAGCATTTCGTAGATAAATATATACATAAAAAGAAAAGAAGGATGGGAAGGGATGGCTTTGCGAAACAAAAAGCGAGGAACATCAGGATTTGTCTCGAAACATGATTGGCGGCAGCCGGTTAGTTAAGACGTTGGGCTGTTTGCAACGAGAACGAGGGCGAAGTGACGGAAGGTAAGGGCAAGAATATGGGATTCCGTTACAGCTATAGCTATCGTGATGGGTTATGCGAAATGCAATAATTGAAGCGAAGGACTGATGCGCGGAGTTTTTTTTGGGTACATTTACATTTACAGGTACCGACCTATACATGGTCAATTGACAGGGTCAAGGGAATGAATGGTGAACTCAAGTGTCGTTTTTAGTGCTTACAATGGAAGGACCGTCCCCGCCAATAGCAAAGAGATAGCGCCGTGCCAAAACAAATGGACAATAACTCGCTAGTAATTGTCTAGACAATTATGATACTAATTGAATATCCAAACGTCACCACAGAACCTCAGCCCAATTGTCGGACGGATGGGAGGAGCGCGGGCGCGGATGTGGACATGGGCGGAGCTTATCAGTTGCGATGGACAGGTTAGTATGTGTCTAAATATGGTATTCTGTAGAAATGATTGAGATGAGGTTATAGATGTTGGCTGATTGATTGACTGGAGGAAATATGAGATATGAAAGTGATTGAGTGTGTGCATGCATGCAGGTCAACCATGCCCCGTGTTTGTGATGCGCTCACTATACGACGACACAAGACAGGTCTTGCGCATATTGAACAGCTTTAATACCTTGTCTGTCTTCTATTTAGGATACAATAAATGATTTCCTGGGGACAGGGTTTGCTACAGGGCCATGTAATGGGCTATAGTGACTTGGGTAGTAGATTTATTATAGGGTAGACAGTGGCATTTCAAGGAGGTGTCAGGTGGCGGCCGTGCCCTGGGTATTTAAAGATTCAGAAGATTAGTAGTGAGTATGGCTATGTATGAATATTTGACTTTATATAATTCAAGAAGGGATTGTCAGTGAGGGCCTTCACGATAACAACTTGTGATGATCATGACTGACCCAATTGACCATCATGTTCACAACACCATGATGACAATCACCTCAATCAATTCCCATCATCGTGATTCCATAAACAACCATCTAACTTCATCACTTCACCATCATCAACAACAACAACAACAACACACCTTCAACACACCTTCAACATCTCTCACCAAAAGACCTATCTAAACCCCAACCGTCCTAGCATTCTCTTCTCCACACACCAAAACTTGGCCTAAATCATGCACGGAATACCAGGACTTGGTGACAAAGGAAGAGCAGCAAGAATGTAAAAATGTATTTAGATATTTGACAGATGTCAACTGGTCTAACACCGTCGTCAATCATAGAGTCTTTTTTTTTTCACGATCGCATGGTCAGTGTTGAGAACCATTGATAATATTCCTTTTGCCATATAAATATTTCTCTCTGCCAATCTTGGTTTGCTGTGATGGTGTTACATTCCCCTCCACCCCAATCTTCAACAATCCCCCACCCAAATAACCATGCCATACCATGACATCATCCGCCTGGATAAAATAAAACAGATACATCATTTACCTCTTTGCTCCTTGCCAAATTCAATGAAAGGTCCAAGAATTGTCACAATTCGGTCTTGCAGACCAATCTGGATTCAATTCCGAAGCGTCGTTTTGATGATTTGAAGAAGGTCTGGTGATGGGTCGCTAGGGTCTTAGGGTTTGGTTACAGAAGTGTCGGAGGGGATTGCAGTTGTTTAGGCACGGTTGTGATGAGGGATGTTGAGGATTGTGGGCTATTTATCGATGAATGAATTGTATAGTAGACAAATGTGGGAATATGCACACACTTTTCCTCGATTTCAATCCTATATAGATGTTCAAGAAAAGAGAGGCCTGGACAAATATGAAATATTAATCCCGTCGGCCAGGGTTTTTCATCTGCACTGTGGTTCGTCTATGCAAAATAACATTAAAGCCTATATTTGCCCTTTGAGTCCAGGCATCTTTTACCACTGCTAAATATTTAATCACTTTCATCAGTTCAATGAAGTAAATATATACATGACTAAACTTTGCCTCCCTCCCACATCATCAAAATGCATCAACGTCCTTGAACACTTAAATGACATCCGAGTGGAATGGCAACCTACATAAGTCTGAAAATCTGAGAATCTATAAATCTCTAAATCTATATGATGCCTCTGCACCCTTTCCCTCCTATCCCAGACACGCCACATCACCCATCCTCCGCCCCGACCGTCAATGGCTGGCATAACCGAGAAGGCTGAGCGCAGCATGCAGCATGCAGCACAGCGTGCCTGTTTGTTCCCGACGCCTTTTTCTTTCTGCACCATCGTCATTGTCAGGCCGGTTTTTAGAGTATTTACAGAAAGAGTTAGTGCTATATAATTGACAATGCCACACTAATGACGTTGTCAATCGGCTGTCAGTCGACAGACCATTGATTGAGATTGAGATTGAGGGTTGATGATGATTGTGGCTCTTGTTATGTCGAAGGGATCAAAATAGGAACATGGTCGTTTTCGGCGATGCCCTTTTTTGTTATTCTTGGAGAAGAGAAGGGTATTATTGATCAATTGGAAAGCGTGAGTTGATTTCTGGTTGCAGAACTCTCATTCCCTAGCAATCAATTGATGACAATTAGTGCTATTTAAAAGTGGTGAACCTTTTTTAAATAGATAACCCGATAAATCATCACCAATTTAACCTTGCCCGTGAATCTGAGTATGAGTGAAATCAACCTTGCACCTTTGTTTTTGGCTTTCTCAGTCAATCCATTAAAGTATACGCGTTCATGCATACAATTCAATTCATCTTCCTTCATCGTTGTTGTGCCGCTCACAGCTCCAAGACCTGACCGAGACTCTCAGACTCAGACAATGGAAATTGCAGGAATGCACAAGGTTTCTTTCCAGTGACCATGGACGGGGAGCGTTTCACAAATTCCCGTCGGCTTGTCTTGTCAGCTTGGAAGGAAGCTTGCAAGGGGAGTGCTTTTTATTGTGCATTGTGTCAATACATAGTCAATGGCAACAAAAGACAAGTGTAGCAGTGAAGAGCTAAATCAATCAATCTGGATATCAGTTGAGAAATGACCAAAAGCCAGACACCATCGGCCGAACTCGGGCACCTGAAACCCTAAATAATTACAACCCTAATATGTCACACCACCCAAATGCCCATCATTCCCACTTTCACAAATCTCCTCTGCACCCCTCACACCACCAATTGCTACCCAACCAATGCAATCCAACCCACACACGACATGTGTACCTACTGTCTATACAAAAGATACATGTACATGTATGTATCACGGTTGTCGTGTATGATTATGGTAGATTATGGTGTGGCGGCGTGCGTGCGTGATGCGTGCATGTGAGAGATGGCTAATCCGAAGATGGGGTGGTAGGGTGAGGGTTGTGAAGGTTGTAAGGGGTTTGTTTTTGCTGAGGAGGTGAGATGGGAATGTATATACAGTTGGGAAATGTGAATCAAGTGACATGCAAAATGGAGGGAGAACGGAATCAAATCAAGAACTGACTCATGCTACTGATCTACAGATACTCACCCTACTCACCCTATCTTCCATGCTCTCCATGCTACGCTCCGGTCCGGCACCACTTTTACCTTCTTATCTCACTCGCTCACCCAACGCAACCCAAATCAATCACTTGAACAAAAAAAGCAACCCTATCTACAGCTGGCTTCACCGCCTTGCTATTTCCCTATCAGTCTGTCTTGTTTGTCTGTCCATCCTCTTCTTCCTTTCTTCCTGCAACTGCACCTCCCTGCACCATGGAGTCTGACCTCGCCTATGTACTTACCTAACATGATCTCCGACTCGCCCCGGAAGTCGATACATGGCTATACATATACATGCTACGTTCTATACAGACGAAGAGACAGAGCGATAAAAAGAAGCCCAGTCGAGCCATGCGGCATTGTCGACCCTGGGGAATCAGCGGGCCATGCCGAGCGAGGGACATGTGTATTTAGAACTGTATCTTTGCATACCACCCACCCTGGCGCAACCTGGTTCAAACGGATGCTTCTGTTGCTGGTATCGATAGTTCGATAGTTGGATGAGGCGAGAATAAGAGTATCATTTGGCGTTGGTGGGGCCGTCAAGGAGGAAGTGAGTGGATGCATGAGTAAAAGAGTTGTCGTACGTGTATGTGCAATGTATACATGTACCACTATCACTAAGTCCCGAGGTGACACAAACCCTCACCCGACGGACCCCTACCCATTCATTCACTTGACGACAACAATGGCCAGTATCAAACATTTCTGTCAAGAAACCCAAATTGAATTCATAAACCGTAGATCTTAATTACCACAAAGCCAATTTCATAACATATAGAAAAAGAAACAAAAAAAAAAAGGACCGCTACCATTTCAAAATGCCAATCCAATAACAGATAAGAAACAAAATATCCAACCCAAGAAACCAACATACCCAAAGCTAAATCTTCAAACGATAAACAAAAGACAGTTCCTCCATTCAAATACCCCGCGAAATCCGGTCCAAAGACGCTCTCTGGTGCTCCTGCTGCATCGCCAAAGCCTGCAATGCCTTGATGGCCCCCGGAGTCTCCTTCTCCTCATCTCCACTCCCACTCTTCCCTTTCCCCTTCCTATCCCCTTCCGTCTCCGTATTCGACCCGGACTGCGATCCCACCTCTACCTCCGGCAAAATCATCATATCCAGAATCGCCAAAATCCTCTCCACCTTCCCCCTTCCCTCGTCAATCTTCATCGCCACCTTCCGCGCCCTCTCAATCAAAACATTGACAACCCTACGCGTGTAAGCAAAGCTCCCCATCGCCTCAAGATGCGCCACAGCATACCGTTTAACGTCGACATCGCTCGTCTTTTGCCGCAAAATATTAATCAACTGCGTGTTCACTGGGTCTGCCCGGATCGCATGGATAATCGGAAACGAGAACTTCCCCTCGGTCAGGTCCTCGCACAAGCCCTTATTGTCCGAGTACTTGGTCGACGAGAGATTCATGTAGTCGTCGCGGACCTGGAAAATCAGCCCGACCAGGTTGACGAGCGGGACGCAGTCAATAAGCGTGCGCGACTCCGCCTGCATCAGCTTGATGCCCAGGCGGAACAGGCCACCTGTCTTGTTGCCGACCATCTCGAGATAGTCTTCCTCCGATGGGCACGTCAGGCTGTCGCGCCAAAAGAGGTCCATGCCCTGCCCGCGGTGCAGGTGCAGCAGTTCGTCGGCAAAGACGGTGATGGCCGTCGGGCTGCGCAGTCGCTGGACCTCCTGGAGGGCCCGGAAGTAGACATAATTGGCCGAGTTGATGGTCTGGGCGACGCCAAAGATGTTGTGGGCGACGGGGAGCCCGCGGCGCAGGGATGACGAGTCCTCAACGTCATCGATCAACAGGGACGCTGTGTGCAGCATACCGACGACCTGCGTGATGATGGCCAGGCTCTCGGGCGGCACCTCGAGCCAGACGTCAAAGGCCTTGATAAGCTGTGAGCGGAAGTCCTTGCCGGGGTGGCCAAACAGGTAATCGTAGGGGCCGCAGACGACTTTTTCCTTGTCTGGGTTCCATGATTTTTTCCCGATGAAGTCGAGGTCTTCAGTGACGTAGCGGGACGGATCGGGCGGCGGTGGTGGCGACATGGTGATGGCGGAAGATGATATTGCTATTGCGGCTGGGGCAACTGGGCGGGAATGTGAGCGGGAGTGCGAATGCGAATGTGACGTGTACGAATGCGACCGCGAGTGTGTATAGGACAGCGACTGTGATCGGGAGCGGATGCGCCCGGAGCCTATTCCTCCGCCTCCTGCAGTTGCGGCAGTGAAGGACAGGGAACTTGACGAGGACGGCGAGGAGCCGGAAAAGGGCGAAATGGCCTCGGGAACCTGGGCGAGTTTGTAGGACGAGGAGGACGGCAGGTTGGTGATGGGCAGGTTCGCAGAGATGAGCGGGGCGTTTTGGGAGGATGTGCGCGGGGGGATTGTGGAGGGTGGCAGCGGGGATGTTGGGGAGGGGATAGAGCCAAAGGTGGCGATGGAGCCAACTGTATCTGCGTAGGAAGCTGTGGAGTGTGCGGACGCGGAGGTCTGGGGGATGCTGATGTTGTTGCTGGTGTTGTGCTTGTGCTTATGCTTGTGGGATGATGGGGATGCGGATAATGAGGGCGAATTTTTATAGAGTTTGTCCTTGTCGCGGGAGAGTCGCTTATACCACTGCATGGCGGCGATGGTATGGTTTGCGTAGGTGAGGTTTTGGAGATTTTTGGGGAGAGGTGATGATTGGTGGATTCTGATTGGTTGGTTCTAGAAGCTCCTCTGTAAGCTATAGAGAAGCTAGAGCTAGTAATTTTTCTATTTTTTTAGTGGGACGGCTGGCTTTTTGGAAGGCGTTAGGACGATATGGCTCTCAATGATACACTCGAAAGCAAGTAACGAGACAATAGGGAAAAAACTGGCGACAATGGGATTGGCCAATATGATTGTGTCGATGCGAGTACAGTGATTTTTGGGGTGAGAATCACGGTATTTTGTCTCTTTTTTTTAGTCGGGGTTCTTGGCAGCGCCGCTGGATTTGGGGGGGGGGGATGGTTCGATGTAGAGAGGCAATTTTTGTCGATGAATAAATGGGTAATTGCCAAAGAAAATAATGTGGAATCGGCGTGTTGCTTTTTCTATTTCTGGGCTTATTTGGACGTGATGATTGTATGATGCCAAAGACAATGAAGTCGCGGTGAATCTAAACAGTCAATGTAAATACGTAAATGTCGTCGTCTAGAGGAAAATAATGAAAGAACAAGGGAAAAAAGGCAATGATGATTGATGCCGTGTGTACTTTACAGTGGTGGGTAGTATAGTTCTTTTATGACATAAGCACTGACCGCTGACAATGAGTAAGATCACCAAAGACAATATCAAATATTAAGATTAAGTAGATAGATAAATAGTAAATATGTGTATACAAAATTAAGAATAAAGAAAAAGAGAAGAACTTGACAGAGAGTGTTGGAAGGGCTCAATTTGAAAAAGAAAAACGGAAATAGAAGAGAAACCCAAGCTCAACTTGTCTTGGACTTGGACTTGGACTTGGCTGGCCGGAGCTGACCATGTGATTTCATGTCAGTGAATCATGAAGGAAGGCTTCTAGATTGAGTAATGACCTTGTAAAAAGGTAAAGGGGATTAAAGATTTGCACAATAGAAAAGAGGAGGAAAACCCGAAGGAGGATAAAGGAAAAGACAACAAAGCAAAAAGACCTTAATATAATAGATTGCATTGAAAAAGATGAGTTGTGATGATGATGGAATTTCTAGTTACGGAAAACATGGAGGGACATGTAGGCACTTATAGAAAAATATAACCCTAAACAACACATCTGTAGGAAGTGTTAACACTAATGTCATTTATAGTGGCAAGAGCTAAAGTATACCATAACTTGCCCAAAAAACAAGATATAAGAATTGTAAGAGAAGTTGTGAGTTATGCTGAGTATATAGAATTATTCGGGGCATTATAATATTAGACCTCCTGTGGGGTTGGGCTAGTTGAACCCTAGGACATGATAAATACAAAGATAAATATACAGAATAAATACAGGGACTGAGGTATCACAAGGGTTAATTACACACCCGTTATGCTGGAAGCTCAAGGAGAGGATCTCGGGCTTGTTTACGTGTAAGTGATTGGTCAGGATCAACAAACACGAAGAGACGCCCAACTCTCTCCGTTTCCTATCACGAGATAACCAACACACTTTCTAATCACATTACATCTCTCCTCCAATCAGCACTCCCTGCCCCTACCACACATAGCCCTGCCCGAGCAAGCATACCTTGCCTGAAGAGCCCTTTGCGTTGTGATCCGGGCATGGGTTGGAATTACTGATGGGTTGGGCTGAGGTTGGGATGGGCCGGGGCCCTAAGAGGAGGAGAGAAGAAGAGGAGAGGATATATATAAATGTGTATGTGTAAGTTGTTACATTTATATATATTTTGACTGACTGTATGTATCATGTATATGCAGGCACTTTGATGTGTAGATGGTCAAAGTCAGTGAGGTGCTTATATGCAGTTGAAATTTGTATGCTCGTCTGACAATATATAGACAACCCCAAATCCTTCAGTCACCTCACCATGAAACTCATTTCTTTCACCGATCCATCACCGCCTCAACACCATATAAATACATTCCAACATCATCACCCATCTCCACCGTTCCAACCAACCACTCCCAACCACACACACACACACACCAAACCCCAAAAGGAGAAGCCTCGTTTCCTCTCCCTTCCTTGATTCCCATCCCCGTCAACCCCAGAACCGGCTAGAAGCAGCATCCATCGTTCCATCGTCCGATATTCGTCTAAGCAAGCTTCTTTATACACGAAGCTGTTGTTATTTCTCAATAATTATATTTATTTATATAAAATATTTCGATATGTCAAGATCTCAAGTCGAGGGCCTTTCCGCTTTTGTCATACCCTGTGTATGCCATTAAAATTCAAAGACACTAGAAATAAACAACACAACTTCAAACATGATCCCAACACATAAACAACCCGTAACATCCATATCAAACAACGCCATCTGAATACCCCAAACAAAACCCAAATTCCCAACCAAATTCTGCAAACTCCTAAAATAAAATCACAACCAACAACCCTAACACATCACCATACACATTACACCTCCACATGTGTCGACAAATGCTCCACCGCCTCTTTAATCGTCCTCAACATCCTCTGATTAACACAAAACGGACATCGCACCGGCCGATCCCTCTCTGACGTCGGCGCTGCCGAATCTATCGGTGTCAGCGTCAAGTCGTCATCCATGATAAACCGCGAGTGCCCGTGCATGGGGACCGACACAGGGACTGAGACGGGCGCGGAGACAGACACGGAAACGGAGGGGGTGGGCGTAGGGGTTGGTGTCGGAGAGGGTTGATGGGGGGGTTGTGTGGTGGACGGGTGAGATTGGGGGTGGGGTGGTGGACGGTCGGATGAGGGGTCGATGTGTTGTTGTTGTTGTTGTTGTTGTTGTTGTTGTTGTTGTTGTTGTTGTTGAGCCGCCGCTTGTCTCGCCTGCTCCGCCTGCTGTTGCTGCTCCACCATCTTAACTGTGTTAGCCAAATTGCCCAAAGCCCCCTGCCTTAATGCCTCCACCCTTTTATGTTCCTCTCTAACCGCTGCCGCATTTGCCTCCGCCGCCGCCTCGTCAGCCTGTAATTGCCGCAGGGCCTTCTGCAACACCATCTCCGGGTCATCGTCATGGTAGAGCTGTGGCGCATCGTTCGCAATAGACGCCGCAGTAGAAACCGACGGCACTGCCGAAAGAGAAACCGGAAGCACAGCCGACGAGATAGCCGCTGGTTGCTCAGAGGCCGACTGTGCTGCTGTAACCGCCGCAATCGCAGTCGCCGCCAACCCGTCACTATGTACCGCCGCCGCCTCCGACTCCGCTGCGGAAACCGCCGCAATCGACAACGACGGCATCCCTCCATCCTGCCCCATCGCCACCTTCCGCAAAACTTCATCCCGCACCAACGCACACATATGCAACGACGGCTCCACGCCCACTGTCCGCGCAATCAGCTCCCTAACCGTCACGGGTCTCGTTTCTTGAGTCAAGTTGCCGCCCGAATACCGCTGTAGACATTCAGTCAGATATCCCGCATTCTCCGCCGCATTTTCAACATCGCTGTGCCGCCGCTGCCGTCTGATCAGTAGGCCGTATCTCTTCTTGAACCGGTGGATCCACCCAGGCGAAAACTCGGGCGCCTGCTCATCCCGATACTGCGGCAGCGCCATAAATACATTCTTGGCCTTCTCCGCCAATTCCTCGTTAGTTGGGTGGCGCCCGTTAGCAAGGACGGTCTGGTACCACTTCAACACCAACTTCTCGACATCCGGCCAGTTGCCAAAGCGCAACCGTGACCCGCTCAGCTGCGGCGCCTCCATGTCCAGGCGCGAATACTTGGGTGACAGCGAGTGCGACACGGTACTTTGGCTGATGGTCTGGCCGAATTCCCGCTCGAACCACTCCTGGCACATCTTGTGGCTCGGCCGGGTAACCTGGCTGTTCGCCCACCGCCGGAGTGCCCGACGCTGGTTCAACGTTAGCGAATTCCGCTCTTTCTGCCCTCCCGAACCGCCCCCCACTGCGGTCCCGGTTGACGCCATCGACATGTGCGACTGGTTGGCGTCATCCGACGTGACATGGGACGTCGCGATGGCATGATCCAGATGATGATGATGCTGGTGATTGTGGTGATTGTGGTGATCGTGGCCGTGCGCTGAGACCTCGGCGTCGGCAGCAGCGGCAACGGCGGCGAGGGCTTCGACTTCGGGGGCCAGCGACGGGGCGACGGGGTGCAGGTCGCTTTGGGGGGCGTCGGACATGGAGACGTCCATGTTGCCGACAAAGGAGGAACCTAAAAGGATATATATCGGGTATCGGGGTCCGAGGTCCGGGGCGTTGGGGGTGGGGGATGGGCGGTAATGAAGTTTCCCGATTTGTATAAGACAGGACCCGATAGTGAGGTTGTTGGTGATAGTGAGATATTTGGATATGCGATTGGCGGGTGGATGGGGGTAGGGAGATGTTGAAGTGGGAGATTAGGGTATATTGAAACGAATATGAGGACAAAAAAGGGACAAGTACAAAACGGAGGACTCGATACTTTCTGGAAGAGATTAAAACGTATGTCTCGGCTCTGTCGATGTCCACAGCCGAGTCTAGATTATCCTTATAACCAAAATGCAGATTCGCGCCCATGCAGAAAAAAAAAAAAAAAACTTGGCCACAGGCAAATTCGCGTAGTGAATGTGTGGCGTAACTGAATAGCCCCGCATGCATATTGCCACATCGGGGCGTGGCGTCAAGGGGGAGTTTACAGGGATTCAGCAACAACCACAAGAAAAACATACAACACTGGGTATTCCCACGTGGTCACCCACCGTAGTACTAATCCGGCGCTCTGTGGCTTGACTAGAGGGAAGCAGACGGGACCCCGTATTTTCCACAGGCTATGATCGTATGTTGGAAGCTAGATGTACAAACTAATATTATAACCTTATGCACAGACATCAAATATCACTATACCTCATTGAAAAGCACATCAAAGAGATGAGTGAGGAGGGCTGGAGACAGTATATGATTAAAGAGTAGATTACTAAAGATTAATGAGGCCTGAATGTATCCGAATGCAATGCTGTCGTCCGGTATCACTGATTTCCTGACTCGTGAACTGCGTTCAACTCTACTCTCCATAACCGTTGTGACCCCCCAAGAATGATATCATTACAAGAACCAAACGCAAAACTCGAGACTCCACCTACACACGATGCTGTTAGTAATAATAGCCACTATTCGCCTGCTGGGAGAATTCGACTTACCGGGCACCTTGATCACACCCAAGAATTCACCTGCTGAATCCCAGATTTCCAGCCCATCGGAGCACGCGGCAAAGACTCGCCCGGAGGCATCACACTGGATCATCTGAAGACAGCTTGACCACGGATTGGCAAATAATCTCTTGTTCGCTAAGAAGATGCCACCATTTCGTTCAACCCTATCAAATGCATAGATAGCTTGTGACCTACACCAGCCAGTCAGCACACATACCATCAAGCCATATGCTGCCCAGAATCAGACAAAAACTTACTTGACTCCTTGTTCCCACTCATTCTCTTCGTACCCCCCCGCTTCCGCCACATAAATCGTCCCCCCATCCTCACTAATCGCCACTCCCACCGGCCTCACAAACCCATCTGCCACCTCCCTCACCTTCATCGTCGTCAAATCCAACCGATAAACCCCACACCCCATCTCCGCCCTCCCCCGATACCCCCCCATCTCTCCATCCAGCGTATCCGTAAACCACACCACCGGGTCCCTCCCCGTCGCCACCGCCCTCGGCGAATTAAACGGCCGCCCCATATACCCCCGCGTGATACTCTTAGGTGGCTGGCGATGAGGCATATAGAGGATCCCCGCCACCGCCTCACCCTTCTCCGCTGTCGTCGTCGTTGCCCCCAAAGACCCCTGCTCCGCGTACAAGACGCCGTCGCGGAACGCGATGCACCCCGCGGGCATTCGCATCCCGGGGGGCGGCCGCAACTTGGACCATTCGATCAAGGTGACGGTGGGATTGCTGGGCGAGGGCGCTTTGTTGTCGGCGGTGCGGAGGGTGACGCGGGAGATGAGGATGGCAGGGAGGCGAGAGGAGGAGGCGGGGGTGAGGAGGGAGGAGGTGGTGTAGATTTCGCCAGTCGACGGGAGGTAGGCGCAGCCGGTGTGGAAGAAGGGGGAGCGGGTGCCTTCGGCAGATGAAACAAGGAGGGTGACGATGCTTTGGGGGCCGGTGAGGGAATGGAGGGAGGGGTCGTGGGCGATTATGAGGGCGTCGTCTCTGGTGAGGGTTTCGTTAGAGGGGACAGGAGGGTTTTTAATAAGAGTGGATGAAGGAAGACTTACTTGCTGAAGGAGGATTCATTGTCGAGGTAGTCTTGATAGGACTGAGTGGGGAGGGGTAGGTGTTAGCAGTGTGAGGAAATATGAGGATGAGCTGTGATTGGTGCATCTCGACTTACAATAACTGGAATCGTCCTAGATTCTAATTCTCCCAAGTGGACTGCTGCCATGATGATGAGTGCGGGGATTGATAGAATTTTAATGAATTGAATGATTTTCAAGAGACATGGAATGGAATAGATTGATGATAAAATCGGAGTGCAGAACTTTTTGATCTCAAGTTAATCTCTGTGTCGGGCATCAAAAATAGCAGCTACTTGATTTTAATCCCAGTTATCACATGTGTGGGATATGAGCATCACTTTGGGAGAGACTATGTGCGCCGTATTACTTGAGAATGGAAAATTCACAGTTTCTGTGTGAATGTCAATTGAAACAGAATGAATATCGTGCAATCACGGGAAGAGTGGCGCTTTTGTGATAAAGAAGATCCAAGTTTCCAACCACCTTCGGCAACGAACCACATACTAGGGTTACAGTCGCTAAATAACTCTAATACACATCACTCACTCAATGCTAAAAAATTCCAGTGCCAACAATGACAATGTATCAAATTATTCAACAAAACAGAGCTTCCCCTCCTTCCTTTCTCTATTCATACAGAAAATCCACACACTGTTCAATGTTTCTTATCCGCCTCCGCCAAAAACTTGGTAATGAAGTCAGCCTCATCGGAGCTGGCGGCGTTGATCGGGGGGGCCGTGCCGGGTGTGGGGGCCTTCTTGCCGCCGCTGGAGGCAATGATGCCACCGAAGATGGAGCCGAGGACGCCAATGGCGAGCTGGAGAGGTGTCAGTGAAGGGTTCTGAGTGTATGTAGCGAACGTAGGCACATAGAAGAAGGGGGCCGGTTGGGCCGGAGAGGATAGTGGGGTGGATGTGATCGAGATGGTGTTGGAAAGCATGATGAGGCTGGGATATCGGGCGTCGGGAGTCGGGAGTGAGTATCGAGTGTTGAGAGGGGATAACGAGATGCGGCCATAGGTTGAGCCAAACAAATCGAAGCGTCGTCAACACCAGTCGTCGTCGCATCGCATCGGCTATCCGGAACATCTCGGGCGAACATTCGGCATCTCCCACCGCCTCAACCCCCGTCGGACACTCTTGATATCAAACAACCTGTCCACATACAACCACCCCTCATCTAAAAATCGCAACATCCGAGCCCGGAATCACCCCTAGCCTCCGCAATGGCAAATCGCTTTCCCCCCACCCCCGATCCCGCCCCGCCCGTCCATTCATCCGTCCACTCGTCGCCCCTTCAAACCCAAGAAAAAAAAAAAGAAAATCAGGAAAAGAGAACTCACGTAATGCGAGCCAACCTGGCGGCCGAAAATCGAGTAGTAAGCAACCATTTTTGATAAATGTTCCCGTCAAGGTTGAAATCGTTAATGAGCAAGATTTCAAACTAGTAGCAAGCAAAGTAAATCAAAGCTATCGCCGCGAAAAGAAAGCCAGCCGAGCAGCTGTTCGGAAAGAGGATATCCACTTTTGTGATGTTGGGGAGGAGGAATTGGGGGACTGGGGGATATAGGCCTGGGATGTGAGGCAGGAAATTGAGACAAGGATGTGATAGTGGTGGTGATGATGAGTTGATGAAATGAGGTGTGAAATGTGAGATGGATAGATATATTTACTGACAGGCGATTTTACAAACTCTATAGTTATATAGAGCCTCATGAAATTTTTTGCCCCCCGACAGAATCACATAAGTTTTGGATGCCAGACCCTTTGTCCTATCTAATCAACCCAACCGTGACGTCAACTAAGAGACAGTTTAAAAACAGTACATATATTTGTCACTCCATTATAATATAATCAGTCCACACTGTCCGTACACTGTCAAACTTCGGTACTTACGCCTACAATTCCACCCTCTGATTGGCCAATCCATTAATTTTTTAGTCTTCAATAATACTCCATTCATTCGCTGACCAAGCATCACCATTACCATCACCATTGTCAATTACGATTGCGCCCATCACTAAATTCTCTCAAGACCGACCAAATTCTTTCTACCCTCCGTCTCTCCTCCTATCCTCACATCCACAACTCCCCACCAACAAAAACACCTACAACCCCCCTCAAAATGGCCAACCCTGACGCCTGCCCCGTCGACCATAAATCCCCAACCGACACCGCCGCCGCCGCTGCCTGCCCCGCTCCCCACAACAAACAACAGTCACAACAACAACTTGCCACCCCCGGTGTCTGCCCCGTTGACCACAAAGCCCGCGAAGCCTGGCTCGCCCAAGCCCGCGCCGCCAGCCCCAACGCCCTCGCGGCCCCCCACCCAATCCCCCCAAACGCCACCGTCTCCCAATACCAATCACGGCCACAACAACCCTCATCTTCCTGGTTGCAGACCTTCTGGTCCTACGTCCTCTTCGCCAACTCATCTACATCCTCATATCTATCCAAACCCCCCTCCTGGCCCACCCGCCCCTCCCTCGAATCCACCCTCACCGACCACCGCCAAGTTTCCACCATCCCCCGCGCCCTTACCGACCCCCTAGACCCCTCCTCTTCCTCTTCCTCTTCCTCTTCCTCTTCCTCTTCCCCTCACCCCTCCAACCACGAACTCGAATCCGGTGCCGACCCCACCACCGGCAACTGGGTCTACCCCTCCGAAAAAATGTTCTTCTCCGCCATGACTCGTAAAGGCCACCCTGCCACCCCCCTCGACATGAAAACTGTCGTCCCCATCCACAACGCCGTCAACGAACGCGCCTGGGCTGAGATCAAACAATGGGAAGCTCCCTATCTCGGATCTTGCGGCGGGCCCAAGCTCCACAGTTTCTCCGGGCTTAGTACCAAGTTGACGCCCAAGGCGAGACTCATGACGTGGCTGGGGTACCAGGCGCCCTTTGACCGGCATGATTGGGTGGTTGAGAGGTGCGGCACGACGGTGGAATACGTCATTGACTTTTATCCGGGGAAGCCAAGAAGCGACGGCATCCCGAGCTTCTACTTGGATGTGCGGCCAAAGTTGAACAGCTTCGAGGGCGTCAAGATGAGACTGTTGCGGACAATAGGGATCAACTAAAAGGAGAAAGGGAACAACATTAAAAGGCGGGACCAATACATGTTGACGACAACATGTCTGTAAGATACTTGCTGTACAATATTCACAACAAAAACTACTGTGTAATACCATAACATCAATAGATCAAGCTTCACCGATGATTCAACCACCATAAATGAAATCACAATAAAGAACCATCAGTGACTGTAACAAGACTTGGCATTTTCTTTCTTATCCAGTATCATCAAGTTCTAATCAAACAAAGCTCTCCTCCGCACTCCAAACCAAACTTCTATATAAAAACATACTCCATTAAATAACGCGTGCCCATGTAACCCTAATCCCATTTCATCCCATATACACCTTCCATATACTCTTACGCCTTGAGAACCTCGCCCGCCTCGCCAACCAGGTGCCGATCCGTCTTTTGGGGACCAGCACCGACGCCCGTTTGGATGACGCGTTGAACACCCTCTGCCAGAGTCTCCGACAGCTCGCCCAACTCAAAAATGGGCTTGATGACCTGCAGAGAAGCAGCGTCCTTCCAGCCCGAGGCCTTGCTAAGGGCTGAGAACAGAGTGCCAACCACAGCAGCGGAGTCGGCCTCCTGGTAATAGATGACGGGGTTGGCGCCGGCATCAAAAGTGTAGGCCGCAACCGTCTTGCCGGCGGCGGCATTGATAGCTTGGATGACCCGAACGGCAACCTTGGAGTAGTCGTTCATATAGAAGATCGGGGGGTAAGTGTCCAGGCACGTGGCGTGGAACGAGTTGGAGTCACGCATCGTGACCTCGGCGAACTTTTCAAAGTTGCGCTCGGCGATCGCCTTCTCCATCGCAGCCATATGAGCGGGGACAACGGTGGCGACACGCTCCTTGAACATGCCAGAGGTAGCAACAGTCTGTTGCATACCGGAAGTGGAGGGGACGAGCTTGCGGCCGGCGCTGACGACCAGGATCAGGGCGCGCATCTCGGGCCAGTGCTCAGCAGGAGCAACGATGTCGGCCATCGAGTCGGAGCCGTCCTCTTTCTCGCCCATTCTCCAGGCGACATAGCCACCAAACAGAGAGCGGCAGGCGGAACCAGAGCCTTGGCGGGCAATGAGAGAGAGCTGCGAGGGGGTATCCGGCAGCTCATAAAGATCGGCAATTGCGCGGACAAGAGCAGCGAAACCAGCAGCAGAAGAAGCCAGACCAGCAGCGGTCGGGAAGTTGTTCTCCGATACAATACGCAGGGGGAGCTCAGAGAGCTTGGGTAGCGAGGCATCGGCGACCTCGAGGGCGGCACGGCGGGCCTTGAGCTCGCGGAGGCAAGCCTGGGTACGGGGGGCCGAGACGTCAACTGACTCACCGTTGAGAATCAGAGTATCACTGGCAGGGTAGGAGGCGGAGCAGGAAGCAGTCGTGAGGGTGCGGAGATCGTCCTGGGAGAGCGTCACCGACAGAGAGCTGTTGGTGGGGAGGTTGAGCTTGGTATCGCGCTTGCCCCAGTACCTGGAAGCAAAATAGCGGTTAGTGCCTGTGAGGGACAAACGTCATAGAGACGTCGACAGTGTGGTAAGACAAACGGTCCATAGAAAATCGGACGAGACAGCTGCGTCAATCTTGACTAGAAGCCTGAGCTCAAGCTGCAAGCTGCGAGCTGCAGGTCGGGATGAAAGTGGGCGCGCGCTAAGGCAAAAAAGACGGGATTGGGACTTACTTGACAACGGCGATGTTGACGGGGGCAGTGGTGGAGGCACGGTAAACCTTAGAATCAGACATGATGTCGAAATGTGTGTGGTGATAGTGTAGACGAAAGAGGAACAGATTTGCTAAAGGGTGCAATATGTTTGCGAAACCAAGTGGAGTAATCAAGAGAGGAAGGAAGAGAAGACAAGGCAAATGTGTATCAGACAAAAAAAGGACGATGCAGACTTAAGAAACAAGGAACAAAGCGACAAAGACTTGCGGGGGGAAGAGAGAAAAAAAATAGAAGCAAAGATTCAAACGACAAAACACGACGGGACACGGAGATATAAATAAGGGACTGTTGGTAGCAATGAGGAAGTAGAGAGAGATGTGAACAATGACAATTTCTTTGAATAAGAGTCTACGATAAAAGAACCATGGAAGTCACTAATACGCGCACATCACGCCGTGAGGCAGGCGCTTGCGACTGGTGATGTTTTCGAAATCCTGAGCTAGGAAGTTTCCCCTAGATCCAAAATCCAGCCTCTTTTCTTTCTTTCTTTGCGACTGCCATTGACCTGCCATAGCGTTGAGCCATTGTTCCTGTTCCAGGAGGTCGGTGTGTTGGTGGGAGTCCTATAGAAGCTTTTGAAAGTAGTGATTTCCACTGACTTTTTTTTCTTTTGTCAATGTTGGCGGGGTCAGGTGGGGAAGGAGGTGCGAGTGACTCGTGCACAAATATGAAGGGAGTTGGTTGTTGGGGCTGTCACTGTCACTTTAAATTGGTCACTGATTACTGAGTTCAAGGCCATTGCCGCATCGGGAAACTAAAACAAGCTGTCATTGGAAAGAGATGGCGTACACCAGGTCAATGTTGTATGGAAAGAAGCCGAAACAATTTTTTCAGCGGTCGAGATAGGGATGACTTCTTTCCATTATTGTGAGATTTGACATATGAATTCACATGCCAAAATGGAGTTTTACAACAAATCCTAAAGTTGGTCAAAGAACGAAAAGAAGCGAGTTTATATTAAAACCATAAAAAGATCTACGCGTATGTATGGTTGCTCAAAAGAATCACCATCACATTACACATTCCAGCACAACGAAAAAAAAAAAACAGTAAAAACGAAATCATCACTCATAAGATACATCCACCAAGTCATCATCTTGGCCCGCGACTCACCGCATCTACACTTTCCCTCAAATCACTACTAGCCTGCTCATAAAGCACCTCAAACTCCGTCGTCAACCTAATCGCCTTTGACAACTCCTCCCCACATCCGCTGCCGCCCCACGACGCCGAGTATCCATGCCCCATCACCGTCTTCTTCCCCTTGACTGAAAAGGAGTCAGAACTATCAGAACCAGACCCACTGTCCATGATGCCGCTGGCAGAGACTGTGTAGCGACTGACGGTGCCTTTAGGTAGTTGGCCGGAGTAGGAGGAGAGATAGGGGGTCCAGTCGGACTTGGAGGGCCGGAAGTTGACGGGGCTGCGGTTGCAGCGGCTATTAGTGGCCGAAAGACTGGGGATCGCGGAGGGTAAGATGAAGGTTTGTGGGAAGAGGGTGGCAAGGATAATTAGGAACATGGGCAAGTTGGCGAAAAGGTGAGCGGTGGTTGTCTCAAGGAGGGACCAAAAGAGGGTTTCGGGATTTGCTGTTGTTGTTAGTGGATGACGTAAAGGTTTGGCTGTAAACTGTCATGTAACTTACCATATATTAAAGGTGATGACAGTAGGTCAAGGTCGAGGGTTATGAGGCACATCATGCCACACGTAACGGAAAAGGTGCCGACGATAACAAGGAAAATGAGTGTTCGATATTGAGACTGGGGCATCGTTGACTGGTAAATTGGGTAAACGGGCAGGACAATCAAAGCAACGTCGGTGAGCATATCTATCGACCAACTGGTGATCCATACTGCTTTCAAGTCTACGCATTTTGCGTTATTGAACCCGTTGAAGTTTCCGGTCCATGACCAACGTGCTTCTAGCGGATGACATGAGAAGATAGAGACCAGGATATCGGCCACAGCGAATAGCGAGAGCACACCGACAAGCCCATAGCAGGCGATGCGAGTTGTGTATCTGTGCGAGAAGACACGGATATAGTACAATGATATCGAAATCTTGATTAGCGGCAATGAAATCTTCTGCATCAAGTCTGTGACGAAGAGTAATCTTAGAGTTGCGCCATCAGTCCGGGCCGGCACCTTGGTCACGATGATGACGATGGTGGATGAGACTAGGGAGACGACCTATTGGCCCCAGTTAGTCAGTGTTGGTGTATATATAGATATATATATATATCCAAGTCATAAGAGATTAATAACCGGGCTGTTCCCAAGCGAAATGATGCCCACCACGACCAAATATCTTGTCTCAATCCGCCCAAAACACGTGTCGCAAAGATATTACTGGCGAACAGCCACAGTTACTTCTTTTGTTTCCCACTTACCCAGGCCAACACAACAACCAAGTCATCCCACCCCCATCGACACCCGGTGACGATCCGCTGCCACCATCTCCCAAGTAACCCAGCAGTTCCCGAGAACAAAAAAGCAATAGCCACAGCCCGGGCATCGGTCATTTGCAAAATCAACATGGGCAGCAGCACAGAAGGAGCCGTAAATGTGTGTGCGCGTATATGAATGTATGTATATGTTTCCTGGGGAAAAAGACGAAACAAACCAAGAACGCAAGCAGAAACAAGACGATTATATATACTACAAGACAGAAAGAATGACAACAGAAATAATAGGGCTTTAACGATGGCCTTTCTAGACCACAAAAACCGAGCAGTCGTGACTCCGTTGTGCATATCCGTGGCGTTTGCCCAGCGTTTGCCGGTCCTTGTTGCCCAAGTTTCTCGCATTCTCACCGTCGAGTCGCCAAAACAATATACTTTCTCTTTTTCATTCTTTCCCTAAGGTCACGAATGTAGATTATAATCTCTCAAGCTGTGTACAAACGAACGAGCGGACAGACAGTTGACAATCTGCGTGCAGTTATTTTGCCAATATATATATATCACAACATATGGCCCAGGCTGCAGAGTGTAGTGATTACACAGCTTCATTGCCTCATTATAATTGTTGTGAGGTCGTAGCTAGATATGTGCCATCCCACATCGCCTTTCACGGGGTATTCTCAAATTCCGACCATTAGCGGGAATGTCTTTTATGTGAGATTTGTGGGTAATAGTGGGTGATGGGTGGCGGGGAAGAATGGCGTTTTCTTGAGAGTGAGAATTCTTCGGGGGGTTTTTGGGTTTTGAGACGCCATGCCAGGCTCAAGCCAAGGTTGTTTTGTTCCTGTATGAGAGCGAGACAGCAGTAGAGACACGAGAGAGTATCTGTATATGTATATATATAAAGATGAGGTAGAGCTTGTTTCGTTGAATTATGCTGTGTGTCTGTGAAGAGAAAGAGGGAGAAAACAAGAGCCTGTTTTCTCTATCCATATGTTGATGCTCACTTTACCATGAAGATACAGTGGCTGTTTACTCCAGCTGCTTCGCCCATTACGGTAGTTTCCACCAACGTCAAATCTTACATAATCGAATACCGCAACGACACCTCCGAAGCCCACACCTACCTCCTCAAGCGCACCGCCCTCTCCCCACTAATCATCTCCATCACCTTCAACCACTCCATCTTCCGTGGCGCCGCCATCTCCACCACCCTCTCCCGGGTATCGCCCGCATCTACCCGAACCGCCCCGTCATCCTAAATACCTCGACGTCTCTCGGCAAGTTTGCCGACGATGCGCGGTCGCCGGATGTAAGATTGCCGGGGGCTATGACCTAGCCAGTGATGATCGTGATTTGGCAGAATCTAAGGGTTAAGAGGTATACGGGAGGGCTAATATGTATCGGATAGACTAGCCGGATTTCGGAGACCTACAGCCGGACAATGACCCGTTTGAGATGTAATCCCACGGCACCCACATTACCGGCATCCTTGGAACCCAGTCCGATCAGTAAATTATTCCTCCCCCAAAGCAACCCCGGAATTATCTCCACCCCATTAACACCCACCCGAGGCTGGACCGGCATCGCCCCCAACGCCACCCTCTATGCCTACAAAGTCTTCTCCGTCCCCAAAGACACCTCCGAAGCCGTCCTCATTGACGCCCTCCTCCGCGCCGCTGACGACATGGACATCATCACCTGCTCCGTTGGCTCCCTCCTCGGCTGGCCCGACAACCCATGGGCCACAGTGACCTCCTGGCTCATCGCCACCCGCGGCATCGTCGTCACCATCGCTGCCATCAATGACGGGATGGCCAGGCCCTTTTACGGCACGTCGGGGGCCGCCGGCAAACACGTTCTCAGCATGGCGAGCACGGAGGGGCAGGTTTAGGCGCAGCCGGTATCCAAATGAGACGGAAGACGGAGACAGCGAGAATTGGCTATGTGCCATCGATGGTTTAGTTTCAGACGAGCGTTAAGGATTGGGAGATTCGGCCCATGGGCTTCAACACCAGCCACCCGGCTGAGGCCTGCGAGCCATACCCGCACTACACCACAAACCTGGCCGGCGTCATCCCGCTGGCGCGCCGCGGCGGATGCCCGATGATGACCAAGCAAAAGAATTTCGCGGCCCTCGGCGCCACCAAGATTTTGCTGTACAATGACGAGTCCCCGGTGGCCGCACTCTTTACGAGCAACTACTCGTCCCAAGTCGGCCTCATTAAAGTGGCCGCCAGTAAGGCCATTTCTGACTTTGTGACTATAGACGTCCGCGTAACTGCTGATTTATCAGCGGGTCCCTTGGATGTCGTGGCGATGTCTCGGGCGTCTCCAGGGTTCCCATTGACATTTACCTCGTGGGGTCCGCTGTATAACTTGTCGATCAAGCCCGATGTGGAGGCGCCGGGTGGGTTCATCTGGAGCACGATGTCGGCGGATTCATAAGGAGTGCTGAGCGGGACGAGCATAGCGACGCTGTATGTGGCGGGGGTGGCCGCGCTGTACTTGTCGGCGTACGGGACCAAGGAAATGCGAAGCCCCGGCGTTTCGCTGGAAGTGACATGGCGGATTCGGGCTACGGTGCGCAGCGTCAAGTGGTGGGATGGGGAAGATGACCACTGGGTGCCGCCGGGACAGGTGGGGACCGGCCTGATTGATGTAGTGGGGGTGCTGGATGGGAAGACGGAAGTAATGGGGGGCCCGATGGCGTTGAATGATACGGGGAATTTCCAGGATCGGCATAGGTTTTCGCTGCGGAATCTGGCGAATGAGACGGTGGAGTATAAGTTTGGCGTGGAGCCGGCGGCGGCGGTGGATCTGCTTGCTGGATGACTGGAATCGGAACCTTAACACGCCGATGATCCGGACTCTTGACAAACTGGAGCCGCGGGACATCCCGATTGCTGTCAGCATCCCGGGAAAAGTGACGCTTGCCCCCGGCCAGGTGGCCAATATCTCCGTCGTCTTTGAGGAACAGCAGGGCCAAAACAGCACGAAACTGCCCTTGTACTCGAGCAAAGTGACGATCCAATCCTCATTCAACAAGACCTACGGCATCCCATACATGGACCTCGCCACCAGCCTTCATCGCGAACTCAACGACTTCTGGATATTCGGCTGGCCCCAAATCACCGTCGGCCCCACTTTAACCCGCTGCGTCCCAATATGAAGATCCCCCCGACCCCCGCCGCCCCACCAATACGTCCTTCCTCCTCGAAACCCGCGCTAAATGGGGCACCCGGCAACTCCGCTTCGACCTCTTCCACCCAAACTACACTGGCGCTCACTGGACCTATCCGCCCGAGGGCCCGCTGTACGTCGGGTCGGCGGCCTATTGGACGATGAGCCCTCGGGGCTACTCTGACCCGCGGGGGAGAGCGAGGCGACGGATTTCCCGGAGGTGAATATGGCGAGAAATGCTGAGGGGCCAGGGGGACCGGGGGGAGTAGTTTGTTTTTTTTTGGGTTGGGAAGATGGTGGGGGGCGGTATCAGGTGAGGGTGGCGTCGTTGAAGTCGTTTGGGAAGCCGGGGAGGACGAGTAATTGGGCGGTTATGAAGGGGATGCCAGTGATTGAGGTGATGGGGGCGGGTGGGAGTAAGAGTGAAAGTGAGGAGACATAGTTTGTGTTTGTTTCGTGGTCTTTTTTGTTTTTATTTTGTTGAATGCTTCTTTTCTTCTTTCCTTTCTTGGACTTTCATTACCATTTTCATGGTTACACTATATGCCCCACATTTCTCATTTCGTAGCCTTCTGATACCTGGTGTCTATGTTGCCCTCCAGCCTCCCGCCTCCGTTTTTCCTCCGCTGCCCGCTCCTTCCTCTCCATCTCCAATCCCTCGCTCACCGCTGTCCCACTGTCACTCAGCGTGCGTTTCCCCTTATTAATCAACCCATCCTCGTCCTCCTCCACCGTCATCCAGCTACCGAGGATCCCCGGTTTCCCCCCACCAGTGTGACTATGGAGCCTTGAGAACCCCGTGGCGGTCCCGGTGGCTTTTGAAATAGCGTCGTGGCTGCGTTTCTCGTCGGCGTAGGATCCCTTGATGTGATTTATGAGGACGCGCAGAATAGGCAAGCTGCCGGCCATTATCGTGGTGCTGACCTCAGCTGCGGACCAGATGACGAGTTTGGCGCTATGGTAGGTGAAGTCGCCTGAGGCCGGATTGGGGATCTTGGACGCCTTGATGATGGCCATGGCGTTGGCGAAGACGCCTATAAACGTGGCGATGCCGACGCTGATTTTCTCCTTGGTGCGCATCTGGAGGCCCAGATAACCCTTTAGGGGATCATGGCGAGCAAAATGTCCATGGCGCCGCTCCGGGCGGCGCTGAAGATGCCGTAGGCGATGACTATGGAGGTGCCGGGGTTGACCCAGATGAAGACGACGGAGACGGTTATAGAGAAGAGAATGGTGGCGATCGATAAGCAGACTAGATGGAAAAAGGGGCCTTGGGTGATGTGGAGGAGGGTGAAGGCAGAGATTTTGGAGGAGAGGGTGGGGGGAGATGTAGTAGATGTGGGTGCCCATACTGAGGATAGTGTTGTAATTGGTTAGGGCGACGTTGGCAATGAAGATAGCCTGGGAACAGAAGTGTCGGTAAGTGGCATGGACATTTTGCTTGGTATGACGTAGTGATTAAGGTGATGTGTAGAAGAGAACTTACATAGGCTAGCAAAACAATGTAATCGTCCCACCAGAACCTGCGGGCATTCAGCCGTTTGCAGTAGACACGCAGGGCGACAAAGATGCTCGAGAGTCACAGCATCACCTAGCTGACGATTCTCATGCGCTGTCGTAGATTATCTGATTCAGGCGCCAATGAGGCCGCGGCCACAGAACCCTCTGTATAGGCACTCATAGTTGTGTGTTTGGTAATGATGTTGACGACATGGAGAGATAAAAGAAGACGATGAGTGAAGATATTTCATGGAGACAATAAGGAACAAGAAGAAGAGAGAAAGTAAAGTTCAAGTAGATATAAGTCTCTACACTTGAGAATATATCTACAGGTTCTTGCGGAATGGTGAAAATGCAGGGTGAACGCAAGGTATGGCCGAGGACGAAGGGACAGGCATTGTTTTTGAAGAGATTCGTCTGGACTGACTGCTTAACTGACTTGATTGGTTCGATAAGATAGTTAACTCGCAAAGAGTATCACATACAACCAGAGGAAATGATCACCCGGGCCGACTATGTGACACTGGTTATTACCAGTTGATCACTATGTCTCCACATATCCCAAGTTCCATCTTTACCTTCAGCAGCAGCATAAACCTTGACCATTAGCCTAAACCCCATCACAAACCCGTGACTCTCAAACTGAAAACAACCCATGCATTATTGTGTTTTTCTTTCTTTTTTAAATAAGCACAAGCATAAGAAGAGAATAGAAAAAAAAGACACTTTCCACGGCGCCGATCATTGTTGGTAATGGGAAGTAATGCGGGCGGTATTTTGCTTTGCTTTTGCTTTTGTCGTCATATCACATTGTAGATATAATTCCAGCCCTCGTACACCATCGGGGGGGCAGTGAGGCCGAGTCGAGTCGAGTCGAGGTCGAAGTTAAAAGGAGTGTGAGAGATAGAGAGAGGAGCAGAGAATATGATTATCTTGGGAGTGTAAGTGGATTGCTTGTTGGTTGACGGTTCAATGGGTAAACTCAGGATGAACTCAAGGTGTCATGATTGCCTTTTAAAGCACTGACACTTCTACAACGGCAACTACCCAATTAATACTAATTACTTGACGACTGATATTCAAAGCTCGCAATCTCACAATCAAGCTGATATCCGGCACACACAGCCTCGAGCCAAATTGTGCGGGTATATGGCCATGTGGGTACAGATCAGTACAAGCGGCATCTTTGAGATGTCCTCTTTGTACAACGCTGGCTTGATTATACTTGTAATTGACTACATATAATAATCAGTGTATATTACGGTAACTGAACAGCCCACATATATATTGGCAGGATAATCGGCGAAATCTCCCTACAATCTACCCCAAAAAAACAGATTAACCAAGTTTAGACATATATCCACATATGTCATCACGCGCATTTTCCACCTATATATCTGACAAATTTACATATTTACAAGCCAAAAAAAAACTACCTCCTCCCTCTCCACATGAAACAACCTCATCTCTGTCCTTCAGCCCTCCATACCCTTCGGAATCTGGATTCCTGATTCCTTATGTTTATTTCATTTTCAAAAGGAATCCCCAGTTCCCCAACGCCAATTACTCAGCGGCGCGTATTTTTATCAAACAATACAAATATAGGTGACAAAGATAAGGAGTCTTCAGTTCACTTACAAGTTGCTCTTGGTTGTAATGGAGGTTGTGTAAAACAAAAGGGATTTGTGTCTTGGGGGACTTGTCAAGTGAGGTGAAGTGCTAGAAAGAGAAAAGGGATACCTCATGCTGCTCTCAATAAAAAAAAAAGTGACAAGACCGGGACTCAAATCTAGGCGGATTTCTCCATCAGGAAATTTGCGCTAAGGAACGACCTTAACCTGACGCTATAACTAACTCGGCCATCTTGCCGTGGCTTTGTGGGGAGGTGCAGCTCAATTTATAAGTTATGGGCCACAGGAGATGCAAGTACAATTAACCCTATTTTTATCATCACAAGGGTTTTGTATCTGGTCGATTGTGTTACCTCAAATTGTTGTCATAAACCTGATTCTTCATTACACTAATCATACAAATCTCGTACAACCCTACTCTTCTTCCCGACCCCCATTTTCACCCGCTTATACCGAGTTACCATGCCACCGTCACTCAATTCCTTCTCCACTTTCACCAACCTATACCCACCAACCCTCGGCCCCACCACCCACCGCAACACATAGTACACAATCCCCAACCCCAATACCCCCAACGCCACTATCGACGACAGCCAATACGGCAACCCCGAACTCCTCTTCCCCTCCGGAGGCCTCACAAACGGCATCACAATCAAAAACGCATTCCCACATATATAAAACCCAATGACCACCCACGGCACCCTAAACGGACTGTCAAACGTCTCGCGCGACTCCGTCAGCCGGATCTTGATGAGGCCGACGGTCACCGCGGTCAGCATGACGGTAGTTGGGTACGTACTGAGGGAGACGACGAAATTGAAGGCGTCACCAGCGGGCGGGGCGCAGATGAAGAGGACGGAGATGAGGAAGTGGAGGGTGAGGGCGGGGAGGGGGGTGCGGAAGGGGCGGTTGAGCATGAGGATGTTACAGAGCGGCATGACGCCGGCTTTGGAGAGTTCTTGGATGACGCGAGCTGAGGGAGGAAAGGGTTAATATAAAGAGTCTAGTGTCAAATTGGGACTGTAGAGAACTTACGGATGGTAAAGGCGATACCGAGGAGGTGGCCGAGAGCCGAGAGAGCAATAAGGGTCGGAAGGGCTTTAGTGGCTGCAGTGTCGCCAAACATGTTTTTGAATAAAGTGGCGGCAACAGTCACGTTAGACTTGAGCAGGACCTCTTTAGATACGGCAGCAAACTGTCAAAGTCATAAGTTAGTTCTTGTTCCTCTTCGAAGTTGTCGTGTGCTGCTTACATAAGCAATGTTGGTCAAGGTATACAAAATCCCCAACGTCGCCATCGACACCGGCAACGCAATGCGCAAAGTCCGCTGTGTATTCTTCACCTCAGACAGCACCGCGTTAATGTTATCATACCCATTATACGCAAAGATAACATTCAGCAACGCCGTGCCAATCTGATACCCATTCCGCGATGTCCCCTCAAACACATTCGTAAAGTTGTCCGGCTTCTCCACCTTCAGGTGTCCTGCCAACGCCGCAAACCCGCAACACACGATGAAGAACAGCGTAAAGACCTTGACTGCCCCCATGGTATCCTGGATTTCCCGGCCTACCCGTGGCGCCACCGCATGCGTAAAGCACGCAAAGGCCACCGAGGCAATAGCACACCCCCGCAACAACCACGTCGTCTCCTCCGCCCCGGCCGCCACCAGGATATATGACGAAAATTTAATCGCATTGCTCGCTGACACCTGCAAAAACACGCAGTAGAAAATATACACGCACGTCGCCAGCAGCGATGGATTCACCGCGTGCTCGAGGTAGTTCTTCATGCCGCCACTCCGGGGAATCGCGGAGCCGAACTCGAGCATTACGAGCGAGCCACTGCAGGCAATAGTAGCGCCGAGGACCCAGAGGATAAGCGACATGCCGACGGAACCGGATTGCTTGTAGATGGTGGCTGGGGTGGAAAAGATGCCGGAGCCGATGATTTTGTTGACGATGAGGGAGATGGCACTGAGGGTGCCGATGGTGCGGTCTTGGAGGATGTGCGTTTCAGGGGGAAGGGAGATAGAAGAGACGGAGGGTTTACGGGGGGTATCTTCCTGGGTGGGAGTGTCGGCGCGGGATTCTGGATAACAGAAAGAGGGTTAGTTGTTTGGTGTTGATGGATGGATGATGAATCGTCGGTTTGACGTACCGGATATATCGAGGGTGGGATCTTTGGACGCCATTTTGACGGAGGCTGCAGACGCAGAGACAGACAGCGTCTTTTTTGAGCGTGATTGGATGTGAAGGTTCACATGTGTAGGTACATACAACCAAGTTTTTCTTTTATACCACCGCCTCAACTGTCCAGTTAAAATCTAATCGATTTGCTGCTTCCACTCACCAATTACGCCATCGCAAATTTGCAATTCCCCTCTGGTCCTTCCGCCATTGTCTCATCCGCGTAATCGGCCCCATCCCTCTCCGGCCTTGGCGCCCCGCCCCTACTCACCGACCATCTAACCCCTCATCTCTGCCAAAGGTTAATCCTGTCAAAAGACGGATAATCCCGCTTTCTCAATATCTTTAGCAAAGGAAAATAAGTCTCGCGATCGCGATATTCCAATTCGAATTTTCGCAATCTCCTCGCCAATGTCACCATGATACATCCCGGCCCCGGTGTAAGCCAGAAAAGTGGATCACTTCGTAATAGGAAGGCACATTGACGAGATTAACTCAACGTTACACGAGATAACATTTGTTACCGAAACAGCAGTCAAATAGAGATTTTGACTGCCGGGACGGCAATGGACCGTATCGGATGGAATGCCTATATAAGACGTAATACATGGATACAAGCCATGTCGAGCTTGTTTGTGTTTCTGCTGACTTGTTAGCCAGAAAAAGAAAAGGCAACACACACAAAACCATGACGTCCGTCACCTTCCAAGAATTCAAAATCCCCATCGCCCGCCACTACGCCGATGCCACCCTCCCCTACGGCCTCTCCGTGCAAACCCCCTCCGGCATCCCACCCCCCCTTGATGCCTCTGTCAATACCCTCCGCGCCTACGCTGCCTCCGGCCAGCTAAAGGGCCTCTTGCGCAAGCATGGGGCCGTGCTTTTTCGCGGGTTTGGCAACCCAAGAGCGGAGACGTTTGCGGCGTTAGTGAATGCAGTGGGGAGGGAGATGAGGCATGAGCCGTTTGAGCAGATTGGATTGGCGGGGAAGAGGACGATTGTGGCGGAGAATGTGTGGACGGCGAACGAAGGGTCTCCGAAGACGACGTTTTACCAGCACAACGAGGTGTGTTCATTTTATGAAGTGATACATGGACACAGCAGGTTATCATATTACGGATTGACAGACACTAACATGGAAACAATAGTACTCTCGGTACACCCGGTTTCCCGCCTTCATCCACTTCTACTGCGTCAAGAAAGCCCCCACCGGCGGCGCCACCCCCATCGCCAATTCCGCCCACATCCTCACCCGCATTCAATCCGAACTCCCTGACTTCCTCTCCAAAATCCACTCCACCGGCCTTGCCATGAAAATGCTCTTCAAGCCCCCCGGCTGCGAGACCGCCGAGAACCCCTTCACCTGGGCTGGCCCCTTTAGCTTCGGGCAGACGTTGACGCCTGGTGACACGCCCGAGGCTGTCCGGCAGAAGATCGAGGAGCAGGTGAAGAGGTTGACGGGGGATTTCAAGTGGTTGGAGGATGGCAGTTTGGAGTTGGTGCAGAGGATTCCCGGGGTGCGGAGAGAGACGGGGGGAAAGGGGGTTTGGTTTAATGGGTTGGTGGGGAGGTTTGGGATGACGAGGGATAAGGGGGCTTTGGACCCGCCGTATGTGGGGGTTGACGGGATGACGTGTAAGTGGGCAATTTTGCTTTTTTCTTGTCTTTTTTTTTCTTATGTGGATGGTGCGACGATATGATGCTAACTGTTTGCTTCTCCTGCTTAGATTTGCCCTGTGCCTACGGCGATGACACCGAGATCCCTAGAGAATATCTTGAGAAGCTCTACGACATCACCAAAGAAGAGGAAATCTACGTCACTCTTGAGCCCGGCGATTTGCTCCTTGTCGACAACTTCCAGGTCTCGCACGGCCGGGAGCCATGGCAGGGAGACCGGTTGATTTTAGTTTCCATGTGGGATAGTGACGAGAAGATCCAGACGTACTAAGTAGAAATAATTATGTTTAACGTTTGAGATATAAATTCTAATTGTTCATCCAAAGAGCACATACGACCATAGCCTATAGAAAATATGGGGTTCCGTCTTCTCCCCCATAGTCGCTACAAAATGTCAGATTACTATTGTGGGTGATCGTAGAAATACTTAATGTTGTATGTTTTTTGAACCCTAGTGTGTGCAGCCTCTCTTCTCTATCGCACCATCATCACGATTCTCCACCAATAAACAAGCACCACATCAACAACCTCATGTATCACACTGTTCCATCGCGGTCATGTATTGATTGCCTTTGTATATCCCGCCATCGCCATTACAACTCCTGCACACCGCCAGCAAACCCGGGTGTGTATATTCATGCAGGAGTGCAGCAATCACCAGGCCAGCCATCCCTTTTAGTCCGAGAGGGTGCTGCATATCCGTTTATTTGGGCCTTTTATGATTACATAGACATGTTCACGTTTATCTTGAGATGGGCAATGATAGATGTATCGAATTACCAGAAGAGGAGGTTCAAGCAATCACGAATGCTGATGTCAATGCAGACGCAGGATCCTAATTGCCAAGCCAGGCAATCGATAACCGCATCTATTGCTATCCTATCGACATTGGCGGAGGAACAAAGACGACGTCTGGGGTTTTGGTTCGTGATGGATGACACGATAACTTGACGTACAGGGAATAAACACATGCCCGGCCATCCATACATTGATGCTTTACGTGACGCATATATATATACTCAATATAAGCAAAATCATGGCCACTGTACCAGCCTCAGAAGAATAAATCTATATACCGCCATGCTTATGTACGCTACTATTTTTCATACTGGGTCATATATTTATCAGCATACAGTAGTCATTGTTCATCTTGTTCCTGCCTGCTGCTTCCTTGTGGATGTCTCCACAATTAATAGATCACATTTACAACATTTGGTCATCATCCTTCCATATCGGACCATTGCGTGGTGACCATTTTTGACTCACACTCAATTGCAATCAGAGCAGTTACCTTGTCTATTCTGTATTCCTTTTGTTCACTTATTTCTGTTCTTGTCACAAGGCCATATCCTTTTTTTGAGATTTGCACTGAAAATACTTTCCATTCATCATCCCCCTTTTTTCTTCTGTGCAAAAGAAAAAAAGCTCAGAAGCTTATCAATTTGATCTTGAAAACGAGAGAGAGATAGGAGAAACTCGATTTTCTTCATTCCGCTGTCGCATTGCTTGTCTGAACTCCAAAAAGAACTAAGCAAACTTTTTGCGCTGCTTCTGCTTATTCACTGATTACCTTCTCACGCATATCGACCTTGAATCGCGGAGCAGCAACAATAGCTTCAGCGCAGAACCTCAATTGTGACTTTATACCAACTACGTCACACCCTTTTCTGACCGAAATCCCTCAATTCGCCCAAATCTTTTATCTTTATCTCCTTGCTTGCTTGCTTGTCCAAAGCGCCTCTTCCGCCCAGCGCAGCGTGACCTTGACTTCCTAGCATTCCAAGAATCCCGCTGCGACCGCTATAACCGAACTTTCTGTTCCTTGATCTGTTTTTCCCGCTTGCTCGTCATCGCATGTGACCCGTTCTCATCAGTCACGCCTCTTTCTTTTCCTCTCACAATATCTCAATCCCGACCTGACCATCACGACAAACGCGGCCCATTACTCCCACTGTGTCTCCGCCCCAAGAGAGACACAAGTCCCGATACAATCTGCACCGTGTCGCACATGCCGCCCTGCACCTGACTTGTCTGCATATCATAGGTCACCCACCCATCCCTCGACCTCCAGACACCAGACCGCCGCCGGCAGCAGACAACTTCCCGACCGACGTGCTTCTGCTTCTCCTCCACCGCCCGCTGTCGCTGCTCATTCTTCCTTCTGTAGGCAACCTTGATATTCTCATTAATTGCCATATCGTGGGAAACGGCTCGTCACTCCGGACACTCTATGTGTACATACGTATCTGACCAGAAACAGCAAGCCACTTTTGGTTGTCCTGTTGCAGATATTTTGGGCAGCGAGACGCACATAAATTTATTGGCTGGTAGCAGAGATAGAGAATCTCACCTGCTTAATCTATAATCTACCGATTTTCTTGGTTCCAGTCAGGCCAACTACGTGCAGGTTTCTTGTTTCCTATACCTCCGTAACAACAAAAAAAAAGTCTGCATTTCAGAAACTAAATTATATTCTCTTCATTTTCTATGAAAAGCTTCCAGTTACGTCACCATTATAACGGATAGCCTCAGCCAGAAACAAATTCGTGCTGCTGGCCTGCTTTTTTTTTCGTCATTTGGTTTCCTCACGATAGTCATTATTGGAACCAGTCCTCTCTATTCGCACTATCTAGAGGCTTATATAGGCGACTTTCTCTTTCATTTGTTCCAAATCTCTTTCCTCATTGTGTATTCTTATGCCAGGCTTTTGGCAGTGGTGTAGAGATTCTGTTCTGCCTGTAGATTAAAGAAGCAGCTTTGGTGAATCTATCTGCCTGACTGGGGCCCTATATTTGAACCTCCCCGCCCCAGACTCTCCCTTCCCTCTGGACTTGGCGCCTATTTTCCCGGCTTTTTGGATAATCATCAGGAGCATTATTAGCGGCAGAAGCGAGATCCGGATCGCCCTTCCAGACAACTTCCCGAGAGTCATCAAACTGTTTGCCTTTTTTTGTCTGTTCATATATCACAGATACACCATTACCCTTAATAAGGAGAGCTGGTGGCTGACGTCTGTCCAAGACGGCCGTGAAGTGATAAATCAGAGAGCCTAAGAATCCATAGTGACAGGCTCCACAATGTTTTCTGAATGTACGTCATAGACCACCCATCGTCCATTGCCCTCATCGACCCATCACACTCGACACCGCGTTTCGAGAAATTCGCTTTTCAACTCTTCACTATGTGACCCTAAGCTAACCATAATTTCGTTCTTTTCCCCAGACGCCTCAAGATTCTTGGCTCAAAGCCAAATCAAAGCCTCCACATTCGTCGGTCAAAACGACATAAACGGGCCCCCATCATCACGCCCCGGCTACGACCCATCGCGCTCCCGACAACCGCATCCCTCCCTCGTCGCCTCCCGCTCTAATAACCCCTATCAACAAAATAGCGGTACCGCCAGCAACTCGCGCTTCGGTTCCTTAGCTTTTGGCTCACGACTGGCTCAGGCGCAGGAGGCCCCGTTATTCCATAGTCATTATGAAGACTTTCAGGATGACGAGGATGACGATGATGACCGGGGAAGAGAGGCAGCGGATTTGTACGCGTTACAAAGGAGTAGGCGGGTGGCTGCGGCCAGTAAGCTGGCGGAGAGTATGGGGTCGGAGGGCAACGGTAGTACTGGATCGCTGGACCAGAGTCGTGGAGGTCGCTCATCATTTGCGGACGATTATGACGATGAGGAGGATAGCGATGAGTCGGAAGGGAGACCGGTGCCACGGTTTCAGAGCTCGTTTCGGAATACATTGGGGAATAGTTATCACGGGACAAGGTACAATCAACTACGACAAGACAAGGGAAAGGGAAAGGTGATTGATAAAGAAAGTGAGCCGGGTGACTCATATAGCCAAGACGGCTCCGTTAGAGACGGGCGTTTGGTTGATGTCGGGCTGGAGTCACAGGCGGCGGATGATGATCCGCCAGCATCTCTTATGGGGGATGAGCTGATGGATAGTAGCCCGGCACCGTTTCAGAGATTCCGGGATGACTCGGAACATCATCCGTTGTATAATGGACGGTCAGTCCGCTTTGGCGAGTCGGAATTGGACGAGTCCAGGACACAGGCTATCGTGGTGACGACGCCGGTGGAAGCGGAGCTATTCAAGCATGATCCGTTTTACGCTTGGCTCTATCTCATTATGCTGGCCAGTTTATTCTCAACATCGTTTCTCGTCTGGCTGCATACGTCGGCGCCCGATAGCTCGCACCCCATTGGTGATACTGTCTATACCACCCTCGAGGGCTCTCTTTACATGCTTGCCAGTGACACGATAATCGCCGTCATGGTTGCCCTCATCTGGCTTGCGGCCCTCCAGTCCTTTGTCCGTCCCACTGTCGTCCTCATTGTCGTTGGGATGCCGCTTATCTGCGTTTCCTTCTTCATGTACCCCTTCATCTCCAGCTTCCACGGCCGCGGCGGTGTCCAGGAGTCGGCCATGCGCTGGGCGTCGGGTGTTCCGTTGGCGGTTGCTGCCATCTGGGTGTACTGTGTTTACAAGGGGCGCAACTCGATTCGCCAGGCGATAGAAATCCTGGAGTTTTCGGCGAGTATCCTCAAAGTCAACTCGGCCCTGGTCCTCGTCGGCGTCGGCAGCTTGGCGGCCATTGTCGTGTGGACATGGCTCTGGATTAGCATGTTTGCACGCGTCTTCCTTGATGGCTACATGTCTGTCTCCAAGGCCCAGTGGATTATTAAGGCTTCTACTTGGTGGTTAGGCGCTTGGTTTGTTTTTATGTACATGTGGACGGTGTCAATTATCAACGAGACGCACCGGGCTGCGTCAGCGGCAACAGTGTCGCAGTGGTATTTCCATCGGAATACGGTACCGGTTACCCCGTCAGCGGACGTCGTGCATGCGGCGGTCAATCATGCATTGACGGTCAACTTTGGCACAATCTGCTTCTCGACGCTACTGGCAAGGTTGATCCGGTTGCCCATTCTGGTGCTGCCGGCGAGAATCTCGAGGGTCATTCAGTCGTTTATTAACATGCTGATGCCAACGTCCATCGTTGCACTGACGAACCCTCTGACGATTACATATGCTGGGATCCACTCGCAGCCTCTCATCATGTCGGCAAGGGGCCTGTCGTCGATGGAGTTTTTGGGCCCGCAGACGCCGACGATTACTTTGACACCGAGGGTCTTTTCTACGCGGAGTTCCGAGCGCTTCTCGTCGCTGGTGCCCTACCGTCTCGCCAAACTGCTGCTCCACGCTACCCGATTCGTCATGGCTATTGCCATGGGTTTTGCAGGCTGGGTTGTCACGGCCCGGCAACTAGCAATTGAGAAGCCCGACGGCGGCATGCTCAAGGGTTCTCTGTATGCGTACATTGTGGGCCTGGTGGCATCGTTCATTGGGTACTCGGTTATGGGCGCGATGGAGAGTATCTTGGGGAACATTGTGGATGCGGTGGCGGTTTGCTACGGGAGTGAGAGGCGGATGCAGAATGGGGTAGGGGCCTATTGTATGGAGGCGGCCCATTTGTTTGGGGGGAGACGGAGGGGAGAAGATGATTATCCGTGAGTTGGAGGAGGTATCTCGTTCTATGGTGAACTGGTAGGTCGGTGTGGGGGTGAGCAGACAGCATTGGTTTCTTTTGTGGGCGTTTTCATTTGTCTTTTGTTGAATATACATCTTGAATATTGTCTACTTTGCACGCATCCCATGAAAAAAAGTGGCACGTGATTAGATGTCTGTTAGTGCTTACAAGGGTACAACCCTGACTACCGTCTGCGGTAAGATTGGTTGACATGGTGATGTCAATGGAATCCCGCAGATTTACAAAGGGTAAACTGATCCTCCATGGAATTGTCTTGGCGCCGCCCATCCCGATGCGGTCTGGAGAGGTTCCTGCAGACGGGGCTGAATTGGGTAATTCTGTTTGGTTTCTTTTTTGGATATATATACAACAGAAACTTGAAGAATCTAGGTGGGGGAAGAGAAAGAGAAGAGCAGAAGGAAGAGGATGCAAACGAAGGGTAGAGTGGGCGCCTGGGGTGGCGGAGTACATGAGGGTAACCGGGGGTGCAGTGACGATAAATGTATGAGTGTAGTGAGAGGGTCTGGTGATGATGGGTGGATGACGAAGATAAATATATAAAGGGTGAAAGGTTCTCGTAGTTTTTAATTGCGACAATTATTTTTTTTCTGCCAGGTTTACTCAGATTCTTTTGGCCTTTGGCCTTTTACCCTTTGTCGTCGACCACAACTAGCAACTGCTAAATATCCATAATCCATCTTGGCTAAACCTTGTTTCGAAATACTTGCTTGGTAGTTACCCCGCCTATCTGGGGCATTGAGCATTAACGGATTATTGTCCCATCTTGCATTTTGCGACGGTTTCATACTTTTCTTCATTCAAGCTTCTTTTATTCTCTCTCTGACTTTTTTTATCCTGATTGCATTCTGATATCAGAGATTTTGTCATCTTTTCATTGTGAAAACAAGATCAGAAACAACACTGAATCAATATCCCGAATCATGGCCAACTACGCACCTCCTCCGGGCCCTCCGCCCCCACAGGCCCCCGAAGTCCCACCCGGCTGGACCACCCGCTGGAACGAACAATACAAGCAATGGTAATTCCCCTTCCCACTCATATTTCTCCTTTAATACAACTCTAACTTACTGACTCACTCCCCCAGGTTCTACGTCAATCTCCACACCAAGCAATCCCAATGGGAAAAGCCCACCGCCCCCGCCTACCCTCCCAACGACGCCCCACCCCCCGGCCCCCCTCCCGGCTACGCCCCGTCGCCCAACCCCGCCTACAACAGCCACCCCGTTGACTCCAAGAATCCCTACGACGCCATGCCCACATACCCCCACGCTCACAACGCCTCCTCGTCCTCTGCCTCCTGGAAAGCCCAGGAGGAAGCCGACGCCGAGATGGCGCGGAGATTACAAGAGGAAGAGAACGCCCGGGGCTCCGCTTGGCACACGCCATACCCTGGGGCCCCGGCATCGTCGTCGGCATCCTCGGCACATGGGGTGAACTCTAATTACGGGGCCAATCCCAATTATGGAGGGAACCCCAATTATGACGGGAGTCCTAATCCGGCTCCCGAGTACAGTACGCCACTGCAATCGCAATACTCGGAGCACAACAAGGGGTACGGATCAATGCTCGGTGGGGCCACCGGAGGCGCCGCGCTGGCATCGGCAATAGGTGGCGGCCAGAAAAAGTCAGGCGGTGGATTCCTGGGGAAGATCCTGGGCAAGGCCTCCGGCAAGCATTCGGGCGGCCACGGGTATCCGCAACAACAATACGGCGGCAGCTACGGCGGCGGTGGCTACGGCGGCGGATACGCAGCGGCCCCGCCGAAGAAGTCGAGCAATATGGGTGGAATGATGGGGGGTGCGGCGTTGGGGTTGGGTGCGGGGCTGCTCGGGGGTGCCTTGATTGAGGGGGCGGTAGACCATGCGGAGATGGATGCGTATCGGGATGGGTATCAGGATGCACAGTATGATGATGGTGGATTTGGCGGAGGGGGGTTTGATGATGGAGGGTTTGACGGCGGGGATTTTGGGGGTGATTTTTAATGGGTTGACCGGATCGGAGGGATCCTGCCTTTTTGCGTTGACTTTTAATGTTTTTTTTTTGGTTATATCCATTGTAATTTTTGATGATTTCATTGAAATTATTCTTTTTGTCGTGTCTTGTACTTTGACTTTTTTGTTTGTGTGGGTGCCCCGTGTTGTCCCGAAACTAACACTTTGTCAACTACCCGTAGACCGTCGCAACGACTGGAACAACGATGCCTTGGAATATGACCGTGACAACGACAACGACGGATGGGACAGTGGTTTCGGGTTCGATGATGATAATGGTGGTTGGGATGGAGGGGATGACGGTGGGTTTGGTGACGGAGGATTTGGTGACGGAGGAGACTTTGATAGTGGTGGGGATTGGTAGGTCTAGGACCAGATTTGGACCTATCGTCTGTCCACTACTGGGACTTGCATTTCAGCCCATGAAGTTTATCAAGACTCGTACATCACAAATCCACTAATATGCACATAGGATAGCCTCCCACGAAAAAAAACCAATAAACAAACATCGTCTATTACCCTCTATAACCTCTGTTCTCTCTCCGTGTCTTTACATCTGCTTTCTCCAGATACACCGTTTACCTTCGGACACCCCCCGACTGCGCAGTCTCCCCTTTCTTCTTATCAGCCCCCGCCAAATACGCCGCCATATCGAAGTTGGCCCCGGGCGCCGCCCGCTTCTCCCCACCACCGTTGAGAGCGCCGAGGATGCCCTTTTTCTGCGATTCTTCAAACTCGGCGCGGAGCTCGGGGTCCACTAGTGTTCTGTTAGAGATGTAATCTCGTAGATAATGCAGAGATAACAAGAAAATAAACTTACTGTTGTCCATCAGCCAGGGCATGCCCATGAACATGATGAGCGAGACGCCGGCCATGAGGATCATGGGGTTCTTGAACAGGGACAGGACAGAGACTGTATTTTCTCGTTAGCATTCACATCCATCTAGCTTCCAACATCATCCGACTACTCACACTTTGGCCTCTCTACAAACCAATCCCTTTCCCCCAAAACCCTCATCTCCACCACTCTCCCATCCCCCCCTACCACCACAACTTCCCCCTTATTCCCCCAATCCCCCCCCCTAAACGTCTCCCACGCCCCCACCACCGTCCCCTCACCATCCCCCCCAACATCCAACCTCACCGCCGCAAACCCATGCGTCGGACAAAACACATCCACCAAATACGACCCCGCGGGGACCCCCGGGAACTCAAAGGTGTTCCGGACGGTCAGCGGTTGCTCGAGGCGGAGGCCAGGGGCACTGAGGATGGCGCGGGTGGAGGGGGGGAGGAAGGAGGGGTTGGGGAGAATGGGGGAAGCGGGGATGGTGAGGATTATGGGGGGCGGGGGGGCGGAGGAGGGGACGGAAGAAGCGACGGACGTGGTCTCAGAGGAGGATGAGGAAGTAGACAATTGATCGGTCGTTGCGGTGGCGATTGTCACGAGGACGGTGATTAAAAAGGTTGATATTCTCATTTTGGTCATAGGTTGTTGCGAGATGACTGGATCTGGTCGCAATGATGGTTATGTGGTTGAAGACGGGTCATTGATGTCATATCGCAATGCAATTAGCTCCTATGTACGATTGATAGGTGGCATATCACATTGCAACTTAAAAGCGGGGACCAATAAGACATTAAGGTTATACGAACCCTAGTCAACTACTCAAAATCAAGAAGCAAAACACATAATAGCAAGTAAACCAAGATTCAAAGTAAACTCATTATATAATAATCGTACAGATCAAAAACCTCTACAGGTCTAGATATCAAGAAATCAAACAAAAATCCCAACCCAAACCCAAACTCCTAACCCAAGATTTTCTTTTACCCACCAACCGCTTACTCCTTCAGCGCCGCCTTGAACGCCTGCTCGAAATCAGCAATGATATCATCAATGTGCTCCGTCCCCACCGAAATCCGAATAAGATCCTCTGACACCCCCGATACAATCTTCTCCTCGTCTGACAACTGCTCGTGCGTCGTCGTCCACGGATGAATCGCCAGCGTCTTTGAGTCGCCCACGTTGGCCAGGTTCGAGATGATCTTAAAGTTATCGACAACGGCAGACCCCGCCGAGCCACCGCCTTTGACACCAAAGGACAAAACACCACCGAAGCCGCGGGGCAGATACTTCTTGGCGCGCTCGTGATACAGGTGGGATTCCAGCCCGGGATACGACACCCACGAGACCGCCGGGGATTTCTCCAGGTACCTCGCGAGCGCCAGGGCATTCTGCGCATGCCGTTCACCTCTGAGCGACAACGTCTCGAGACCCAACAGCAACTGCTGCGCGGCAAATGGGTTCTGGCAGGCACCGAGATCACGCATGGTTTCGACGCGGGCGCGCAGGATGAAGGCAAGGTTGCCAAAGGTTTCCCAGAACTTGAGGCCGTGGTAGCCCTCAGAGGGGTTCACCATGTCGGGGAAGCGGTCAGCGTGGGCACCCCAGTTGAATTTGCCCGAGTCGACGATGACGCCGCCGATGGTGGTGCCGTGGCCGCCGATCCATTTGGTGGCGGAGTGGACGACGATGTCGATGCCGTGGGCGATGGGTTGGCAGAAGAAGCCGCCGGCGCCAAAGGTGTTGTCGGCCTAGTTTGTAGAAAGGGCGTCTGTTAGTTTTTGTGGTTGTGGGAAACAGATAGTTGAAGATTAGAGAGAAAAAAAAACTCACAATTACGGGCACACCCTTGGCGTGGGCAGCCTTAGCAATGGCCTCGAAATCGGGCACATTGTATGCCGGGTTTCCAATCGACTCAATATACACAGCCTTGGTCTTCTCGTTAATGGCCGCCGCCAGAGCCTCGGGGTCATCCCCCTTGACAAACTTGGTGGTGATACCGAAGCGGGGAAGGAGAACCTTGAGCTGGTTGTAGGTGCCACCATAGAGGTTGGAGGTGGAGACGATGTTGTCGCCGGCCTGGGCCAGGGTGGTGAGGGCGATGAACTGGGCAGCCTGGCCAGAGGCGGTGGCGAGAGCGGCAGCGCCGCCCTCAAGGGCCACCATGCGCTTCTCGAAGACATCGATGGTGGGCTGGTTATAAAAATAGATAGTCAGTATCTAGAAGTGTTGTTTTCGACGGAGTTTCCGGAGCAGTTGGCCGATCAGAGGAGAGATCAGAGTGTGAGTGAGATGACACAAAGAGAACGTACATTCATGATGCGGGAGTAGATGTTGCCAAACTCCTTGAGGCCGAAGAGCCGGGCGCCGTGCGCCGAGTCCTTGAAGACATAGGAAGAGGTGGCGTAGATGGGGACGGCCCGGGACCCGGTAGTGGGGTCGACCTCTTGACCGGCGTGCAGTTGCAGAGTCTCGAATTTTTGGTTGGACATTTTATGGGGGAAAGAATGGGTATGTGGATTATGATGGAAACAAGAACAAAAGAAGACATGAAAATTGAGCTACGGAAATCTTGATCTATTTAAATCTCTCCTTCTTTCTCCGTCTCTCTCTAAAAGTACTCTTAAGGGAAAAAAAAGGGCCTCTTTCCCTATTTCTCTCCTTCCCTCATTTAATATTCCACTATTACTTTTTTTTCTTGTTGCTGCCTTTTTGGGTCCAATGTAAGTCGAGATAAGTGGAGACCCTAGAGAGCACGCCATAGCTGAGGGCTTGCTCGATGGTGAAAAATCGGAGGACGCTTGCAAATGGCGACATGAGGTCTGTCGACAAGATGGATATCGCGAATTATGGATGATTTATGGCGTGAGGAAGATGGGGAAAAGGGGGAGCGAGAATGTGTGAGAGGAGAAGATGTATCATTCGGGTGACGCATCAAACAAGAGAGAGGATTGTGTATCTATGTCTAGGGTTTCCCTAACCCACACACTCATCCTCACTCAGAGCCTCGTAGACTCATTCCCATCTCACACACCCATCACCATCTCGTACGATAATGACCCTCGAATTTTTTTTCTTCTCTCCCCTTCAATTCCGACCCTCTCTCCGAAAACGGTCTCATCCAGTCACATCTCCTGCAAATAATATGTCTCTTTTGGTTCTCTGCCCCATACATAATCCATAACCTGATCGGCTTCAACCGGTTCGGGTCCTCTGGGGAATTTGGGAATTACTGGCGGTCGCGGGTCCGTCGCGATGAGCTCATCGCCCTGGTTCTGAGGTGGGGCAGAGTTGGCAAGGAGAACGATGGTGGATTGTTGTTGAATGTGGGGTATCGTAAGTTGGACTGAGATGGGTGGCGAATTCAAGTATATTTATATAAATTGATTTTATATAGAGCGGATGTCGTTGGTTGGTTGGTTTTCAAGTGCGTAAAAGTAAAGTAAATAGATTGCTAATGCATATTGAATGTAATAGTGAATGTCATGGTAGTCATTACGTCGTCAGAAAATAAAATGTTGTTTTTGTATCGTCGCAAGCCCCAGCCCAATCTCACTCATACTTGGCTCATCGGTGCTTGTTTTTGCTGCTGCTGCTGCTGCTTCTGCGCCATCATCGCACTCACTTTGTCCCTCTGCCCCCACCCAAAGACATCCCGCGACAAGAAAACCAACGTAACCGCCCACAAAGCAAACGAAATGCCCCCAGTCACCGCTGTCAGCTGCGCCGCCGTGCAAATTGACCCCAGGCAAAAGGACAACTGCGAGACAAAGACGGCCCAGGCAATGAAGCCGCCAAAATAGAATGAGGTGTTGAAGACCTCGAAGATGAGGGCAACGCCGGGGTAGAAAACTACGAGAAAGGGTTAGTCTAGGGTTTCACTTAGAGTTATATGTGAATGTGTGACATACTGTATGGGGCGACAAGAGGGACAATCTCAAGGTAGACCAAAGAACACAAGGAAAAACACGGCGCAAAGATGAGAAAGTTGATTTGACTGGGAGCGGCAAAGTCAGTTTCGTCATTATAGTGGTTGGCGACTGTAGATAAATAGTGTTAGCAAAGGCTTGAGCGTTGTGAAAAAGAAAAATAAGGGTTACGAACCTGTGATAGCAAGGATGAGGACGGCGACAACAAAGGCCGTTTGGAGAGCCCGGATGACGTATGAGGATACTCTGTCCATTTTAGAAATGTATATATATGTGTGTGAAGACAGTATGGAGAAGGAAAAACAAACTGTGATATAAAAGTCGTAGATAAGGAGTGACGAGAATGAAAGGGCAGGACCTGCCGACAGTATTAAACAACAATGTAAGGAACGACAATATTAACCTCTAAAGTCCAAAATCACACTAGAAAACAACAAACAAACATCACAAAAGCAGATTCCAGCCTCTATCTCCCAGATTGGACGTCCACTTAGTATATATACACTCTTTTTTTCCCCTCATATATCTCCCGATCGATAACATCAAACTCACCCCTTCTCATGCGGTTCCGATACGCATAAACCCCGCCCCTCCCCTCCCCCAGCGCGCGGCGGCGCACCGCCTCCCCATGAATCATTTACTTTTGTTGTCTTTCTTCTCATCTCTTCTTCTTTTCCTCTCTTCAGCCCGATAAACCTCGTCTCATCTTCATCGCATACCAACAAGCACTCATCCTATGAAACCGCACCGCAGAACATCTCCCTATCGGCAGAGTATCATCCGTCATCTTGAGATCGGCTGCAGTTTTAACGAGGGCGATCACGTTACAGGACAGCAGCCCTTGCCCTTTGGATGCTGTGACCAGGGGTTGAGAGGTGTATACATATCTGTGTAAATACATGACATTGGTATTTGGAATAATGGAAATACTCGGGGTTGAAACTGGTCTACAAGCAAGAAAGAAAGAGTTCACGGATGCTGTCAGGAATAAGGTTGGGGCACGGAAGTGGTGATCAGACGACCGAAGGACAGAAGCCGATGCGACGAGGGAAGGAGAGCACCGGAGCATGATGGAGAAAAGGGCTGATACGGGACGATACCACGGGTCATCAAGATTCCAGAGGCACAATGTATTTTTCTTGATTTTTTTTGTTTGCGATGATTAGATGGAATCTCAGATTTCAGGTTGTTTGTTCGTCTGGTCTGTGGGATAGCATTTTTACAGGCGTAGGCGGGATGCCATGCATATGGCTTTGGACTGGGGGGAGGGGAGCGACGATGTGAATAGTTGGCCAATCAGCGTGGCTCTTTTTACATGACATCTAAGCCAAATCTGACATTTGAACCCTAGAGTCAGAACCCTAGTGTCAGGAAGTCAACTCTAGAAACGGTCTGTAAGCGACATTGTTCCTTTTAGTGTTGGAGAAAAATTACTAGAAAAGGCAATGGGTAATTATAATCACATGCAAAATGTCTGAAAATCGTCACATGGAGAGTGAAATTGCAATAAAAACAATAAAAATAAATAACAATGATTTTTGATGCAATAACATGGAAGCAATCAGTTGCAGTGGTCACTAGTACGTAGCCCTTACAGGTACATGTATATTTCTCGTCCATCATCCATCACTCAAGAATATAGACAATGTCACTGGAGTTCAATCCCAGCCAAATGGCCAACCTCACTCAATTTCCAACTTCCCAGTCCATCTCCACCTTTCGTAAATACTCGTCACAACAAACCGAGCAAACTTCTTGATCTCCAACTCCCGCAACCCTAACCTCCAACTCCGTTCCCCACATTATTCTACGCTTTCCACCCACAAACACAAGGGAAGGATTGATGCCCCTTGTGGGGGGTAGGCTTTGACTTTTTGTGAGGATGAGAGATGGGCCGAGGCGCTAGGAAAGGGAGAAGGACCTCGGTCAGGAAGGGACAAAAGAATGGGGAAGGAGACAGACATTAATGAATATGATGATTGTTAATGAGTGAATATATATAGTTGTGTAGTTGGAGATGGCTGATGGCTACTCAACTAACAGTAGCCAATGAGGGCGAGATGACACTACAAGTAAATTTAAGTTCTCACTACTGAATAGTTAAACTCTAACTCCGCCCGTATAGGAGCGGGATTGGAGAACGCGCGATGTGACGGATTTGACAGCTAAGACATAGCTTTGAGCTAAAACAAACCCACAACCAACAACTTTATCCGTGACGATCCAAATCCAAATCCACCTATAGACAAACAAACCACTCACTCCCCATTCTCTGATTCCTCAACAGTCACTAATGCCCACGCAGCCCGATCAACCCCCTTGTGGCCTCTCTCACACAGACCTTCAACCAACACCCAACTATCAATTCTCTACTTAATCACGGTCAATCATTCCACACATTCAACACACAAACACGAAACGTCCTGCCGCCAAATCGCCAACCGCCATATCTCTTCCCTCTTACTTTTCTTCCTTCCCGCCCTGACCCCAAAGTCAAACCAAACACACCATTGTTCCTTCCCTTCCCTTTTTTGTTCTTTCTCTGCTTGTTTCGTGACTTCCCCTTGTTTCCCATGGAATCGTGAATTTCACTTTTTTTTTCTAAAAAGATTTTGTCTTTTTAGGGAAAGTACGGGCTCTTTCCGTGGTTGAACCAAGTTTGATACAACCATCTAGAAGCTAGAAATTCTTCGCGTTTCCCCCCCTTCTCTTCCTTTCTTTGTGTGTGTGTGTCACCATCACGGATTCTCTTGGCAGCGCCGTCACATCTTGACGATCCACCCACCGCTCCACACAATCTCTCCCTATCTCTCCTTTACTTCCCTCCAACAACAAAAATAGGCATGACCCCCGAAATCATCGCCTTCCGTAAGGACCTCGCCGCCACCCCGCCCGCCGGCAAACCCCACGGTGTCCCCCTCCCCAACTCCGGCTCGGCCACCCGCACCCCCACCTACCGCCACTGGCGCTTCGCCTCTCCCGAGACGCCCCTCCTCACCACCATTGACCCGGCCGTCAAGACGACCCATGACGTGTTTGTCGAGGCGGTGAAGCGGGCGCCGACACAGGGGGCTCTTGGGACGCGACCGTGGAATCGGGAGACGAGATCGTGGGAGAATAGTTATGCGTGGCAGACGTATGCTGAAGTGGCGGAGCGGCGGAAGAATTTGGGTGTTGGGTTGGTGGAGGTTATGCAGGCGGTGGGCATGGACCCGAGTAGCAAGTATGGTGTTGGCATCTGGTCGCAGAACCGCGCCGAGTGGCAGATTTCCGGTAAGTGTGTTTAGAAACACAACTTTGAAAACCTATTAACACAACCACAGAACTCGCCATCGTCTCACAGGCCCTCTACTCCGTCTCCCTTTACGAAACTCTCGGTCCCGAGACCTCGGAATACATCATCAACCATGCCGAGCTCCCCGTCCTCTTCTGTTCGCTCCCGCACATCCCCTCGCTCCTCTCTATTGCCGCCCGGGTCCCCTGCGTCAAAATCATCATCTCCCTCGACCCCCTCGAAACCGGTGAGCAATCCGACAACACCATGCTCTCCGTCCTCAACAATATTGCCGCCACTCACAACATCCGTATCTACTCCATGACCGACGTCGAGGCCATTGGCGTCCAATCGGGTCGCCCCATGCGTCCGCCACACCCCAACGATCTCGTCACCATCAACTACACCTCTGGCACCACGGGTGTCCCCAAGGGTGTGCTTCTCACCCATGCCAATGCTGTCGCGGCCATTTCCGCGGCCAGAGCTCCTGGGTACGTCAAGCCCAACGACACCCACATGTCCTATATGCCCCTTGCCCACATCTACGGCCGTCTTGCCGACAACACGGCCCTAGCCGAGAACGCGCGTGTCGGCTATTTCCGCGGGGACATTACCGGTCTCATCGACGACATGAAACTCCTGAAGCCCTCGGGCTTCATCTCTGTTCCCCGCCTCTACAACCGCTTCAACTCGGCCCTGCGCTCCGCAACTGTACAGGCGCCCGGGTTCAAGGGTGCACTGTCACGCAAGGCCGTCGAGGCCAAGAAATCGTCGATGAAGTTGCCCATCGGCCAGGCGCACAACCAACACTTCTTCTACGACCGCATCTGGACGCCCAAGGTGGCCGCGGCCCTCGGCTTGCAGCGGTGCACATACATGATTTCCGGGTCTGCGCAGTTGGACCCTGAGGTGCAGATGTTCCTGCGCGCGGCGTTGGGCAACAAGTTTGTGCAGGGGTACGGATTGACGGAGTCATATGCGGTGGCCACGTGCCAGTTCCAAGGGGACTTTAGCGCCGGGAACATTGGAGCGCCGACGCCGTGTGCCGAGGTTTGCCTGGAGTCGGTGCCCGATATGGAGTACCTGGTCACGGACAAGCCGTATCCGCGCGGCGAGCTGCTCCTGAGGGGCCCCGGGATCTTCAAGGGGTACCACAAGCTTCCCGAGGAAACAGCCAAGGTCCTGGATGCCGACGGGTGGTTCCATACCGGGGACATTGCCTCCGTAGACGAGCTTGGCCGCTTCAAGATTATTGATCGCAAGAAGAACGTGCTCAAGCTGGCCCAGGGCGAGTACATCTCGCCCGAGCGCATCGAAAATGTCTACATGGCGTCGACCCCACTGATCACGATTGCCTACGTACACGGGGACCCCCTGCAGTCTTCGCTCGTCGCAGTCATAGGCGTGGACCCGGCCACCTTTGCCCCGTTTGCCTCGCAGCACCTGAAGCGGTACATTGTCCCCGGGGACACGGCGGCAATCCAGGCGGCGTGCCGGGATCCGGTGGTGCGGAGGGAGTTCTTGAAGGTGCTGGATGTGATTGGGAAGAAGCACAAGTTTAATAGTTTTGAGATGGTAAGAAATGTGTGGTTAGAGGTGGAGCCGTTTACAGTGGCGAATGAGACGTTGACGCCGACGTTGAAGTTGAAGAGGGTGCAGGCGGGGAGGGCGTACAAGGAGGTGATTGAAGGGATGTATAGGGAGGTGGCAGAGATGGGGGAGAAGGCGAAGTTGTAAGTGGGGCGGAGAGTTGTATGTGTAACAGACACACTTTGAGCGTGAGATGTAGATTTTATTCTATTCCATGATTTTCTCTTTCTTTGATAATATCAGCATGTTTGGAGTGTCCGTGTATATTATATATGTATGTGTATATGGCTCCTGGCTCTATCCCAAATCTATATTCAATTAATTCATCATCAAAACAAATCATTCATGGTCGTATCTTCTTCCTCTTCCTTATCAACAATCTCCCCCTCACTCTCATACTCCACCCCCCAAACCCACTCTGTCACCCACCCCTCCCTCCTCGCCTGCTCCCTCACCTCCTCATCCCACTCGTCTTCTTTTTCCATCCTCTCCCCTCGTAAAAACCCCCGCTCCCTCACCGGAAACGTCTCCCGGACCCCCCGGAACACCGGCATTTCTCGCACTAAATCTCTAGGCTTCCGTGCGTATCCTTCCTTTAAAGGGCCTTCTGGATCCCCATCGATATGCGCCTCGAGATTATATAGGCCTGTCTCGGCATACAGGGGGCCCTGACCGGCGCCGATAAGCGGGTTGCTATCTATGATGATCTGCCCCCTTTCCACGGCTCTCCTTGCCCTCAGCACCCCTTCCATTATCGTCTCCTCTTCTTTCCTTCCGCTTCCCCAATCGCCATCATCACCAGGCCCCGGCCCCCCCACCTCTTCGTGTGGCACAAACGGAATCGGCCTCCGCAACCTCCTCACCCCCCCCCCCTCCTCCCTCACCATCCAGAAATCCCCCTTCCTCTCATCCCCCGCATCCCCCGTCACCAAAAAGACCCTCCCCGACGCATCCCCCACCACCAACCTCCGCCAATCCGCCGAAAATGCCCCCACCATCAGCGGCCCTGCCACCTCCAACAACACCCGCACAAACGGCTTCCGATTACGCACATTCCACACGCGCAGTGCCCCGTCGGAGCCTCCCGTGTACAGCCGGTCGGACGTGGACCCCCACAATGTGAAGCGGACGCCCGTATCGTCCTCTGCACGGTTGACGAGGGGTTCAACCGACGGGCCGTGCCGGAGGATGTGCACTGGGTGGTCACCCTGCGAGGTGTCCCATACGTAGACGCGGCCGTCTGTCGTCGCGGCCGTCACGTACGAGTAGAACGCGGAATTCGGCATGAGAGTAACTTCGTTGATGTCGGCCGAGTAGCAATCTAGCGTCTGCTTCAGGTGGTAGTCGCCACCGGTGCCATCCGGGTCCTCCATATACGACCACAAGCGCACCTGCGTCTTAACACGGGCCTCAGCATTCGTCGTCGCCGACGTCGCCACCGCAAACGTCATCTGCGTCGGATGCCACACAACCTCGAAAACATTCTGCGCCAGCGGGAAGTTGAGGTTGATTTGCTTGCCCGTCACCGCGTCCCAAATCTTGATGACGCCCGAGTTCGCCTTGGCCTCCGGGACCATCCCATCCAATCCCCAGACACTGCGCGGCGAGTACCCGACGAGCAAATGGTGTTTGCAGCCGGGGGCCTTTCCCCACTGCATTGTGGCGGGAAAATACCCCCACTTAGGATCTTCCTCTTGCTGTGTATCTGTCCCCGGGATCATAGCCCCTCCCTTGACGGCGCCGAAGCGATCGCCAAAGGAGCGAAAGGTACTCATATTCGGATCCTCAGGATCCAACTGGTATATCCTCACCGCCCGATCTGGAGCATCCACTCCCGTCGCCACAAACTCGCCATTCGGCAACACAAAATTCACATGCCCCTCATGCCCCCACGTCGCCAGACACTGCATGTCCCTCCCCTGTCGATCCACCTTCCACACCTTGACAGTCCGGTCAAAGGACGACGTATACGCCAGACCGGTCACAGGGTCATGCGCCGAGGCCACAACGGACGAATAGAGCCATGGATCCTGACTCTCGCGCATTGCCTGCGTGGAATTCTCTCCCTTATCCACCATGGGCCGGGGAACCCGGTGATCGGGGAATGCCTTGAGTGTCCTATGTCGAAAGGATCCAAGCAACAGGTTCCCGGGCCGGTTGTATTGCTGGTTGTGCGAGTCTGAGTGCGTCGTTGTCCCGCAGATAAAGGCCTCGGGAGACACCCAGGAAATGGTGGCAATGTCCCCGGCACAGTTGGACCATTCTTGGCGGATGGCGAGGTTGTCTTCTAGCAAGGTAGCTGTGCGCATTTTGGCGTTGACATATCTCGGATACTTACCCACAGATCTCATGCCGGAGACTTCCCGGTACATCCGGAGCATCGCCAGCTGCACACTTCGGCCCACCTCACCATTGCTCTCGTCTCTCTCCACGCTCAGGATCTGAGGATGATGCTGATTCGTATGCCGACTGTTGACATCTGTCAGAAAGTTGTAGATATCCATATACGACCGATGTTTCAATATATCCTTTCCCTTCAACTCAGACAAATCCAAAATACATTCGGGCCTCCGGTGGATGATCCTCAGCAGCTCTCGCACCTTACTAGACGGCGGGTTCTTAAAGTTAACGAACCGCCGCGCATAACGCAGCAAGTAGTCAGTCTCTCCCTCCGAGAAATCCACATGGAACCTCGCAGGCCCCGGAAGCTCCCTTATCGCCGCCGGTTCTAGTTCTCCCGCCAATTTCTGGAGAAATGCCTCTCGATCCTTTTTAACGAGATATGGCCGTGTCCCTGCGTCATCCCACTGAGACCCTTTCTCCACTTGGTCTGGGTCTACCTCCGGCACTGGTCGTCCGGGTTTCCTCACGGGACTCCCCGACCGCCAAACGCCTGCTTTTCTCATGCCGTCGCTTTTCCTCTGGGTGGCATCAGTCCCGTCATCGACATCGATATACCGGATCTTTTCCTGTATATCCAACGCCGGTTCCGGGTCCGTGTTTTCCCCGCCTCTCTCGCGCTCCTCCACGATATTCCCTGGTAATCCTCCCACTGCACTCACGCCCCTCACACTGGCTAGCGATGATAGCGCTAGACTTTCCAGTGTGTCTTGTATCGTGATATCTCCCGACGTAAAGTCTCCAGAACTATCTTGAAAGAAAAGCTCCTGGCTCTGTTGTTGTGGATATTGCTGCTGAAATGTCGCAGAGCCGGGATTCAAGTGGGCATTCGAGGTAGCGTTGGTCGCCAGTAAGTCGGAGTCAAAAGGATGAAGAATCTGGTCATCTTCATACCACAGCATGTCGAATTCGACGGCATTTGGTGGCAGGTAGGCCTAGACAAGGGGCAATTCGATCATTATTAGCAATGCGATGGATATTCGGATGAGGCAAGACATTGTCGGAAGAGAACGACAGAAACAACAATAGAAAAATACATACCCAGTCTTGCGGCTTGTGCCGTTTTATTGGCCGGTCGTGGCGACTTTCCCCGTACGTCTCCATCTTCACATCATCGGAAAACACATGGCCCTCACTCGGCACCGGCGGGGAAAAGGTCATGAGGTCACTGTGATTGTGTGCATGGTGATCGTTTTGATGGTGATGTCGTGAATGGTTGTGTAGGTCCGGTTGTTGTTGTGGTTGTGGTTGAGCCTTGCGGTTGTGTTGGTTATCGTTTGTGCTATGTTGTAGCAAGTCCTGTGGTACCCATCGACTTGACGGGGTGTCGCGTGTTACCGGCGGCGGTACCTGCATGAGCAAATGCGGGTGTGTCTGCGCCTGCGTCGAACCCCACTGAAAATTACGATTACTATTATTACCCAAAGAATTGCCGAAAACACCCCGATTGCGCTGCCTGATTTCAGTATCCAACTCTTCTTCAGTCAAGTTAATAACCACCGAAGAACTGTGCTGATGCTGATGCTGATGCTGATGCTGATGCTGATGCTGATGCTGATGCTGATGCTGTTGTTGGTGTTGCTGTTGTGAAGCCAGAGCCAAGGCAAACCGTGATGTCATTTCTGCTACTGGCTCAACCTTCTTTTTTCCTTCTCTTTCTCTCTTCTTCTCTCCTTCAGGCTCAGGGCTGCAGCAGTGGGCAATGGCGTTGTAGCTGCAACTGTCGCTGTTGCTGTTGATGGGTACCAGTGGTGCTCTCTAATGACGCTGACGCGCCTATCAACATCTTTAGCCAGTGGTATGCCAGAGGTGGTCCAGCATGGGATTTAGCATCTAGCCAGATACTGCTGCCAGTGTTGCTGAACTGAATGACCTGGCTACTGAAGCTTATCTGTTCTCTTTTCTTCTTGAGACCAAAAAGTATGAGATAAGGCTCTAAGTGATTAGAGAGACAAGACAAAAAGAGACAAAAAGAGACAAAAATAATGTAGTGTGGTATCCAAGTATAATTTGCATGTGATTGTGGGCTGAGGTTTTGCAGAAGTCGAGAAAAAAACAAAACTACCAAAAGCTATGAACTAAAGAAACACAAAGAACCCCTAGCTTCCCTGGTTGCTGACTAATATTAGATTAATGGCTTTGTCAGGGTTCTCCAACTTACCTAAGCATTCTCCCCTTCCTTCATCAAGGGGTCAGACCCACATTTTGCTTCATTGGGTATTTTGTATAGAAAGTGGATATAATACTTTCTAATATTCTAACATGATCACGTACACAAAGCAAGACGTCATTATCAACCATCCTAACAACTCACAAAATGCATCAAACAACAGGTTCATTCAAAAAGAGCCACCTTAGAGCTTCACTTTCATACACTTGATCACTCAAAGAAACTAAATCCGACCAATATGCACTATGCCTTGCTTCATGCACATGTACTGAAAAGCAAAAATTATCATATAGACGAAAACCATGAATTATAACTTCAACTAATTATATCTCCAAAACCAGTGATAATCCTATAGCCATCACTTTATTCTAACCAAATCCAGAATGAAAGATACCCCAAAACGCCAAGCTACCCAAAAGTGACTTATGCAACAAAAATCATTACCACAAACCAGCAAGAATCAGCCAAAACTGACTTCTGTACAACACAAAAAGAACTAAGACCAGACCTTTTTTTTTTTTTTTTCAGAGAAACTTCGTTATACACAAATAGTGCTGTTCACTCCACATCTAATAGTTGGCACCATAGTCAAACCCTTGGCCGAACTGTTGCGGAGTGTCAAAGTCCCTCCTCGGTCTCCCCCTTTCACGGAATCCTCCTCTGCCCCGGCCACCCCGAGACGACCCATCATGCCCCCCACGGCCCCCTCTGGCTGCAAAGGCCTGCGGCGCACTAGGAGCAGTCGGCGGGGTCGTTTTGTTCCCTCTCTGTGGGCCAGTAGGGGCAGTAGGAGGAACCTGGGACCCAAGCACGGCACTATTGGTGACCGCCTGCGGCGCAGTCGGGGCTGAAGGCGGAGGCTGGTTGGCGGCAGGACGGACACCGGCCATCTCGCTTCTGGTAGACCGAGGGCCAAAGGAACCACCGCGGTCAGTCTGTATCCGGCGGGAGATGGCCTTGGAAGAGACACCAGCACCAATCTCAATATCGGGCTCCTCTACACACATACTCGACGTGATTTCCTTGTCACCGCACCCGCCGAATTGCGCAGTGTGCATCCACTTGACATCAGCTTCCGTCAAAGAAGAGATGGGAATCACTGAGACACCCGTGTTGTAGTCGCTGCAGTCACGAGGGCCAAAACCGACACCCCATCTGGTACGCAGGCCATAGTGAGCAAACTCGGGGCTCTTCATCTGCTCCACAGCACGAGCGGCCGTATCCCGGTAAAACATCTTCACGAAGGCGTGGCGCTTGTCTTTGTTAACAATGCAAGACTGAACCTCGCCGAACTGCGCAAAGATATCGTACAGCTCCTGCTCCGAGTAGTTGACACCACCAATGAACAACGTCCGGCTGAGAACCCGGATGTGGTTCTGAGGAATGGTGGGGTCATACTCAATGTATTTGGGTCTAATTTCAACATTGGATGAGGGGCCGTTGGGCGCCGGACTACGCTCACGGTAGTCACTCTTGTGGCCGTTGCGATTGTCATGCCCATTCCGACCAGAGGGAGATCTCGAACGATCTCTGCCCCGCTTCGGGGGAGACCGGCCAAAATCCCGGTCAGCCTGGGGCCTAGTAGGCGGTTGTCTTTCGGAAAATTGGGGAAACTGAGGCTTCGTGTCGGGCTGAGGCGCCACCGGAGCGGCAGTGTTACTCAGAGCAAGAGTCTGGAGAATGGCTGTAAGGGCCGGGGTCATGGCACCGCCACTCTGGAAGAGCGGATTGCTCATCAGAGTCGCCAAAGCCGCCGCCTGAGCAGGTTGCAAAGCGGCCAGAGGGTTGGTGGGAGTAGCAGTTGGAGCAGGGGTAGGAGCTGGCGTAGGTGTAGGCGCAGCGGCTGGCTGAGGCAGGATCGGGGGGAGACCATGAATGGAGGCCGGAGGGATAGCCGGTAGGCTAGAAGCCGGTGCCGGCAAAGTAGAATAGCTGCTGGCGGATGTGGTTGTAGGTTGAGAAACGAACGGTCTGTGGGAAGTGTAGCCATTGGACTGGTTGTTGTTGTTGTTCCCATTATAGTACCCATTGTAGACCGGAGCAGCGGGAACCGGAGGACGTGGCGGAACCTGGTTGTGTCCGTTAAAGTTGGGAGGAGTTACAGATGACGCTGGTGTAGGAGTCTGGGAGGTCGCACTGCTCGCAATAGCCGATAGTCTACCGAGGATGGAGGCAACAGAGTCAGCCGCCGGTTGAGCCGGCTTGACAGGTTGTTGCGCTGGAGGAGCATGGGTTACGGATGGGTTTATAGCGCTAGGAGTCACATTGTTCGATGGAGGAGCGCTCGGGACGTGAGAAGGCACACCATTAACTAGACCGGGAGGAGGAGATCCAGCAGGAGTAGTAGATCGACCGTTAGCTACAAAGTACACAGAAAAAAAAATGGTTAGTCAGCAAGTTCAGCGGTATTTTGCATACGGCAAAACAGAGCATATATAGCAACACCATGCAGGCAATCTGCATGTCAGCGTTACAATGACCAGGGCCTAGATTATGGCATCGCATCCACAGTTTAGAGTAAAACATCTACGATGTGTCGATTACCCCCACAAAACATGGCCTGGAGCCCACAGTTACGATGATGCCGACAAAGCAGCCATGATACAAAGGAATTATTAGACTTACTAGCTGCTGGAGGAGCAGAAACCAACTCAAGTTCTCTGATGAAGTTTTGAACCATCTCGGCCGGAAGAACTTGGGAACGTTCCCAAATCATCACCAAGCGCTTAAGTTTCTCCCGGTGTTCAGCGGGGCACACACGGATCGTGTCGATTACGAGGAGCTCAATGATATCGCGGATACGGGCAATACCAGCAGCATAGGTGCCGTGCTCATCGGCACTGCCAACTTCGAGCTGGCCAGACTTCTTGGCCTGTTCAATCCATTTCCGGAATACTGAGTCGATGATGTAGATAGCACCAAGCTTGTGAGTAGTAGGCGCACGCTTAAGATATCTCGCCAAAGCCGAGACAACAACTGATTCAGACTATGCATGGGGGAGAGTCCGATGTTAGTAAATTATGTTGCAAATCCAACAAGCTGCTGGTACTATAAAACATTATGGAATACTGCTACTTACGGCGACGTGCTCAAGGGCAATGTTGGTGATGGCTTCAACGGGCCCGCGCTGGGCGCCAGGGGGCTTCGAGTTCTGGAGGATGTTGAAGTACTGGTCCAAATCGGACGCTACTGAAGACGTCATGATGGGCGATATGTATATATGTGTGTTTGAGGAAAATGGGGGGGGGTTCTATATGGTAGTGAACCTTAATCTACGAGGTTCAAACTGAAGTGATGTTAGGCCTGACGATCCACACAATCAATAAGGGCACCGCAGATATACACGCTTCCCGTGTAATATGACGGGCACCGACTCGCAAGCCGCTGGATCTCTTCCGCTTTCAAGTATACTAGCAAACGAAATAGTGGGGCCGCAATGCCAGACCATACACACAAGATGCGCGGCGATGCGAGCGAAAACAAACAAGATGGTCTTACTGGGTCAAACAGACGTCGCTACTGCTGAGGCTCAACCGTTCGCAGTCTACACAGTCCGTCGTCGGCCTCACAATGTGGAGCAGTGGTCGGTCAGTCGGTGATGTAGATAATCACACGATACGACTTGACACTTACAGCACTGAAAGACGAAAATGCTGCACTATTCCGTCACGAACAAACGCCCGAGGCTGGTTCGTCTACTCAAAGTTCAGATACGTACGTCGCGAATGCGAATAGATACAGACGCCGTCGATATACACAGTCCGTTTCCAGAAATATACGCCGGATCTGTTGCTACTTTGAAATAAATGCTCCTCGCAGATGCTGAGACCGGAGAAGTAGTTCACTGCCTGCAAATACACGGAACAGCGAGGTCGCTGATGAAATCTTGTGGTGATGGACAAGCACACAGGACGCGTCGCGCCGATTTACTGGTCAAGTACGAATGAAGTGGTGGTGGGGAGACTTGTGACGTGTCGCTTCTGGTGTTGACTCAACACAGAACACAACAAAAAAAAATGTACAGCCGAATACGATACAGGTGGTCCTTTCACAATCACGATAGGACACTATCTCAATGAGAACAAATCACAAGTCTAAGAACTAGGCTGTAGACTTGGATATGATCTAATGAGAATTCACTGGAAAGCCAACGGAATATACAGAGAATATGAGTAAGGGGAGTTACAATGATCTTTCCAACGCTGGAAATGATCACAATAATGAGAACTCAAAAAATGCGAATGCCGCGAAGCAGATCGTCGGCAACCAATTACACGTTTTGAGTTTCAAGAGTGCGAGAATAAGTCGTAGAGTGGCTTGAATCCAAAGGATATGAAAGCCGCGATATCTATGATATTGTCGAACAGAGAAAAAGTGCGGGAGTCGTATATGATGAGGATGACTCGAGTTGTCGACGGTCAATCGTTGCCAATGTGCAGATGCAGATGATGAAAGAAAGAAAATTTCAGTGGCCGGGGCTATCTCTCACGCCGCCTTTTTAGAGAGGGCCTCTTTTGTGGATTGTTACAGGCTATGGTAAAAGTGGGTCTGCTACACTGCATGTTTTGAAACACGCACACAATTTGCGTGGCTATGCACTAAATAATAACCGATGTTTACCCTGTCAAAACACGTGACTCTCGAGCTAAGAGTTGGCTGCCAGCCAATAGGGTTATGTGTTTCTCGTTTTACAATCAGTTGGCTAATAATTGGCTAATCCATCAGGATTAGCCCCGGATTTCGGTTCAAAGCTGTTTGGAGCTTGGAATCACAACAATCCTCATTCTGGGGCGTTTCGGTAGTAAGTATGCTGACAATATACCCTTGACAGAGTAAATTTTATATATACCCATCACTTTTCAATATATCGCGTATAAGAACATGTCGATTTTGACAAGAAGTAAGGCACATTCATATTATTTATATACATGAATCAATCATCTGAACAACCCCAACTTGCCTTGACATTGGCAGTGATCAAAAGATCAGCATCCGCTTTCGCTCCCTGCCTCCACTCAGAACAAGGATGCCATCGTTGATTAACCTCGGCCAAGAGATGTCACTCCTTTGGAACGCTCTGTTCACACCCCCTCAAGGTCACACCCCTCCCTCTCAAGGTCACACCCCTCCCTCTCAAGGTCACACGCTTCCCACCACCAACGACAAGCAGCGCTTTGGTTTTATCCCTCATATTGACAGGAAAGAGAGAGGAAAGAGATTGAAAGAAGGATATGCATCGTCTATATAAAAACATATTCTCTAGAAACACTTGAAAGATACGCATCGGAGCGTGGGTGTGTAATGTAAGGCCAACATCGATGTCATATCAATAGTTCTCTAACATTAGCTGCCAGAAGCTTCATTTGTAGCCATACTCCCCCAACCAAGGACCTCATCGCTGCTTCATTCAGATCAGATAACCCCCTTCCGGGTCACCTGGGAGCTTCATAAGCTTCTCCAACTTTTTGTTTACTCTATTTGGAGGACACCAAGGATCTCTCTGATGTGTGGCTCTCACAGCCTTCCTACTTACAAACCGGCAATGAGCCTCAAACCTGCCATCTGGAATCTCGGAAACCGAACTTTGGATGGGGATGATCGGGTATAAAATAAAAATGACGGATACATTTGTTTTGCAATATATCTCGTTGCTTTTGGTCTATTGCAGCCGGATGAAAAATGGGCTTGGTCATGCACGTCTCCGTCCAGCCGAGACTATACAGTAGAAGTTTCTGTATCTGCAACTGGTTTTTATCACAGCTTCTGTCTTCTGCTCTCCTCAATATGTAGTATAATATGTTTACAAAGGGCTCACAGTTCTCTCTCAACTCAAGAGACAATAATTACAGCGTCAAATTGCCTTCTATGGTTATGAGACCAGGTCTTCCGTCCCGGTCCTCGTGATACACGTTCGTCCCCCCGCGTCAAAATCTCGGGTTTCGCGATGCACAAAGTCAGACACAAAGTATTGCTTTTCCTTGCCCACCAATGTGATATTATGCTTCTCTTCTTGATTCCTATTGTGGCAAACTTGACCTTGATGAACCTTTGTAAGCTCCACGCTCCGCTCCAGAAACAACGCACGGCACAGACCTCCGCCTAGAAGCCAAGTCTTTGGCATTTCGTGCTAGTCACATGGCTGCTTGTTTAGTCTGATTATTTAGTTTCCTTTGCAGCCGAAGAATCCGTTGCAATGCAGGAGTTGCGTTTCTATGTATTTAACATGTTACTTGTGGTTGGCCGTCTTGTCTCTTGTTTTCTCTCGCTGTAAATTTGTTATGTATATATCACAGTGATTGTCTAGCTCGGGCTCTTCTAATACCGGAGCTATATATGTCGTCTCTGCGATGGCAGGTCACATCAAGTGACGTTATGTTGCATACAGGAGAGGGGTGTCCTTGTCTATCCGAGGAACAGGAGTGTGATTATATCGTCATCATAGAAAACGAGACCTTTTTTTTTTTTCTTAAATGAGTTGATTGCGGTGATCTAGTGGTCCAGCACGCAAACTGACTAATTCCAATGTAAGTCAGCTCCAAATGATTACCATATTGTGCAAAACAAAAGGCACGAAATCAGTATGTTTCATAAATAGGAACTTATACAGACCTTTGGCCTAACTTCCACCCCTGTTTACCCACAGGGTTGACCTCCGGCCGAGGAGATGTGGGAGGGATTGATATTCCATTGGCTCCGTCAGTGTCAATATATTTTCTCAATTTACAGTTTCGTGGACTTCTGTCACGGGATTCTGTGACATTTGGTGACCAAACTTTGAGTCCCTCTTTTGTCTCGCCTGCCATATGATGTAGCATCCGGCGATTCGAGTGGCACTGAAGCTCCTGCATTTGGGATACACTGGGCCCCTCTGTCAGATCATAGTTTACCAAACAAATAAATACAGAAACATCAATTGATTGCCTATTTCGAATGTTGCCTTTTTGTGTACAACAGTCGATTCTACCTGACGCTACCAATCAACCTCCGCTCAAACCATTTACTAAAGCTCTTCGCAGAGGAAGTGTGAGGAAGTGGGTTTATCGTCAAGGATGCTTGGCTCCCTGGTCATGGCGAGAGAAAGTATGGGAATACCGGGGGAGGCAAAGCTCTCGACTTTGCTAAGAATTCCTCGCATAGGGATAGGTCAAAAGTCCCCCCGCTTAACTTTCTTTTACGGATTCCCGGGTCTTCTCCGGGCTTGCCAGCCCTTCTGTAACTAACCAGCGAGCCACTATTTGCACTGGGTTTCTCAACGCTGTTTATTGGGATCGCCACTGGCTGGAATTTCGCCATCTGTTGTTTCACATATAAATTTTTTTTTGAAAAACGAAAATAAATTGTGATACAATTTGCCCGACAAATCATCAAATCAATGGTACAATGCCGTGTAAAAGCCATGTTATAGCCATTGACAGCGCAACCAAACCACTGCTAGGCTACACAACCGGTCAGACAACAGACTTCGACAAGTTGTTCTCTGTGAGCCTCAGGTTTCCATGACCCAGAGTCGTCTCGGGAGTGGGGGTATAGAAAATAGGCTAATAAAGAACTCAGTAGTTACCAGACAAGGCTAGAGAATTGGGGAAGAGGAAGGTAAGGTGGGTGTGTGAGCAGGGTGTGTTTCTTTGTTCTGTTGGTTATGCTAAAAATTTAGAGCTATGATATGCGAACTGCAAGGGTTAACGGTTATCAGCCTTCCACCCGTGAGCAATTGATTTTTTTTATTTGGTGGAGGCTCGTAAATTATGAAAATCTCAAAGGGTGTTTTGTTTGAGCCTCTGTATCTTTTTCTTTTTCCAAGATTTCTTCAAGTAGACAAAGAAACAATCTCCAATAAAAACTGCAAATTTCAGGAGAATTGAGTTTGTGAGCGAAAGACAAAAAAGTAAAGAGGGGTGCATCCAGACGTCCGGGGGGTGGTCACAGCGGGCCAGAGCTCGCGGCTGGTGTGGAGAACATGACCACTGACTGGATGGAGAATCGAAAAGTGGAGAACGTCATTTTCATTTTTTTTCTTTTCCTTTTTTTTTTCATTGGCCCTGCACCCATACAATTCAGCGGGCTCTTTTGCTGACGCCTACCAGTGACGTCGAGGTGCACTGAAATTTAGCATGAAAGGATGCTTCGATGACACCCAGCAACAACGCGCTTTTGTATAGTGTCGTGAAAAAAAAAAAAAAAAAGCGAAAAAGCATAATAATTTCGCCAGATAGAGTGGGAATGATGCTACCAATTGGTCCTCCTGTCTGATGAATATGGAATGAAATGATATGAGCGTGTGTGTGTTATCTGTGAAACTCATAGTGAGATTCAGAACACAATAAACGAATTATTGGCCATAGCAAGGAAGTTGGCACATATAAGCTTACACAATGAAGTCATCACCTACACTTTTTTTTTCCTTTCTCCAATTCGATAGATAGAGCGTCCTGATTGGCAGTTCCCGGAACGCCTTTCCGAAACCCAGATAGTCAATATTTGAATAACGCGAATCTACTTCATCATTATAAGCCCCTCTAAAGGAGTAAAGGAAGCTCTTATTCCCGTTTGTTCCTGGTCAAGCTATGCCACAGACGGCCATTCATGATGAATGATCTAGTCGTGTTGAGAGCCCGTGCCAGAAGAGGGGTGTGTAGTCTGATCATTGCCATTGTTCACTGGGTAGTGTACCACTCATGCTGAATTCATAGTTAATTGAGGGCCTCGTCAATGTCATTGTTGACTTGGCATTTACCGGTCATTCGGGTAAACGCTCAATTCGCCGGGTCGGACACAAAAATCGTCACAGAGAGGTACAAAGTTGCTTCTCATTAACATAGTAGTGACATGGAGACCAGGAGCACATGACTTCCAATAGAAGAAACCCAATGGTGACAATGTCAAAATGCAGCATGGGAAGCTTCCCTAGATGGAAAAGAGTCTGTTGGGAACATGGAGGAAGGGAAGGAAAGGGAAGGGAAGGGAAGAAGGGGGCGGGGCCAATAACAAACCCAGGTCCGACACAAGAAGCTACCCCCCACCCCCCCTTCCCCCCGATCTCCATTCCAATGGGCAAATTCCCGCCTGAGAATTACAGACCCCGGAGTTCCTGCTTAATTACGGTGCTCTGCTTTCGTCATATTTTTTGTGTACTTGCCTAGTTGGGTATCCTGCACCCTTTTCTTGTCGAACCTGAAGCTGTTATTCAAAACTTCGCTATCTGCTCTTCCATCCTTCTCTTTTCGACTTTCTTTCCTTTTTCCTCTTTCCCATTCTCCCCGCAAACCAAGCTCTTAATAGTTATTCTGGCTCATATTTCTTTGTAGTCTTTTCCATTTATCTCTGTCTCGGTTTCTTTTATATTCCCCCCACATCACATTACATTCACAATGGCTTCTGTCGCGCGGTTGAGCTCTTCTGCTCTGCGGTCCTCTGTCCGGAGCTCTGCCTTCAGAGCTGCTAATTTCAATACTGCCCGTTTCTACTCCGCCAAGACCCAGGTGTGTAGCTCTCCACTGACTAGAACCATTATTGGAGATCACGTTTGTACTGACTTTTGGCCTCGATGGCTGCCAATAGACTCTCAAGGAGCGCTTCGCTGAGATTCTTCCCGAGAAGATTGACCAGATCAAGACCCTCCGCAAGTGAGTATCCCCCGCGATATATTCCAAGTCTCTGCTCGAAAAAGCCGGTTAGACCCATGGAAAACCAGTATGTGCTAACCTGTGCCTCCACAATAGTGACCATGGCCACAAGGTTGTCGGCGAGGTCACTCTTGATCAAGTTTACGGTGGTGCCCGTGGTGTCAAGTGCCTTGTCTGGGAAGGTTCCGTTCTCGACCCTGAAGAGGGTATCCGCTTCCGCGGCAAGACTATTCCTGAGTGCCAGAAGCTTTTGCCCAAGGCTCCTGGTGGCAAGGAGCCCCTCCCCGAGGGTCTTTTCTGGCTGCTGTTGACTGGTGAGGTCCCCACTGAGCAACAGGTCCGTGACCTGTCCGCCGACTGGGCTTCCCGTTCCTCTCTCCCCAAATTTGTTGAGGATCTGATTGACCACTGCCCCAACGACCTTCACCCCATGGCTCAGCTTACCATTGCTGTTGCCGCTCTTGAGCACAACTCCGCTTTCGCCAAGGCCTACGCCAAGGGCATCAACAAGAAGGACTACTGGTCCTACACCTTCGAGGACTCCATGGACCTCATTGCCAAACTCCCCACCATTGCCTCTCGCATCTACCAGAACGTTTTCAAGGGCGGAAAGGTCGCTGAAGTCCAGCACGACAAGGATTACGCCTGGAACTTCGCCAACCAGCTCGGCTTCGCTAGCAACGAGAGCTTCATTGAGCTTCTCCGTCTGTATCTGACCATCCACACTGACCACGAAGGCGGTAACGTCTCTGCCCACACAACTCACCTTGTCGGCTCCGCTCTTTCTTCTCCCTTCCTGTCTCTGTCTGCCGGTCTGAATGGTCTGGCTGGTCCTCTCCACGGCCTGGCTAACCAGGAGGTTCTTCTGTGGCTCACCGAAATGAAGAAGTCTGTCGGTGACGATCTCTCCGATGGGAACATCACCAAGTATTTGTGGGATACCCTCAAGTCCGGCCGTGTCGTTCCCGGTTACGGCCACGCCGTCCTTCGCAAAACTGACCCCCGTTATACTGCTCAGCGCACCTTTGCCCAGCAGTACCTGCCTGATGACCCCATGTTCAAGCTTGTCTCCCAGGTCTACAAGATTGCCCCCGGTGTTCTAACCGAGCACGGCAAGACCAATAACCCCTACCCCAACGTCGACGCCCACTCTGGTGTTCTTCTGCAGCACTACGGTTTGACCGAGGCTAAGTACTACACCGTCCTGTTCGGTGTTTCTCGTGCCATTGGTGTCCTTCCCCAGCTCATCATTGACCGTGCTGTTGGTGCTCCCATTGAGCGGTAAGTTATCACCCCATTGAAACCCCCTATATCATGTGCCAAGTCATCATGTGCATTGTATTCCTCCCGACATCGCATACTAACTGCGGCTTTCCTCCTACAGTCCTAAGTCGTTCTCCACTGATAAGTGGGCCCAGCTTGTTGCCAAGCTGCCATAAATCACGACCGTCAGCATCTGATACCCCTCATCCAGGCGTTATCTCCCAACATCATGACGATATATGATTTATAACACGTTATAATGACACCACACTCTACCCCGATCGCTACCCCGTGGCTCGCCACGTACTATGTATGACTGGTTGAAGTGACGGTGGGTGCTTCTCCGACAACCGGTTCCTATTAAAATCATTTGTTTCAATACATATCTGCCGTCAACATTACAACCAGCCCTCAGCAGTCATTACCCCACAAAAGAGCTTTTAAAGAGTTCTGATTTGGTTGACCCAGGCATTCGAACCTGCGGCTCTGCTCACCATTACATATTATATTCATTGTCATGAACGCCGCTGTTGGGGTTCATCAAATTTCTTATACTCGTTTCCGCCACCAGTCTCGACCACGGTAGAGAATGCGGTTCCCAGCCCCGTTTGAGCGTTTGTTGTATGCCCTTGATTTTTTTTTTTTTTTGCTTTTTAGTATCTGGTTTTGTCTTTTTCTTGTTGCGCTTCAGGATGGCTGGGTTTATTGATATTCAATTATCAGATCGGAAGGATTCGTCATCCAAGATACGCCCTCGATGCATGCATGATGGACATTATGTAATTCACATCCTGAGGACTTCTTGTTTGGATATGTACATTGGGTTGAATGATGGTTTCTTTGCTTTTGGTTCTCAAGTTGTCTTCATACTTTTTTCTATGAAGCAGACAAGTGGCCAGCGACTGAGGCTGTCGGTAGTTCGTTTTGGCGTATGCTTTCGATACCTACTGTACTATACTACTTCAATACACAACACGTTTAATACATTCCGGGCTCCGCGTACTTATCTGATAGGTTGTGTAAGTTGTGATGATGTCTTGCAACAAGATTTGTGTCCGGGATTTCATTCTATATTATCTGTCCTGCGCGATGGTATGTGCCAGTAACTTCTTTAAGCCGCATGGCATGCAACGATGGTGACATGCGCTCCACTTGCGTGCACTGCGAATAGGCCTCAACGATCTCGGAGAAGGCCCTCAAAGTGGGGCGAGTAGGGACTAGCTTGACAGCTTTGACTTACACGCAACAGCTGCGCGCATCAGAAGGGTCATTGTGATTTTTGAATGATAATATGTAGTTGTTTATTCTTAGAGTCGTGGGATATGTGTCATGTGTCATGTGGCATGCTGTTACATAAGAGGGATTTGATAGGGGTAGATAGTTTGGGTGGGCGGACCGGTGGACGGGAGCGGATAGGAGGAAGGTGGTGAGGTTGCCGGTTGATGTTGGTGAGTGGGGTGGTGGCCGGATGAGGGGGAAGAATTGAAGAAGTTGGACTGGGGAGGGGTCTCCGCGGAGTTGAGTGTTGGCCGAGGTCGGATGGATGGGGATTTGTGTGACCCTAATAATGTATTACAGATAGGGTTAATTATCAACTGATCAGGATTACATGTCTTTCTTAATGTAAAAGTTTGTTTTATAGTAGGGTATGATAATTGATAGGGTTGAATATGATGGGTTACATCGTTGAGGACATTCAGTTCCGGATGCAGATTTCCCCAATAACTGGTCCGTTCGGTTTGATTGAATGGAGACGATGGTTTTGACATGCATTTGTGTTGAATTTACTTTCCGCAACCGCGTTCTCTGGACACCCAGAGTGTCCAGGGGCACCACCGAGATGGTTGCCTGAATGTCCTGACGAGAAAATGCTATATATACTGATGGGTTTGAGAAGATAACCTAATTGAGTGAAGTTGAGTGATAGTTGGCTTTGGTTTGCAGGATTCCGTTGCGGTAGTCGATGGAGCGGGGGCTAAGAGCGGGAAGGGAAAGATTGTTGAGGGGCCGATTCAACAAGAACAGGGATGCGTTTGGCGGGGAGTATATACATACATTTTTTTTGAAAGACCCTATATCTGCAATTGTCCAGACTTGGGATTTCCAGGCTGAGACTTCAGGTGTGGTACGATATGTGGAAGATGTCTCACTTTATTTTCTGTTGGAAATCTGATGTGATTGTGAATGTCGGTGGTCTAATAGCGGTGACTTTTTTACTTGGTGATGCTCGCTCGAATTTGGAGTTTTGGGAAAAGGGCGGCTGCAACTGCCCTGGGTTGACCTGTTGAACAAAGCGTCGTGATGGCTGGGGAAGTCTAAAAAAAAGTTGACAACCCTGAATGGAAAATGTCTGGATAATTCTGGAGGAATATTCAAACAATGGAGTAAATTTGGAAGCTTCGTTTTTACGGTCCGACAAATTGGAGGACAAGTCAGCAATGGTTAACTGTTAGCTTTGTAGTTTCCATTGTGGTGATACTTGATGGCAGTGAAGGGATTGAGAAGAGGATAGGAAAGAACCGGAAGAAGTGAAACAGATGATTGGCAATTGAAAGCAAAGTGTACCAAACATCTATGTCGGTGTCTACACATCTTGGCACACCAAGCCTCGAGTAATCATGAACATTCATCATCAAAACATTGGATTCAATGCATCATAGACCATTAGTCTGGATCACCATCCACCCGACAGGGCAGAATTAGGTTCCGTATCAACCCGAACTCAACGATCCCTTCCTTTCTCTGATCCTTTGACCCCAGCGTCCACTTGCCCTGTCCCCATGATCGATTTCAACGACACGTGCAGAAATGGACGGACAGAAACGAAACGAAATAGAAATACACTGTGACAGGTTGCAGCTGCTGGCCCCAAGCGCTGAACATGTTGGCTGTGTCTGGATTTGGTGGCTTGGGCGGACTAGCGAAGATGTGTAAATGTATTCTTCATGGATGTGTTTTGCGGTTGTTGGTGGAATGCTGCAAGCATTTTGGGGAGGAAGGTACCTGACCTGGGTTGTTGCGGCATGCATACACAGTGACAGGGGTTATTGAGTTCAGTTGACGTCTGGGGGGGTTTTGATAATCTGATGGTTGCAGTTGTATGAGCAGATGTAAGTTCCTTCCTTGTGAAGCTAATCCCATTTAACACTGGAGGTTGAGGGTTAGACTTTCCAAAATCAAACAAATCACCTTCTGTCTCAGGCTTAATTTAGAATCATTTAGTGGGTTTCAAAGAGCTCTACTATAGTGAAGCTTCAGTGAAGGTTTACCCAGACCTTCAGCGACGAATTTCCCCTTTGGTGCCAGGAACGAACCCAACAACACCATGCATCCCAGCGTTTGGGACAATTGCGACTTATTCTGCTTCTATCCACCCTGGAATTCCACCTCTTCATGACGACGACCCGCTTCCCATTTCCTTTTCAATTTTAACTTTCGCGTCTTTGCAACTTGTGACAATTTTCTTTTTTCGCTCTCGATTTTTCAATACAAACCTTATTCATAATTCAGTTCTGTTTGCCAAATTGAGTGCCCTCGACTTTTCACCACTTCTTGACTTCACCCCGCGATCCCACTTAGGAAAAAAAAATCACCTACCAAACATTCTTTATTCTTCGTTGCCATCTACACTCCGTCGCATCGATCCGTCGCCACCTTTCGATACTTATAGCATATCTGTCATTTCTGTAGCCCTTGGAGCTTACTCCCGACCGGCGTCTCTGCAAAAGGTTAGACAGACTTTCAGCTCCGAACAGTTACCGGCCCATACATTTTCTATTCAGGCCAATATCTCCAATATTTAGAGTTGTGAACCCCCACAAGAACAGCTTGAGGAGGGTTCTGATGCCTTCTCCTGGAATCTCCTGGAAGCTAGTGTCCAGGGTGATTGAGCTAGACGTCTGACAACCCTTGGGGTTTACTGCTTAATCATAAGCAACGATAAAGTCTCTTTCATGTGATATTATGTTTTCGCCTCCATCCCTTAGTCACGGCCTTTGTCCACGGTTCCCCCAACTTGGGCTCCGTCGGTCGCATGCAGTTACTTTTGTGTGGCCCAGGGCCATCCATACCAGCATGTATCTGAATTTACCTAAAATATCACTATGTGCATGATACCCCCATACTGTCCCCAGGCGACGCCCACCAACCACAATCTTTCGATTGGTACACAGGTGTGATGCAGTTGCATCTTGACTGTAGCACTTGTCCTTGAATCTACAGAAGCTCTGTTATCTGTGTGGCTTAGAACTTAATGCTAATCATCTCGTACTATCTTTGCAGATACTTGTCAGCCATCCTGTCTACAATCATTTAAGTTGAACTGAGGCCGTCACCCCCCTCCCCCCCAAGTTCTTCTTTTCCTAAATCAACCGATTAATCGGCCCCCGGAACATTTCGTCATCCACCCGGCAAAACAAGCTACACGCTCATTTTTTCATAAATCCCACACAACCCACCTTTTGCGAAGACGCACCCTATTCCCTTGGTCAGGGCCCCCCCCCTTTTTTTTTTTGTTAAATCTCGAATATCATGGTCGCTTTCGCTTCTGCTTCTGCCACTACGGCTACTACTCACGCTACCGCTCCTAAACTGGAGAAGAAACCTGTCAAGTTCTCGAACTTGCTTCTGGGTGCCGGCCTCAACCTCTTCGAGGTCACTACTCTCGGACAGCCTCTCGAAGTCGTCAAGACCACTATGGCTGCCCACCGTGGTGATGGCTTTGCTGCTTCGCTGAACCGTATCTGGTCTCGTGGTGGTTTCCTTGGTTGTAAGTCTTGTCAACATCACCTGATTTTCCCCGCCTAGTTTGCACGCGCCACTCATACACTGATGTGTGTTTTGGAATTGCAAGCTCTGTGATTGGTTTTCCCCACATTCCTTGAACATCCGACATATTTTCGGCAGTTGATATTAGTTCGTTTGTAGGCTATACAACGAACCGCAATTGACTGATGTCGGGTATACGAGGCGATTTTCACATGCGCCGTAGTAGTGTTTGTGCTACTACCCCTACCTGCCCACCTATCCGAATTGGGGAATGCCTCCCTACAACCGCACTAATACCCCACACTCCTATCTACCATCCATGCGCTTGTTTTTCCCGAAATTGACCTACAAGAATGAGACTTGGAGATCGAGTAATTTATTCCGAGTGCATCGTTGGTTTCTGATGATAACTCCTATGATTGTTCGACTCTTTCTTTCATGTGTCAGATCGGGAGTTTCCGGCAAAATGTTGACTTCGGGAGAAGCAATGGTCCACTTTATTTTGTATGATGTCATGTCGATAGGGAACGGACTAACAATACCCTCAAATAGTCTACCAAGGTCTCATCCCCTGGGCCTGGATCGAAGCTTCCACCAAGGGTGCCGTTCTTCTCTTCGTTGCCTCCGAGGCTGAGTACTATGCCCGTGTTGCTGGCGCTTCCAACTTTGGTGCTGGTATCACTGGTGGTATCGCTGGTGGTGTTGTCCAGGCTTACGCCACTATGGGCTTCTGCACCTGCATGAAGACAGTTGAGATTACCAAGCACAAGATGGCCTCGACTGGCATGAAGCCTCCTGGTACCTTCGAGACCTTTATGGATATCTGGCGCAAGGAGGGTATCAAGGGCATCAACAAGGGTGTGAATGCCGTTGCCATCCGCCAGATGACCAACTGGGGCTCTCGCTTCGGATTCAGCCGTCTTGCCGAGCAGAGCATCCGCAGCGTTACCGGCAAGAAGGAGGGCGAGAAGCTTGGCGCTCTTGAGAAGATTCTTGCTGCTGCTGTTGGTGGTGGCCTCTCGACTTGGAACCAGCCCATCGAGGTCATCCGTGTTGAGATGCAGAGCAAGAAGGACGACCCGAATCGTCCCAAAAAGATGACTGTTGGCAACACTTTCAAGTACATTTACAAGACGAGCGGTGTTAAGGGTCTTTACCGCGGCGTGACTCCCCGCATTGGTCTTGGTATCTGGCAGACGATCTGCATGGTTGCTATTGGGGATATGGCCAAGACTTATGTTGAGAAGCTTACGGGCGACTCTGTTACGGCTAAGCATTAGACGGGCGGCGTTTTGGTTTGGGATCTTGGAGTTTTTTGTGTTTTGTGTTTTTGGTTTCATAGGATTGCTTGGGTGTTGAGATCCGTGGCGGGATGGGCTGGGCCGATATGATGGCCATGGTAGCTATGATTAGGAGCTTTTCGTCTGGGTTGCAGGTTTCCTGGCAGTTTTTGAACGTGAAACTCGAGTTCAGGATCTCCAACCTTGGACTGACTGTCCTTTTCAAAGCATACGCTCGGCATGACACCTGGTCTGAAGTCTCGGTCACTGCCCTACCCGCCACGAGACATGTCTGCATAAAGATACACGAATTTGTGATGCTGGGATTATAGTTTTGTTATTATATTATTATTGGTTTATTTTATTTGTTCTTCGGTTTGATTGGCGGCTCTACGGGTTGATGAAACGAGGACACAGGACGGCGTCACGAGCGCGCGGATTGTACATCGATGATTGATATGCCAGTTTATCTGTATTCCAGCTCTACTTTAATTGATTACATGAATGAGGTTGGAGTTGACATGCGTGAAAGTGTGGGGGAGTTTACATTGTGACTATCGTTTACAAGTCTTGGCTATGCGGTGACAAGACAATGACTCTGCTTGTAAATGGTGGAGCAAAACAGCCTGTTACATAAGGCTAAGACACACAAAAGGGTATCTTGAGACCAAGCCGCAGGCTACTGTATTATGGCATCAGTAATAAGTCACGGTGTCGACCATCATGTGTGCATGTTGCGTGACATATCGGCGGACGTGCCCGGAGACAATCCCGACGCCATGGGACCACAAAGGATGAAATAGGACAAGAGTCTACGGCTGTCTTTGACTTGTTGAGTACTGAGTGTCAGCTGTTATTTGACTTTGTAAAGTTGTGCATCTGTCTATATGATTTGGTGTGCCTTTATGTGTGTTGTCATGCCTGGAAACGATGCATGTATATTTGACAAGTCAGGTTTGACTAGGACGACGGCCACGATCTATTGTATTGTCTGCTTACTTTGTCAATATCAAGAGCAACCCAGACTTCCCACCCACACTCATGTCTATTGCCCTTTCCAATGATGACGACCTGTGCAAGTATGGCCAGACCATGCCATACCAAGGACATACCAAGGGCTCGACATCGTTGTGTAACGGGGCTCAGGGTTACGTTATATTGAATCACTAGGGTTATTGTGTGGGTTATTTGATTAGGGTTTTGTGGCTGCTTGTGTTACGAGGTGGGCTTGGCGGGGATGGCGGGATTGGGAAGTGGTCTTTAGGTCGGTGGCGGAGGGGAAGAGAGGAAGGGAGGTGAGTTTCGTGATGGTGGGACGGTTAGGTAATGAGGGATATGAAGAGTGGGCAGGGACAGGAATGTTGATACCTTGGATTAGTCTTGGTGATGGGGGTTGACGGGTAGTTATGATGGGTGAGGGCCAAGGATCAAGAGCCAAGAGCCAAGATGGGTGGTGCCGTTGGTGTTTCAGAGGGGAATTTGTGGATATCTTGGTGTCAGTGTTTGGGGGGATTGTAGTTGATGGATAGAGAGGGGTAGGTAGATAGGCAGGCAAGTTGGTGGATGATGTGTTGAAGATGGAGGGTCTATTTTGTGTGTGTTTATGTGTTGGTGGTGGAGGGGAAGTGACTATGGATAGAGTTGTTAGCTGAGATGTGATATCTGGGTGCCAAGTGGTGGCGTGAGACATCCGGCAACGGGATAAACAGATAGAGAAGACGAAGGATAGTTTCCTGGATCTTTACCAAATTTTGTTTATTTTGTTTGAAACTTCCCATCTCCATCATTCAAGACTAACACCAACATCCAACAGCTCCGTCCACTGCTTAGTAAGTAACACGCCACCGGGAAATAAACTCTGTCACTTATCCCCATCCCCGGTTACCATGTAACAAGGTCATCCCCCAACCATATCTGCGTCTCGAATTTCAACTCCACTTTCCATCTCCACCGGACCCGGTGAACTTATATATGCTGATAAGACCTTATCCTTGCCCGGTCTGTCTGTCTGTTTTACGTGAGATATATTTCCCATCTTGGCAGTTCAGCAGGTGGGTCGTTTGTTGGGTTTACTTGCATGAGGCCGATAGGTAAGTAGATAAGTAGATAGATAGATGAAGGTTGCGGGGAGTGTCGGATGGGTGTGGTAATACAGAGGGACAGAGGGACAGGAACAATGAATGGGAAGGACACGGTGCGAAAGGGTCTAAGTTGGAGGTGTGTTGTAGATACATTGTACAGAGAGAGAAGAGTTGTTAGAAGAGTTGTTGATTGTCTATCTGTCTATCTGTATGTACGTAAACAAAGTATACATCCTGCGGGAAACAACCACGACAGCAGAGTTGCTTGCTGCACATGGGAAGGGGGAACAAGAAAGGAAGCCTTAACCCCCACTTGTAGCTACATACATACATCTACATACATATTCAGATATGCTACTTCTACATTCACGCTATCTCAGGATGAATCTAAGCGGCTCCAGGCACCCCGTTACGTTGGAAAAGAGAAGAAAGGGGGTGTAAGGCACTGTGTTCAAGGGATTCTTTCTTTTTTTGAATTGGGCACGGCGGTGGGTGGTGTTGTAGAGGAGGATGGGGGAGGAAGGGTTGCTTGCTTAATACATATGTGCAGAGTGCAGATGGATGGAGAAGAAGGAAAGAAAGGAGGGAAAGAAGAAAAGTGACCGAGTTGTTCGATCTACGGTGGGTCCAGTTGTATCGGTAATATGGCAGTGGCTGGCAGCGGTTGGTGATGAGTGGGTGCGGTGTTGTATAGGTTAGAGTTACATATTTACCAAGATGGAACGGAGAGGCGGGTAACTTGCTTAGTTTAGCTTGGGGTCACTTTGAGTTGGGGTTGGGGTTTTGAAGAGAGTGAAAGAAGACGCCACCGGCGGTTGAGATGTCGGTGGCCGTCTGGGCTGAAACTGGGGCCAAAACGATACGAGCGTTGAGCGGAGATACTGGTGCGGGTAAGTGCAGAGAGTAGGGGTGTGTAAGTCTGTTGAAGGTAAAAGACATCACGGTGAAAAGTGGATGATGACCGAGTACGTAGGTGATGTCACTAACATCGACAAACGAAAGAGGCCACGATATGGGGAGACAGAAGGAGGCAGGAAAGAAGGAAGAAATCCCGATGATGCTGATATGCCGAATGTGACAACTCAGCAGACTGCTTCGAGTGGATCCTGATGAATACATATATACATACTGGACAAGCTGCGGCTTTCAGGGACCGACTCGACTCGAGTGGGAGACACATGTGTGGATGCAACTGTTGCCCGAGAAGGGAGAAGAATTGCAGGTGTCACCACTAGAGTCAAGCTTGACTTTGGTGTGTGTGTGTGTGTGTGTTTGTGAGATATGGTGATGGTGTCAGTTATAAAGGCTGTCTTGATATTGGGCCGTGATACATGGAAGCGAGGGGTAGATGGCAGGATAGACAAGTAAAACGATGACTGTGGATCGACAATTGGGTAGAGACAGAAGAGAAAAAAAAGAACACTATAATGGTGTCGATCAAGGAAGAAACACGCAAGTTTCTAAGTCTCCGAAACAACAACATCAGTAAATCATCTTTGTGTCACTTACTCTCTTTCTCTCTTTCTCTCTCCACTTCTTTTCACCAACACCATCATTATAATAACTTGATGAAAAAGGCAAGTCCAAGTCTTTTTACTAAATCGCAACCCGAAAAAATTTCAACCTGACCGCTTCGTCCTTCCCCCGGCTCTCCTCACTCACTCTTCAAATATGTACACTTTTCTTACATACATATAAAAGAAAGAGAAGGGAAGAAAAAAAAATAGGGCTTTCCACAAGTGGAGACACTCGGCCATCGGCCATTCGCAGAAACAGGAACAGGCCAAGTCGGTCCGTGCTGAGCCGAAGATTCTGTTCTTCTGGCCAGAGGAATCGCCCCGGTCTGGATCGTGGATCGTGAGAAAGCAGCAGGGTGTACAGTGTTTTTTTTTTTTTGGGGGGGGGGGTCTTCACACATTATGGTGTGAGATGATTGCACAAAGTGGTACAGTAGGTGGACAGTGTAGAGATACATTGAGGGAAATCTCTCAATTATCACTGATAACAGAGCGAGTACGTAAATAGGTAAACGCCGAGGAAGTCATTATCAGACAGATGATGGCCCCGGGAGATTATCGTGTCGTCGACTGCCCACCGCAAAGATGCCGAAACAACGCCATGGTCCATTGTCCATCATTTTTTGATATCGTCACTTACGCACCTATCCACCCGTCCTTTCGAACAAGCATAAGCACAATGGCACACGACCACAATCACTTTTTGTAAGATGACGACACCACCACCCAGAAAGAATATATAATCTTGTTGGCTCCAGGCCAATCACCGCGTTTCTAGAGCATCAGACACTTTCTTCTTTGGACATCCTTCGCTTTTACGCCGAGGGAATATTCTGTAGTATTGAGTCAATTGCCAATTGCTTGCTCGCCCTGTATCCTCGGTTTCCTCCATTTCTTGAACGCGAAGATATTTGATGTGGGGAAGGCTTCCGGTGACGAGGTGGCAAGTTGTTTGGTGATATGCAAGATATGGATAAGGGACACGGCCGAGAAAGCAGTATCAAACTTTGCAAACTGATATTAAGTAGAGGCCAAGACGATGGCGACATTCACAACATGGGCGTAGCCTACGATTGCAGTCCACTGACCAATGACTAGCCAAGAAAATAACCCCCAACATACATATATACAAATTATTTATTTGGCTGATGATCTGGAGTTCTTTCAAAAGCGTGCACACACACACATAATAAACGAGATTCTCTGAAGGAAGCCGCAGGATCGCGGTGGCCTTTGTGGGAATACACACTAAAACGTGGAGAAAACAGTGATTTTACCAAAATGGGCGGCGGTGAGAACATGTTTCCCAGGTTATGTGCTATTAGGGTTTGGGGAGGCAAAAAGATATTTGCCCCGTGTGATCTTTTAATATGCTCCTCGGGCTATTGTTTTGGCATTGCGAGAATATAGATATAGATATATACATATCAATATTAGTGCCTGTAGGATCAATGGCGCCAAAACTATGTAGGACTACCATTAGGTCACAGGTACAAGTAATGCTATACAGTGTGTGGATAACGTTGTGAGAGGCCTGCAGTAAGAAGCCACCTTCTGTACCTTTCTCGAAAGACTTTGCCGAATTCTAGTCGGCTGTCTACCGTACTCTGTGACTTCAAGTCCCTGTTAAATTTGAAACGAGGAATATTTGGACCATCACCACCACATTCTCTTTGACCATTTACTTCCTCGAAGATCCTTCTTCAACCAGCCCGATATACACGATGCTCACTTTATATCCTGTAATCAGCCAGGTGGTCGACTACATTTTGAGGCTTTGCGGATTGCAGACTTGGTGTCTGGCAATCGAATAAATTGCGGCGGCGGCAGTAGGAACAATGTGCATGGCTTTGCCCATGGGGAAGATGAAAGATTTTCTGCGGGGTCTGGGGAAGGGAAGAAGGCGGGAGGTGGGTATCTGGTTGCTCAGGAGGGCGGGCTAACTGGGAGGGACTCCTACTCGTACGAAAGGCGGGTGATGGATAGAGGGGGGATGGGTGCTCATATTCATACACACACATACACAAACACACAAACTTTATGATGTGGTGAGTGGTTTTGCAAGTATGAGTGATATTTTATATATATTTCAGTGATTCATGGGGATGAAAGAAACATGAAAAATCCGAGGTTACGTGCGTTTGGTGGTTCACACCGCAGGGTCTTGTTTCCTTGACTGTAAAATGCAAATTGTATGAGGGGTTTCAATGCTTACTCGTGGCTTGGCGGTTGTGAGGGCGGGTGTGCAAAGTCAAGGTAAAGTCAAGTGAGGCTGGTGTTTCACCGTTTCCCCCAACCTGGTAAATAGCAATGCGGTGTGTAGATAATCAGCTACATATCTTCCTGATTTTTCAAGATGACGTCAGTGAGTTTGTAACGACGACGACGACGCCACGTTGCTGAGAATCACAGATTGGTGATTGGCAGACAATGACGTCCATGCACAAAGAAGGAAGGCCTCTAGCACCACGATCATTTCAATATCTGATGTCTATACATACATACAAAAAGTATACCCCGGCAACGAACCCGCGGGTGATGGATGTCGTCCCGAGATGCATATCATGAAACAAAGACGGAATATAACAATTGTTTCTTCTTTTTGGAATTGGAGATTGATCTCAAGGTATCGCATTGTCTCCTCGTGTATATCCAGACTTTACACCGTATGGACCAAGACCACGGACTTTCTTTTCTCAATAGTAGTGATGTGTGGTTCTGCATATGGAAGTTTGAAGAGACAATAGCCGTCATACTGGCCCCATCTGCACCCCCAATGCGCCTTTGCCTTTATTCAGAGATACAATAATCACACTCCATTATATGTATACATACATGTGATATCAGCCTCAACTCAAACAGCCACCAGTGCGGCGAAATTCATATACACCTGGCCCATACCCCCCAAATATCCCCCAAAGAGCCTCCGGATCTTCCCCATCCCCGGCCCGGCCAGCAAGATAAAAGATTCCCCCGAAACAACCCAACTGTTCATTCTAGCGTCACATCCAGGGAACTGCCAGGGCAGCAAAAAAATAAAAAAAAATAAAAAAATAACCCGGGCATACATCACCATTTACTTCTAATCCTCATCTACCCGTAACTCGTCGATACCACATCACTTGAGAGGTGAGATTCCATAGACCCGAATGCTGAACTACATTTGATATCTCAAGGTCGTCTCGAAAAATTTCGGTCATTTTTTACCTGTATGGCTGGAAATTTGATGCCAAGGTTTCTTTTTGAGATCTCCCCCCCACGATGTATCGGCTTGGCTACGTCTTGGCAGTCTTGCATCTTATTGATTTCGGTACTCGCAATTAGAGTGTCGTCGACTAGGGCAGACCGTAGCGCCCTGCCGCTGACGCTGGTGCCACTACAATGTGACATCCCTAACCCTAATTACGTGTCTATTCTTTGTTCACTTGACTTTTGTGAACTTGATCGATCCTGATGATTTGGATAATTAAATTGCCACTGGATCTGTTAGTGAGGTATCACAGAAGCCACTTAACCAATATTAACAACATGGTAAATACAATCCACGGAAATAACAGACTTCCTACACGAACTTTGAAATTAAGCACCTATTTACTTAGCGCAAGCAGGTAAAATTATCCACTCCCGTTGGTTCCGAAAGATACATGTAATTCCACATCAGATACAGAATGTTTTTTTTTCTTCTATAGAAGAATAAGGATGAGGATGAACGAAAATGAGATGGGAGAAAACATTGCGCGGGTATCCGCCCGCCTCAGTTCGCTCAATGTGCGGCGTTTGGAAAGCCGAAGCAGCGAACTCTGACCGATCTTCAAAAAAGCAAAGGTCAAAGAAAAAAAAAAAAGGAGCGACGGCGGAATTCATATGTATGTAGCTGGCGTTGCCTTTTTTTTTTATTCGGAGATAATTCTTGATGGTAGGATGCAAGCTGAATCATTCGTGACCAGTGTCTTGCGATGAGTAGTGATTGACAGTGATCGTCTGCTGGTCACCGACAAAGCTAAGAGTCTAACGGAAATTGTGAGAGAGTTGTTATCATCATGTTTAGGGTTGTAAACCCTTTGAGAAACCATGGCTGCAGTTCAGCTATTGTCGTCGTCAACAATAATCAAAAAGTTTCCACAAATGTACTCTTTGGGACAACCCGTATCTTCGATAGTCCTGTAGTCTGGCAGAATCTGGTTGAGGGAGGTCACTAGTCCGAAATTTACCCATTGACATCAATCCTCCCCATCATCACGGATTGTCACTGCCCAAGCTTTCAGTCCATTCTGTAGACACGCATGCATACGCACAGTGGGTGTCTACAGAAACAACCGATCGTAGCCTGGATGCTCTGGACTCTGGACACCACCTTCTGTAAATGCTTTCATGATTTTCACCACATGTGGTTGCTTGGGAAAGTAATGGCCGGCAATCCACTGCTTAATTTCCGCCGTCGCACCAAGTACATAGCGCTGATTTTCACGTCAATATATTTGCTTTATTTACGGGACCGGTTTGCTTCCAATGTTGCAGTTGACATCATACGTATCTATACGGGTCACAATCCGATTGTCTGGCAATATCACGAGTGATCTCGATATGCCGCCAAAAATATATATATATATATATATATATAACAACGGGAAATCATCAAGGTGATTACTGGTTGCCCGTTGTTTCATCGCTATCGGTGATTATTGGATGTGCAACTGAAGGATTGCGAACCGGCCAATCACATGACATGCTATATGTGATGAGTGTAAACAGATCAGGAACCATTTTTTGATCGAGAGCGACGACCGAGATTAAACGATCCTCAGGTGAGAAATAGGCGTACCTTGCGTCATATGGCGGTTCCATATGATTACGTCCATTGTTTACTTTGCTATCCTGTGAATAAACGGCTCTCTCATTGTTCATGATGTTGGTCCAGTTCCGCTGCCCATTATATTCATCCTGATATTTATGTTAGCAGTTGGCAGACCCACACAACCCCCTATTTCGAGTAAGAACCTCACAAGATGCATAAACTCTAGATTATGAAATTATGAGTTGTGAGGCCATTCCCCACAATTACTCGACGTCAGATGGAAAACACTCGAGTCCAGCCCAATCAGAGTTGTGAACTTGCAAAGATGTGCTTATTTGGCCAATACACCTTACAGCTGACTACAATATTTCGACCCTATGACATAATCATCATTTAGACATCGATCTATTTATCACAACAAGCCTGGCTCCCTCGTGACCAAATAACGCCCCAAATCCCAAGTAAGTAAGCAAGCAAGCAGCAAGCAACCATATATGCATCTATCTCTGTATAACTGTCGCTTTTCTCTCTCAACCTCTTCCTTCCGGTCTTGGATCTGGTTAGCACTACAAGGGCCCTTCTCAATAAGTCATGGACAGCCAACACATCTAGAAAGTGTGATATACACCCAAATCATGGACCATCTTAATTTTCTCTCTCTCGACTGATGCAACGCAATTGTGCGTGCACTGGTGCTTTTTCTTTCATGGCGATAAACCAGGCAGGGGGCGTCGGGGAGGCTGGCGAGGACTGACACTGTGAGCAATGGTGATAATGATGATGATATTTTCTTGGGCTGTCTTTTTTGTTGTTTTCATACATGGTAAATAAATCAATGACATGTATTTAGATGCTTCCAGATGGACAAAGGGCTGTAAGAAGTTGTATTGTTGAGGCAAGGCAACAGATTGTGGGATAAGTGACTGCTTTTGTTTTGGTTTTTGCCCTATACACTTTATGCCTTTGGTCTGTGCAAGGGATGGACAAACTGTCAATGTCGGCACACATCCTCCGGCTAGATATGCACGAGAACTTCTATTCATAACTTTCTAGGGTTGTTCCCCAAGTCTTTTTTTTTGTTCTTGTTTTTTGAGTGAACCCTAGTCGAGATCGGTTCACTTTGTGCAATCTTCTTCTGTGCACAAGGGCTGCATAACCCAAGTGTTCCCGTAACCCCAGTTCCTTCTATGGAGATCCTGGGTTATAGAGACATTACAAGGAAACAGAAACAACGTACCCCTCCCCTTGCTCTGTTGTGCATATAGCACTGATCAGCACTTTGGCTTGGGCGCTCTCAAAGTTTTGGAGTTCAAAGGTGGATATCAGTCATGATGGGGACGACTGCTTTATTGGTAGGTGGAGTCGAGATAGCGTCGTGCATACAGATGGATTGCAGGACTGCACTGGGGACGAGGCATGAAGTCAAGATTACGGTCACCTTGCCAGTGCAGTACAGCATGCACTCAAAAAGCATGCAATGGTGAGCTGGCTCGTCATGGAGAGCCAGACTCGACGTTATTCGTCTGTTACTTGGGCAAGTCTTTGTTCACAATGAATGGGATCAAGTATATTGTATATACTTACTAAATAGCAGAAACTTTGGAGTCTGTGCTGTACAGCGTACAGATATACAGTATATAAACGCATAGGCAGCGTACAACCAACCCCTCACTTAAGCTGCGATGCACCATGTAATTCCATGTATGTGGGTTTTGAAGTATCTACAAGGAGTTGTTGCTTGGTGCTTGGTGTTGCAGAGCATCTTGCCGCAGCAAGTGACATCGCGGCTAATGTTTAGGGATCCTCAAATGTTGAGATGTTCAGGTCTACACACTCTCGCAAAGACCGACGACGTCAGCAATCAAGAGGATCTCCTTTCGCTAAGAGACACTAACAAGACTCAACCACTAACAACACCCAACCCACACAATGCAGCAAGCTCCATTTTCCCTTTCCTTCCTCCCTTTAGCACAATACAAAGTCGTAAAGGAATAACAAGAGTGTCGGTGTACGGAAAAGTAAACAAAGCTACTGCTGAATCCGGTAGTAAGCGTTGCAACATCCTGCATCGTGCAGGAAACCTGCATATTGACACAGCGACCTTTTTTTTTTCTGGCCACTTTTGTTCATCTAAAGTTGTAACTTACACGCTCCATCCCTCCTTCTCAGCCCTCCAGTAGTATCGAGATAGATTGTTTCCTCAAGGCGAGGCCGAAGACAGCGTTTCTATGTCCATGATATGTCCCGTGTGTGAATGCTTACAGTAGAGATATGTAAATCACTCTTGTCTTGACAGAGTTTGATGTTGTTATTATTTTCGTTGCCGTTATGGTATGCTGCAAGTCTCCACATCCGCCGGAACCTTTCTTGGGCTTCTAGAGCTCCGCGCGAATCATCGATACCCGACCAACTGTAGGAGGTGAGGTGTTAGGCGGAAGGGGAAATTGGGGGGAAATTGCCCCGGGAAAGAACATTGTTCTGTGCATTACCCCTGTCACGGCGCGTTGATGGGATGCGGGTGTTGATGGTCTTGTTGCCCAAAGGCTCCACAAGAGTGCATTTATATTTACATGATGGAAGATATATATATTATGTAGATAAATATTTTATTCGGCACTAGTGAGATGGTGAAGGCGATTTGTCACATGAACTAATTTTTAAGTAAATAGCTATATTTTCCTCTTTTTGATATCTGTTCACTATTCAGTAGTAGGCGTCTTCAATGTATGCCTCCCCCCGCGATTTAAGAGACTTGTGTTGTTTAATAGAGCCCTTGACCAAGAAACCATTGGTTCATGGAGAGGGCAGGGGAAGAGCCCTCGATGCGGGGAATCCTGTTCGTGGAGTGCATTATAAACCCTTCCATTTTATTTAGGTCTTAGTGAAATATATGACGATGCCCGTTTGAAAGAGTCATGCAGAAAGAGAGTTGCTGGAATTTCAAAGGTGATGTTTATTGATTATATGGAATTTTTGTGCATTCCACCAAAAAGGCTAACCCGTAAAATATCCACTATATGACAATCCATGCTTCTGCCCTTTGCCATGTAATCATTCACTAAAATCTGCATTCATCAAGCCACGAGAGGGCAATGAATCTCTCGGGCAGTCCCGAATATGATGAGTATCAGAGTTGTATCGTAGCACAAGATCCGTATCAAGCCCATTCGGATGCTAACCTCGTTTCTCCGTCTCTTCACCATCTTCGGTACGCCGCTTTCGCTCCTCGCATTATATATATTATTTATATAAATACACGTTTTTAAACCAGCACGCTCATCCTCACCCTGAATGGACATTTGTCTTCCCAATCCGCCTGACTACATCTTGAAACGCCGCACAATGACGCTGTGCAGTCCCAATGTCAACTCCGCCTCTGAATCCTCGTAAGCGGCCAGACTGCTATTCAGCATCAAACTATCTGATATGTCCCAAGACGAACAACGGGAATCGTGTACCTTTGCCCTCTTTCTTCCTTATTAACTACATACATTAGCTTGGAGCCGTTGGGTTCAAGTGCATGTTAACGTTGAGGAGGCGAGATTGAAGTGATTTGGTTACTTCTAGACTTTGCCGGAAAGTCAGAAAGGCCGCTGATGCATGTACATATCTTGAAAGTTGACAGTTGGAGTCGCTTGGGCGTTTATACAGTTCTGCAGGTAGATGCTTTTCTTGATCAAAGAGTACATGAATGTACACGGCAGATGCCAAGTAAACGAGCGTCAGCCGCCGATTGCAAAAAGGGAAATCAGAAAACCAAGACGAACCAACTATCAAAGCGTATACTGGTACATGCACGTCGACATTAAAGAGATATCAATTTTGGGGTGTCTAGATATATGACCATAACCCGAAAACAGACAACACATCGTGTTCAGCAGATAGCCCTGAGTGAACCGCCTCACCTGGACTGTCCAACATGATTACATTCTTGGTGTACAAACATATTCATGATGTTGAATATCCACTTCTCAATATGGATTGTCAAAGCAATGTCAAAAAGGAATCCAAATCTGGCAACTGGCGCTGTGTAAAACTATTCGCACTGGCTTTGGATATTTTCCCGGTCACTCTTTGATATACGCACGCCCGTTCTCACTTGTAGCCCTTGTCGCTATTTAGCTATATGCACAGTTAGTCGGACTGGCCTGAATCGAAAAATGTCGAGAGGAGACAAGATGGAAAATGAAAAAAAAAAAAGAAAGAAAGAAAGAAAAGAAACAGGCCTAAGATATATGCAGATATCTGCTGCTGTTGCGTGGACTTGATGTGTATGTACATATGGAAGAAAACTACTGATGATTAATGAGGAGCTTTGAGGGCTAATATGGGTATCCTGCTGTGAGTGGGTTTGCGGCAAGAACAAGCGCAGAGTCAATTAGAAGCTTGATAGCGAAAATCGCTCACCAAAGCAAAGCTAGTGGTGGTTTTGTTAGGACTGGTAGTAGATGCAGATATATTCAACTTTCTTTTGGATATTCTGAAGACACGATGGTGATTACTATATGGTCTGTCTATAGCAGGATGTCTCGTCGAATTGTCTGTATCTTATGTACTGTCATTCAAGATGTCTTCCCCAATTCGTAACCACAAACTTGATATCAGTCTCGCTGATTTTATCCTCTATGTCGTATTGTCTGGCCCACCCCCTCCATCTCCATCCACAGCCACCCGTATATCACAATACCCTGTCTCTCTTCCAACCCAAACAAACCATGGTCCAAGAACTTCTCAACTCCCAGGCCAGGCGCCGTGTACACAAGCCAATGCCAAAAGTTTGAATACTTACGTCACTTTGAGCTTCCCAGTCAATGCTCCCCCATGCCCTGTCTTTGTCCTGCACATTACTGAGTAAATAGAGAGAGAGAAACACAGGAAAAATTCATGGTTGTATATACATAACAAGACAATTATTTAGTTACTGAGGGCTTGCTGGTCAGCAAGGCGTGATGTCGGCCGACACCACGCGGGTATGACATTTGTAGTTACGGGCCCCCATGTTAACCCACGATTCCCTCATCTGCCCTTCCGCAACTGTTGCTGTTGCCTTTTTTTTTTTTCTCTTGACAGCAGCGGAGTTAACGCCTGCGATACTATCATATCATATCATGAAAGACACAACCAACTCCACAGTTCCATAATGTATGCATTTCTTCATCCACCAAACATCTGTAATCTCTGGTTTACTTGACCAAACAGATTCTACGGAATCACAAAAGAAATAAAGCAATCAATCTACACATCCAGCCAATAAGCGCCTCTTGATTGTCCGCGATGATGGGAACAAGCATGGGGAAATTTCGCTCGGCCGTTCCCGGGGCAAGAACTCATCTCCACTCTAAAACTGCTCTGCAAACCTCTGCAATCCACATTTTGTTCTTTCGGTCCAGGGGCTTTCTAAATGTTTGTCTATATGATCGGATAAGCAACAGCCAAGAAAATAAGAAACACCGGCCGGTCATTAACATCAGCCCCGGAGTATCCATATTCTTTTCCCAGTGATCCTCTCTCTTTCTAGATCAGCGTAGCATCCCAACTCGGAATTTCCTTCACCTCTTCCTCGTCTTCCGTTGGCGTCAGACTTGTTGTCGTATTGACAAAAGGAATTGTACAGCGGAATCAAAGCGCACCGATCTCCTGCCAAAAGGGCATATATGTAAGACTAATTTCTGACATTTTTTTCTTCTTCTCTCTTCCACACCAGGGCCGGTGTACGCCAATATCTCGGACAAAAAGCGGCGAACCTGCGGCAAAGGGAAAAAGAAAAAGAAACCACAATAAGACAACAACAAAAAAGCACTCTACCAACTTTCCATATGAACTGTTAATTATCCCTCTGTGCTTTGTCTTAACACTAGCTGGATATTGTCAAGAGACAAAAAGGCTTCATGTTCATGTAATGCCATGTGCAAGACAAAAGACAAATAACAAAAGTCTAGATCTCGCTGTTGTTAACGAGGTGCGAGGGGGACTCTACCCGTGAAACTCCATCTGATTATCCGCCGATTTATAAACCTCTGATATCACTCCTAGTCCTCATCCATGTGGCATTGCATTGCAGTGCATCAATTTGCAGTAAAAGAGACGAAAGACTAAGGGATTTGAAAAGAACCACCGAGATGGCTGGCTATGTAGACCAGCATATTTGGGACCAAGGCCAAGAGCAAGCATCTAGACCATTGTGATACAAATGCAGCCGAAGACAGAGCCGCTTCGGCACTTCTCTGGGGTTAAGTCCCATCCCATCCCACCTGGTCAAGGTCTCATCATCTGTATTCACCTTGAGGCTCTGCGTAGGGACCTTCTTTGTCTGCATCTTTCCATTCATCACACATGTAAGCATATTCTTAACTCTGAAGTACACCCTAACCCTACTGATCACTTCGTAGTGAACTCCATACGGTTTCAACAGTAAACTGCTAATTCCCAGCTTTACATTCGCCAATATTCCTTCAGTTCCGGCGGTCGTGCTTGATCAATAAACGTGTCAGTCACCCCTTTAGCCAGCATGAATTAATGAATGAATGACGACTGATTCTTTTGTTACTTGCAGCTCAAAGGATAAGTAAATCAGTAAATATATAGGACGATTGTCGATATCGGCTACCCAAAGTCGAAGTGCATGCCGTAGTGATCCATATGGGGGCATGCTGCTTCGCAGCCAGATGCATGATGAGGAAGACTAGAGATAGACAACTGACGGGGCTACGGCTTGGTACTGGCGGAACGGAAAATGGAAAACGGAAAAACGGAAAAATGGAAAAACGGAAAACGGAAAACGGAAAATAATAGTGTACCTACCCATCCAGGGATGTTGGCAAACGGGTGCTTTAGCCGCGTCTATGTAAACGACAAAGACGGACGGCACTTGATATCAAAGAAAGAGATAAATAGACCAAAACCTTACTATTGTTACCAGGCATCTATCTAGCCCCCTGTTGTAGAAGTTCACAAAATGCAAAGCTTATACCAGGGGCCGTGAGCTGGGTCAGACGACGGCATTATAATTGACAAGGATGTCTGTCTGCATGTAAACATGTAAACAAGTCGGTCATCTTCAAGCTCCAGAATAACAATCAAGATATCTAGACAAGACACAACATGTGGAGATGAATGCGAGACTACATCATCAAAGGCAACAAAAAAAAAAAACAATGCCAATCATGGCCCAAACCAGAGCAACAGAAAGCGACTTGGCTTACTTGGCCCGTTTCTTGGCGGCAACCTGGTGGGTCGATCAATATAAATATCATGGTAGTGATGATGGACCCGGGGACAGGGACGGGAGGACAGTGGATAGCCATGGCGTATACCGTGCTGAATTGGCAACAGGGTTTGAGATTTTGTTGAACCTTGTGTTTGGGTGGGACAAGACCTTGACAATGATCTTGGCGGCGATACATGTCAGATTAAGAATCAATAATGAAAAGTTCCATATAAACTTTTCATGTATTTATATTGGAATGTAGACAAGAGTCTTTAACATGGTAAATAACTCGGTGCATTCTCTCAACTCTTGGAACGTAAGACGGATAAACAAACACTGTACAAACAACCGTCCACCACATCCAATGACCAATCCGCACGCATCTTTATGTCCAGGTCAAGTGGATACATCACCTTGTCCAACTTCAGATGTAAATATTTACTTATCCTCAATCAAGAGAAGAGAAAACTGAAAAAGGAGACAAGGCGATGCGGAATTAAGACGGACTTGGCAGACCTGAATACACAGTCAAGTATCGGTCGGAATCACCACGCGGGTACAGCGTCATTAGCTGAATTTTTATTTTTTATTTTTATTTTTTATTTTCTGGAAGACCCGGAATCAGGAACCATAAAAAGAAGAATCCAATGACAGTGGCTACATATTTTATGTGATTTTGTCGAGATATATAGTCTTACTTTCAGCCCCTCTATGGGTAACCCTTCCCCCAGTTCACGATGACCAAATAGTTGAATTTGAATTCACCAACCCGGAATATACCCATAGGAAAAGCAATAAAGAGAAGAATGCAGTCGAAAACATTGTATACAATATATTTAGTCATGTTGCTGACTTATAAATAAGTTCGCAAGTCCAATATTGACATCAGAAATAGACACTCGGCGGCACCAAGTACCACCAACGTTGCTGTAAGCGACGTTATAGTCAGTCAGGGGCCAAGTCTTTTTTTTAAGACATGAGATAGATGGCATTTGTTCTTGTTTGAGTCTATGACAACTCACATCGTGACAAATATAATATATATGTAGATAGACAGTCAAAGGTCAGTAAGTTACTTCCCGGTAATCAGAAGCTTTGACGCGCCCTGTCGTCCATGCCAACAGCAAAAGAATAGATAAACCCGACGCCGACTATAAAGGTAAAGGAAAAATCCCAATGCTCCATGCTCTGGAAATGGCCATCTCCGGCAAATACCCACTTCACTCACTCCGCCCAAGCCAACAGACCAACAGACCACAAGACAAAGCAACCAGCAGCAAAAAGAGACTAGAGATTTTTCATGTCCTGGCTACTGCTGGTTGCAAATGAAGTTGCCACAGGTTGAAAGCCTTGACCTCTTGTCTTGAGACTTAATGTAAAAGAAAAAAAAAGTATGGGTTGGATTTTGATATGCATATGCCATCTCCGTCCATGATCGACCTCGCTGTTCGTCAATATGATTCTCTGACTTTTTCTTCACATTCACATTCATTTTTACCCTCATACACTTGACGGCAGACGGACATCTGAGTTTCCTTATCGACAATCTATGTAGACAACAACCTTTGGCTTTCTTGTTGCTGTTGATGCTGTCTTCTTGTCTTATTCAAGGGTAGAAAGATTCGGTTCATGAGAAGACAAGGCTACAGACTAGGGTTTGGCCTGATTTCTAGCTGAACCTGGCTGAAAATCACGAGGGCATATCGAAAACAGCGATTAGAGAGTCATGGCTGGTTACAATCTACTAAATACACACATAGCCGGATTATGGAGGGCAAAAGAACAGGGCCGATTGTGATGGGGGGGGGTTGAGCGGCACTGGCTGAAACTTGGGCCTGTCATTATTTACGCTTGTCTCCCTAGTGGCCATCATGTGGATGCAAGCAGAGACCAACAACAACTTTCAGCGTTGCCTTGTCATTTGCATGGAACGACGGCGGGCTATTGACCATATCAACATGTTCCTCGTACAGTGTCTGCATAGCCATTGTATATAGACCACTTTACACACTCGGTGATCGCTGCATCAGCCTTTTCCCAAGAGCGCCAATATGGGATTGGCGGGGAGACCAGCCGCTAATTAAACATATTAACCTCTCGCTAGCCTGATGGACTGATGTACGAAATCCCGAACCAACACCGGCTTCGTCAAACCTCGTAGATACGTACAAGTTTTTTGTCAAATCACGAATCATATATATTATCTATCCGTCTCCTACAAAATCCCTTCTCAAAACTTTCTCCTGGCCTTTGCTTGTGTGGGATGCGTTAGCTTTGAAAGCATATGCTGCTTCGGGAAAGCGATAAGGCTTTACCGCTTGGTCTGCAGTCGCATGAGCAAATGTTACCAAAGCAGGCCCGGATCGCGGTGAATAGACAAATATTAGTGTGGATCACAAAGAAAGGTTGTTGGCCGGCAGCTACGAGCGGAGATGGGATGACAGGTATATGGACTGTTACAGGATGGTGAGTTGAGTGGAGTGTGATGTGTGTGTCTTGTGAGTAAAATGATTTGTAAATATGCATATTTATTATGAGAATTTCATCGATTTCTGTTCTGGTATCACCATGATAGTAGTTGGTTGGATGTCAATGTTGATATCTCTTAGGGAGCAGGGGAATGATTACCATGCTTGCATTAGCTCCAGATCATCAGTAGGGTTAGTGGCACAGATCAAACAAAATGATGACATCCGCCCAACATGACGTTTGACGCGAGCAAACCACCAGCTAATGTCTGGCTGTCGACTATCAACCAATGACTCGATAGAAAATCGGGATACTTCGGCATGGCCAACTAGAAGAACCTTAGTCAAGACCCAGTTCAAGGCTAACGTATCTTAGTAGTTTACCTCATCGAATTTCAGTGTTGTCCAGACCGAGAAATTTCCAATCTCCCCCCAAGTTGAAAGCAGGCACAAGAAAAAAAAAAAAGAAAATTAGCCAGAGTGGCTTCATGGACAAGACTGAGAGTTAGCGGCTCCGAACCCTGTATTCACATGCCTACCAGCATGCCAGCGCTAGCAAAAAGGTACCAGATAGAGCACCTAGAAAAATAAATAAAACCAATCAGCACTGGTATTCAATCAGCCAAGCCGCAGATAACAGCCACTAACAACGTCCAATCCACTAAGAAAAAAAAAAAAAAAAAAAAAAAAAAAAAACCATTCCACACCACCATTTCTGTTTCCAGAGACGAATATCCCGCCACGGGTCACAATTGAGTTTTTTGATATATAGTGAATTTTTGGCTGGTAGCGGAAGACCTGAAGAAATAACAACACGAATACAGGGCTTGTTATCTGCTAAAATTGACGATGAAAATTATTGCAAAAATAGTGAGTAGTTATATCATCAAGTACTGCTCAGGTATTGAGTACATTCAACAAGACACTCTGTGTAGTCCTCTGGACTGAGGAACACTGCTCACCAGCAACAAAGAAAATCTATGGACAATATGTCGAGCAGAGCGGGCGGCAGGTCTGGAGAAGGGAAAATCCCACAGCATCACTGCAACTCCTAAAAAGCAACCACCACCACAGTATCCAGAACGATACATTTATTGTGATGTATTCTTGTAAATACGTAGTAGGGAAACCCAGCCCAAGTCCAAGTGTCTTTGTGTATGTACACCCCATCCCACCCTACCTACCCCAATCACCCATCACCCACCCCCCCCGGACTGGCCCCTGTCCCAATGTCTTGGAGGAGGAGAAGGAACAGGAAGAGGAGGGTGTGCTGGAAATAAACCAGGGAATAGCGTGGGAAGACAAGCCCGAAAAAGTAGAGTGTTGGGCGGGACTTTGACCCTCAGCAACGGCGGGATTTGTATCTGAGAAGAACAGCCAGATAGATACACATACATACATACATACATACATACATACACGCATACGGCTAGCGGGACTGGGAGAAAGAGGGATGAGGGCCAAAACTCTGAACAAAGGCAAAAAAAAGGACCAACACACGCATACGGCTAGCCTCGAAACCCGCAAGCAGCAACAAGGAAAGAACATAAAAGAGCCACCGGTGCCCCGTCTTTACATCTCTTTACATTTTCCTTTTCTTCTTCACCCACGGAAGGTACGATTTCAAGACTCTGCTGTCCCGCTCCCTTCGGCCTTCACTTCTGTGCGGTGGTGTGAGTGAGTACTATCCTCTATCTTGTGTCATCGCCATTGCTTTTATTCTTTCATTATTTGTTCGTTTACTTTGGCTATGATATGAGATTCCTGTCCCTTTTCCCCTTTCCTTTTCTCTCCTTTACCCTTTTTCTTCGCCTACGACATTCATTACTACATGGATTACTTCATCATTCCCCACTACATACACATACACATTTATCAACATTTCATCCCTTGGGGGCAAGCGTTGGCATACCTTTGATGTTCACTACTCGGCCCACAACCTTGCCGTGATATCTGAAGACGGCCTTCGTTTTCATCCCTCTTGCGAGATTCCCCGAGCCTGGACTTCGTAACCGCCGATCAACATTCCTGTCAACATTTCGGCCCTTCGAGTTATTTGCAAAGAATTCACCAGCTGGCCTCGTTTCTGTCTGAGATCTTGGGATGATTTGATGCAGATCCCGCATTACATAAAGCGTTTTCCTGCCATCCACCCGATTGTTGACTGTTCGATCCAAGTGTGTCTTGTCTTGTTCTATCCTGCATAACAGGGCCGTTGACAGTTTTCTACGGGGCGATGTTCCTTCTCTTGATTTGATCTCATCTGACCGCTTACACGATCCCCACCACACATCACAATATATCTACCGTTTTTTTTTTGTTCATTACAAACTAACCAAACAAACAGCGCTTCTATTTTAATAATTTTACGACTTGCCTGTCGGTTTTTTTTATACAAATTAATTCTCTTAATAATTCCCCACACAAGCAACCATGGCCGAAACTACTGCTGCGGGCCAACCGCAGTATGAGGAGAAGCCTCCCGTCGCCGCCCCCACAAAGGGCATCGAGGAAGACGAGCAGGATGAGGACATGGATGCCCTCATCGAGGAGCTCGAGTCCCAAGACGGCCACCAAGACGATGAAGAGGAGGAGGACGAGCATGGCCTTGGCGGCCGTGTCGTCCCCGATGACCAACTCCAGACTTCGACCCTGACTGGTTTGACTTCTGAGGAGGTTGCCCAGCGGAAGAAGAAGTGGGGTCTTAACCAGATGAAGGAGGAGAAGGAGAACCAGATTCTCAAGTTTTTCGGTTTCTTCATTGGTCCCATTCAGTTTGTCATGGAGGCTGCTGCCATTCTTGCGTAAGTTTTTTTTAATTCCATTTTATCCCGATATATCGACTGCTCATCGAATATGCTTGTCGATTTGACGTTTGGTCCAAGCGCGACCTAGAGTCAATCGCTAGCGCAATGGTAATTTCCTGATATGGACGGGAAACTTTTTTTCCCCGTATTATCAAGAAGTCACCGGAAGGAAACAGGGTTGGCATTTCTGCCGAGTCACCGATCGCAACGTGATTGGCCACCATGGCTTCCATGCTAGCGAAAAGTGGAGGAGGGGGGGGGCTCTACCTGAGCCCTGACATCACTTGTTTCCATAATCGGCCGATAAGCAGTCCAGCATGCAAATTTTCTCTCAAAAGATCCCATGCTAACAATTTCCACAGCGCCGGTCTTCAGGACTGTAAGTTATTTTTTTATCGCCACTACTAGGTTCGGTTTCGCTTGTGATGAACTTGGCCCCATTTGGATTTTTGGCTGTGAATCATTCCTCCCCTGGGCCTTTTTTTTTTTTCTTTAGGCTTTCCTGATGCAACTTGTCGGGATCCCAATTATAGACCTGCCTTTCACATCAGAGCATGCCCCTGGACTGTGGAGCAGGTTTGTATTGTGACCGACAATCGGTATTACCGGGTTGTCCTAACCCCCCCCCCCCCCCCCACTTCAGCGGTTCATTTTTCGACGTCAAGTGTTCATGTCCCCATGCAATTCCGCTGCAGTACCCTTGACCCAGCCCACGATCATGACCTCTTATAGAAAGGTAGATCTCGAAACCTCACACAGCATATGTATCATCCCCTCGATCCTGCATCAGTCCCATCTTCTAGAAGCCGCTTGTTGCTCTAAATAAAACATACAGATCATCATCTCAGATATAGAGCTAAATATATATATACATCCCCTTTCCGATATCCGTACCGCCTCTATTACAACCTCCACTCCACCCCGCCCCGCCACAAGCAGGTACCAATCATGACATCCGCACAGAATCTGCATAAAATCACGAACTTTACTAGAATCGTTTGCATTGTGGTTAGCAGCTAGACAAGCATATATTTCCTCCCATAAACTGACTTCCCACTCATATCATCATGATGACCTCGAAAAGGAAGCCAATCATCCCGTCCATTTAAAACCACAGCCGCATCTTCCCCCCAGCAAAGCCCACCGCGCATCTAAACTGCAACCACTACTTGACAATTTATTTGTGTATACACAGGTCTGTCTCGAGATACAAACTTGTCTTCCATCACAATCACCACTTTTCGGCATAGCCACCTACACTATTCCCTAATCATCATCATCTGCTTCACACCATCAACCCTTCCTAGATAGTACCTGCACCACCCAGGAGCCCCGTCCTTTCTTTTCCTATCACAGTGACTGTTCTATAACTTGGCTTCCCAGGGGCAGCCATCTCCATAGACATTCACCGTCTAGACCCTTTTCTAACTAAGACATGACTCTCCTCAAATCACAATCCCAACTTCAGTCATATGCATCGTTCACTTTTTTTTTCTGTCTGCATCTTGTCCGGCGCTAGACAATTCATGTGTGGGTGTCGCTATGGAAAGTTAATGTTGTAGAGGATAACAGTAAATACATGTCACTCACTCATTTTGACGCTAATGGCTGGTAACCCGCATGCGACCCAATGTAGCCACCATTAAGAGGTGGTTATAACTTTTCGATGAATTTTCACCTTTGTATCACGCGACCAATTTCCAGAATCAAAATCAAACCCTAACCACCGCTGTTTGTGACAATTCGCCTGGGTTAAATAACCCTACCACTGCATTAAACACTACATTCAACTTCCCTATATCACCATCACGTTCGTCGCGTCCAGTATCAACTTGATTACCACACTCTCACACTACCCACCATGGCACCCTCCGATGACCGCATCGACAAACAGGCATCGGCTCAACAAGCTGTCGACATCCTTCATGAAATCTCCACAATCCTGGTATAGAATCATCATCCAATTCCGTTCTCCCCAAAGCCCACACTGATACCTGTATCGTAGAATTGTCAACTGGACCGGCGAACTCTTTCAATATGTATCTCCATGATTGAAAATGGGGTGAATCCCGAGGCTCTTGCCGTAAGTTATCAGATATACCAGATACTTGAATGATGGCTAAAGAAATATAGAACGTCATCAAGGAGCTTCGTGAGGAGAAGTTAGCGGTGGAACAGCAGATGGCTGCCCGTCGTCGGTAGGCTCAACGATTGTTGAGGCAAGCCTACAAAGGAAGTTAATTCTTGATGAAACGATACCCCATGAATTTACTATCTTAAAACAATTTCCATTGATTTTCGATGCTTTATTATTATGTCATTCTCAGTACTTTATACAATCCAGTACTAGTTATAGGCAAAAGAAACTCCGTCCATGAAACTCAACAATGCAGAACACGAACAAAACCCATGGGCCGCCCAGAGATGGGTGTTAATAATGAAAATATAGAAGTTCCTGTGTATCACTTCCACCTCACCTTTGTATACAACCTCCTAGTCTCACAAAAAGGGATTACCGATGCCCCAAGAGGATAATATCGCGCTCAAGATCGTCATCCACAATGCTACTTTGAGCATCCGAATCTGCATCATCAGAGTTCTCTTCGTCACCCTCTTCACCACCACCGTCATTATCACTGTCAACCATATTGCCATGGATAGCTTGATGTAAGGCCGAAACGGCAGTCCTGGCCAAGGCCATAACGTTTTCGACATCATGTCCAACATCAAGACCATCCAACCGAGCTTGAACTGTCTGCTGAAGAGCATTGAAGGCATTTCGGGTCATAGCTGCAACACCTGTCGGGTCCTCACTATCGAGTATGTTGTTCTGTAATGCCTGTTGTAGCGAGTTGAGAGCATTCCGAGTGATATCCCCTACAGCTGGGGCATTTCCATCTTCATCCCAGAGATTCAAGATATCCTGGCCTGCTTCGTGATCAAGCTGCTGAAGAAAACGTTCCACATTTTCAGCATCAAGTTGTTCGATAGGTGGACGTGAGAAAGTACGAGGGCGTGTTGGTTGTACTGACAGAGAAGAGGTGGAATTTTGGGGTAGGTTCTCGGCAAGTGTCCCGAATGAAGGTTGGGCAGGTATGTCTTCGGCACCACTATCAGCAGCGATTTCTCCAAACATCAGTGCTTGGCGGTGTGCCTCCATCGCCCCAAGTCGTTGCAAAGTATCAACCTCAGTATGTGAAAACATCATTTGGTCATTGCGGAGAGTCACATCAGCTGGAGTGATTGACGACAGGTTGCCCCCTTCGTCTGGCGCCGGACCGCGGCCCTGAGCCTCGGACCTAGCAGATGGATGATTGAGAGTCTCTATAAGTGCAGTGTTGTATGACTGACATAACCCACACTTGAGTCCAATCCAATGATAAGGCACCGTGGTACGGGTCGAGCACTCATGACATAGTGTGACAGCTTTGGTCATTAAATACTCGGGTGGCATAGGCTGATGGACGATAGCAAGATCAATGGTCCGGAACATAGACTCTGTGTTGACAATTGCTTTGTTGCAAAGTGGGCACTTGTAGCTACCGTTCGCAAGATACCGTTCATGGCAGTTCTTGTGAATGCTGTGACCACAGTTCATGAAAACGACAGACTTCCTCGATGTGAAAAGATAGTCTTCACAGATCGGACAATTGCAGTCAGTTGCCCGCTCGATGCACTTATGAGAAGACTTGATAGAAGTGCTTATGCATGCGTTACAAGTCTAGAAGTATGTTAGTTGAAAGATTGTAATCAAAATTCGGATGTGTCTAGTCTTACCTTGCAGTGAAAGAAGTCCTCATCTAAACCATGTCCCCGGCGACAAATACCACAATCATCACAGTGATAGATGGGCCGATTAGGCCGATTCTCCCACAGCTTACAGATGTCACAAAAGTAACGAGCAGCAGATGTACCACAGTTCACGCATGTGTCAGAAGTTCTCTGCGGACAAAAACATGTCATGCAAAGCATATTCTTAGTTTCCCACCGAGGAAGTTCGTGATCTTCGACACTATCGTGACACAACCGACAAGCATACCATTTTTTACAATTAAAGCATTGCAGCTTCACATTGCGATGATAATGCTTACATCCGAGTTGTCCATCTCGGGGATGGTATGTTGGCTCAAGGTCCTTGTTGGAAAGTGTAAAGATCTCCTCCTTAGTCGCATCATTCTTGTCTTCGTTATTCCAAAATTTGAATCCAGCCAAAGGATTGTTGAGGCTGAGAACATTGGTACTAACTGCCAATTTCTTGGTGATTACCGGACCAGAGAAATCGGCAGCACTATCACGTGACTGACCAAGATCCATCTTTGTACTCATGTGGTTGCTCATAAGAATCTCATGCAGAAGCTTTCCTTTCTCGGACGTCGGAGCATTTGAGTTGACTTCCCGAATCCGGGCACGCATTTCAGCCATTCCATCATCTTCGGGTAGCTCCTTATCTTGCAAGTCCAAATCGGTGGTAGCTTCGGAAGGTCTACCGTCATCGCTAGCGGGAGATGAACATCGTGACGATTCCATGGAATCCGAATCTGAGTCCTCGTCGATACGACGAGCCTGGGGATTGATTACTGATGAAACAAGAGTATTTCTAGTGGAATCTTGGTCGTTGGTAATTAGAGGTGAACTGATAGGCGATAATACTTCAGGGTCAAAAATCATATAATCGTCATGTGCAGGATGTAAGCTTGGCTGCAGCGGAACCGCGGTGCTCTCGGTGTTACCAATGTCTGGGGCGAGATTGAATTGTGGGTCTTCGGGTTCATGCTCAAGGGTCTTATGCATGCGCTCACCGTCCGAGCCTAACCGCGATACTGGTGGCCGTGATATTTCGGATATACGCCGAGCTTGGCGCAGTACTGGATTAATAATAAAATCAGACACCAATGACGACATAGCATAACAATGAGCCAAGAATCCCTAGCCAGGAAGTATATAGAAGCTGAATGTATGATAACCCTAATAAGGCGTCGACAGGAACAAGGAACGCCCAAGGTTGATGGGTCAGGTTGAAAAGATGGATATATAAGTGACCTCCGAAGCGATGTGTAGTCTTCAATAGTCAAAGGGAGACGCAAAATTTGGGTAGTGATTGCTCAGCTTCAGATGGAGCGACTCAAGGGTGAAGATAGACGATGCACTGGAATAATATAGGCACGAGGCTCAAGATGACGATATCGATGTTGAAGTAACGGAGTCGGATGAATCTTAGACGCAATTGATGTTGATGCTGGCCATTGAAGGGGATAAGTCGATGTGGTTAAGTTGACTGAAGTAGATATGAGCATTTGTAAATCAAAAAGAGGGGCCTTGAAACACGGGGCTGAGATGGAGGGGTGAGTACGACTATCAACAACACCAGTGTTTATCGACTTGAATTATTTAGCAGGAGCTGATCTGATTGTTAAGAAGCGAAGAGGACGATAAACAGGAAGTCACAAGACCTCGAATCGGACAGGAAACTACAGCTGAATCAACATGAAAGAAGACTGTGACAGAAATATGCAGGCCGGATATCGTCAGTATTAAGTACCAGCTAATGTTTTTTCCTATCAGATTCGGAGACTGTGCACGAGAAATAACCGAAATCGCCAGTTTTGGGGGTTTTTAACATGATATTTGCAAGGTTGTCACGGTCGGGCTTCCTCCCAACGGCTTGTGATCTCATCGGTTTACAATCTGGCTATCCATTACGGGATTCTGGCCGAAAGGTTCACTGAATTCTGCCAAAACGAACCCGCTGGCGGGGTCAGAATCACTATAGCTGTTTCGGAACCATGATAATAAAAGTTTGTGGAACAGGACAGACTACTGTTCTTCCGATTGTCAAGGATTATTGTTATTCCCGGAGAGGCAAAAATTCCAGAGGACAAGGTTAAAGTTTTTGTAGGGTTACATATATTCAAAATTGGTAGCGACGGTGAAGACCGCCAAATGCCAATATGATTACGGAACTCTAGAGAGAATAGGATGCGGCTGTTGCGTGGAACACGAGGGAACTGCTCCGCAGTTTGAATGACTCCAGTCCCAGAAATGGAACAGCTACATAAATATATACAGGGCCACGGGCTCGAAAGCTGGCAATATAGAGCGCTGGTGTGAACTAACAAAAACATCATAGCTTCCAGAGCAATAGCGCGTTTTGAGATTTTGAGATCTAGTAGATTTCAATGGGCAGTTACTTGCAATCAACATGAAGCAACTTAAGAATTGGGATAGACTACAGAAAATGCAAGTTCTTTCCCTTGAGTGAACTTGGTACCAATAAAGACGCCCTTGTGTAATGTAGTAAGATTCTGTAGCCAATTACAGCCTTGTCGCACAGCAAATTTTACCACTATTGGTTTATTAGTCCTGTCACCTATATTGTAGACACCTGTCCTTGGTTTTGTACGGGACTTGTCTCGTCACCTGTGCACGACTTGATCCTCAATAGCTTCAGCCGCATTTACTCTTTCCTGGTATCTGTTCTTTAACCCATTGATTCTTTTTTTTTTTCCAATTGACCTGTTTTGAGCTCCTTCGTTGACTCGTCCAATCTCTTGACGCTTTTTTTTCTATTCTTTTTTTTTTGTGCCTGTTTTCTTCTGCTAGACTAGAGCTACTTTTGCCATCAGCGTCCCGCGTCAGACCCCCGAACATCATTGTCGATCGAACCGAATATACCTTGATATAGCCGCTTGTCCATCTCTATCAGACGCGCTATCATTTGCACACATAGCTGTCATCTGCACAAGAGCCCGTCATGGCCAGCAATAGCGCTGCCGTGGCCACTGGCGCTGACATCGCCGAGGGTCTCAGACGAAGACCCGTCAACACCGGGGACAAGGCTACTGTCCCTACTGTCCCCGTTGTCGATGACAAGAAGAAGCTCGCCAAGAAGGTATGGCGCTGGCGTTCCACCATGAGTTGACCGAATTGGTCAGTAAATCAGCAAACTTGATTTACTAACACATCTTTAGAAGTCCGGCTTGGATGCTGTCTTCGAATATGAATGGATCTGGGCTCCCATTTTGCTCTTGATTCTCGCCTCTTTCACCCGTTTATACAAGATTGGTCTCAGCAACATTGTGACATGGGATGAGGCTCAGTAAGTTTCCTATGATATATTGGTTTCATGAATAGACATGTAGCTAACAATCAGCTCAATAGCTTTGGCAAATTTGGCTCCTACTACATCAAGCATGAATACTACTTGTATGTCTCCAAATTTACCTCGCCTTCATGCTATAAAGCCCAAACTGACAATTTGATAGTGATGTCCACCCTCCTTTGGGAAAGATGCTTGTTGGTCTGTCTGGTGTCTTGGCTGGTTATAACGGCACCTTTGAGTTCAAATCTGGCGAGAAGTACCCCGAGGAGGTCAACTACACCTTCATGCGTGCCTTCAACGCTGCTTTCGGTATCGTCTGTGTTCCCATGGGCTACTGGACTGCTCGTGAGCTTCACTTCAAGCGCCCTACTGTCTGGTTAATCTCTCTGATGGTGCTCTGCGAGAACTCGTACACCACTATCTCCCGTTTTATTCTTCTCGACTCTATGCTGCTGTGCGGTACTGTGTCGACTATTCTATGCTGGGTCAAGTTCCACAACCAGCGCAACCGCCCCTTTGAACCTGAGTGGTTCCTGTGGTTGATGCTGACGGGTATTAGCATCGGTTGCGTGTGCAGTGTCAAGCTTGTTGGTCTTTTTGTCACCTCCATGGTCGGTCTTTACACCGCTGAGGATCTGTGGCACAAGTTCGGCAATCGTAAGATGCCTGTTCACGTTCTCGGTGCCCACCTTTCTGCCCGCATCGTCGGTCTCATTATTGTTCCCTTCCTGATCTACCTTCTTTCCTTCGCTATGCACTTTGCTATCCTAAGCCATTCTGGTCCTGGTGATGCTCAAATGAGCTCTCTATTCCAGGCCAACCTGAAGGGGACAGCCGTGGGCAAGGACAGCCCTCTAGAGATTGCTTACGGCTCCAGGGTCACCATCAAGAATATGGGTTATGGTGGTGGTCTTCTTCACTCCCACGTTCAGACCTACCCCGAAGGCTCTAAGCAGCAGCAAGTTACCTGCTACCATCACAAGGACACCAACAACGACTGGGTCATTCACCCTGCCCGTGATGCTGAGCTTTATGATGAGGACGCCGAGCCTCGTTTCATCTCTGATGGCTCTGTCATTCGTCTGCTTCACTTCATGACTGGCCGTAACTTGCACTCTCACAATATTGCTGCTCCTATCACCAAATCTGACTACGAAGTCTCTTCTTATGGTAACATCACTGTCGGTGATGCCAAGGATCATTGGATTGTCGAGGTGGTCAACGATGTTGTTTCCAACGATCGCAGCCGTGTCCGCACCCTGACCACTGGATTCCGTCTTCGCCACCCTGTCATGGGCTGCTACCTCCGCGCTGGAAACGTCAACCTTCCTCAGTGGGGTTTCAAGCAGATTGAAGTTACCTGTACTAAGAAGAACAACCCCAAGGATACTTACACTCACTGGAATGTGGAGTCTCACACCAACGAAAAGCTGCCCCCAAGTGACCCCGCCATCTACAAGTCCCCCTTCTTCCATGACTTTATCCACCTCAACGTCGCCATGATGACCTCCAACAATGCCCTGGTTCCTGACCCTGACAAGCAGGATGACCTTGCCTCTCAGTGGTGGCAGTGGCCCATCTTGCACGTCGGTCTCCGTATGTGCAGCTGGGATGATAAAACCGTCAAGTACTTCCTGCTGGGTAACCCTCTTGTTTACTGGGGCTCGACTGCCTCTCTTGGAGTTGTCGGCCTCATCATCATCTGGTACCTGATTCGCTGGCAGCGGGGATACAAGGAGTTGAACCAGGAAGAAATTGACCGGATTCACTATTCTGGTATCTACCCTATCATCGGTTGGGTTCTCCATTACTTACCTTTTGCCGTCATGGCTCGTGTCACTTACGTCCATCACTACTATCCTGCCCTGTACTTTGCGATTCTGGGCTTCGGATTCGTTATTGATTGGATATTCCGTAATCAGAAGGCTGTAGTCCAGTCGATATTCTTCGGCCTGATGTATGCTGCTATCATTGGTCTGTACATCTACTTCATTCCTATTTGCTGGGGTATGGTTGGCTCCCACAAGGACTATGCCTACCTCAAGTGGTTCCCCCGCTGGAGAATCACGGAATAAGCAGTTTGTAAGATTCTGATGAGGTGTAGGAGTAGAGCATGTTGACAGAATCCTGAGTAGAGGCTGAATCGTTGGGACTTGATCATAGTCCGACTGATATCTGCCGTGGTTTTCTGTGTCAGGAGTTGTTTTATTAGGCCAAATTTTCGATGACGATGGTGCGAATCGGTTAGGCAAGACGTTAGAAAATTTTCTCCAATGTGATTTCTTTTGCATGTTCCATTGGTTTCCCTATTTTTTATATCGATATGATTAGCCATGGAGTCCGCTCGGTCCATCTCCAAGTGACAAGTATTAATGCTTCAATTATTAACAGTAACTGTCATGATGCCGAGCTAAAACAATATGGTATAGTGCACAGTCTGGCCTTGGCGACTCTGCACTATCGCATTATATCCAGACTAGCCTCATGATAATCAGCAACATCCTCCTGTCGCTGTTTTATCGGCAGTTATCGCTAATCGCTGCCTCGTAGCACTGGCATGCCCCTTGACTCCCGACCTCCGGTCATTGAGATCATATTTCCCCACTTGAATGTTCTCATATATCCTCTCTGCAACTCTCATGAATGCATTCTCGACATTCTCTCCACTCTTCGCACTCGTCTCCACGTACTCCAATATATTGTTCTTCCTCGCCCAGGTCTCCGCCTCTTCTCGTGTGACCTCTCGCTTCCCCGTATCTTCATTGTTCTCATCCTTTGTCAAATCCGCCTTATTCCCAACCAGCACCACTACGATGTCCGGTTCGGCAATCTGCCGTAGATCCGACAGCCAGTCCGTGACATGCTCAAATGTTTGCTTCCTTGTCAAGTCAAACACCAACAGCGCCCCCGAAGCCCCTCGGAAATATGACCTCGTTACCGACTTGTACGTCTCCTGCCCTGCCGTGTCCCATAAACTCAGCTTCATGTGTTTCTGCACGGGCGGCACCGATGGCGTCTTGGGTCCTTTGGATTTTCTTGTGGGTGATGCGACGCCAGATGTGGCAGCAGCTGCGGCGGCAAGGGGTGTTTGGTTGGCGGTGGCGGCGAGAGTGGGGTGGAGAGTTGGAGAAGAGAGGGTATCTGAATGTGGGGGGCCAACGGGGACGATGCGGGAGCCAAATTCAACGCCAATGGTTACATCGTGGTGGGCGGAGAAACGGCCTTCGCAGAGACGAATGGTGAGGCTGGATTTGCCGCAGCCGGAGTCACCGATGCAGACGAGCTTGGCGATATAGTCCCACGAGGGCGAAGAGGCGGCCATGTTAGGTGGTTGCTGGGTGTAGGTGGTCGGATCGTAGTTCAGGTGGTGAAAAATATAGGTTTAGATCGGATCTCGTTTGTTGTAACGTTTGCGCGGGCTCAGATATGTCTTTGGTGTGATTATGCAACGGTGAAAGACAGAAAGTAATGTGATGTTATCGGAAGAGAACCAGTTTTTGGGCATGTGTGACCACTGATAGAATTAAGCTATAAAATTCAACCAGGTCACGATCCAACCAGCGAGAGGCCGGCGACAAGGTTAGGCTCAAATAAGCTGTTGAGCTGGTGTAAACTAGGTAAATGGGGCGTTCCGTTGTCAACGAAGTTGCAGACAACGATATTCTTCTAAAGTCGAGATATTGATGCTGAAGACTTGAAACACTAGGCTCGGTTACGTGTGGTGCCTGTTCCTACAGGTTCAAAAAGGTAGTATAGCTGCAGAAATAGACTGCAATGGCAAAGCAAAAGCAGAAGCGAGGCACAAGACGATAATTCAATATTAATGGACCAACGACTGCAAAATGCATCAGTAATTGTTGGGCATGAAGTGAGCCGATAAAGTTCAATATTTGGATGACAATGCAAATTGTATCAGTGCTGTGTCAATGATACAGGTGAGGGGTAAAGTCGCCCGGGTGGTCTTTCGCTAAGCGCAATCAAGATGGCCGGTCGATGTCGACAGCTGCTTGATGGCGATTGCAGGGGCTGGTTTGGCTAATAAGGAAATCAAGGTTGATGACGAAATGTGGAATTTGGATGTGATTTAAATAAGTCACTCTTGGCATTCATGGTGCAAGTTGTACAAAACATATGCAGAGATGCATACAAAATGAGATGATTGATCATCACCAGCCTGTGCTTTCGTTCTGTCCGTGTTCATGATGTTAGGGTTAGTCTTGGGTTGATTGACATCGCCAACGTCATCCCCTACGGGTAGATTGGAGACCAAGCTTCGAATTAACCCGTTCATTCCGTCCAAAATGAGCCGCATCACATCCGCCATCTTGAACAGCGGGAGTAAGATCATGACCAGTCCAATCAAGTTCGGGGCCTTCGAGGTCACTGACCAGGTACGTTTGTGCGATTCAAGAGTGCCTTCACGATCAGGCTAACGGCATCTTAGGTATTCCTGACCACGCCACACTCGTTTGTGTTGGTCAACCTGAAGCCACTCATTCCCGGGCATGTCTTGGTTTGTCCTATCAAGCCTCATGTTCGGTTGACCGACCTTTCAGTCCAGGAGACTACAGACCTGTTCACCACCGTGCAAAGGGTACAGAAGCTACTGGCTCGCCAATACCTCAAGACATCGAACCCGGAATCCAGCACGGAGCTTCAAGCTACCGGATCCTTCAATATTGCGATCCAAGATGGTCCCGAGGCTGGTCAGACGGTGCCTCATTTACATATTCACATTATTCCACGCCCCAAGAATGCTGGGAAATCCACCGAGGAAGTTGAAGAGGAGGTCCGCAGAGTGTACAATGGCATGCAAGGCGAGAAGGGAAATGTCGGTGGTGCGCTGTGGGATGCACAGCAGGCGGCCCGCAGTGGTGCTCGGCCCCAACCTGGTGGTGCCTTTCCTGATATTGAAGATGCGGCTAGGAAAGCCAGAACTATGGAGGACATGGTTGCTGAGGTGAAGTTGTACAAAGACCTCATGCGTGAAGTCGGTGAGATATAATTTATCAGAGTACGCATGTTTCATATACTTTTGCAATCTGCATTATGTTTAATACAAACTTTGTTTCCTAAATATTCCTTATCACACGAACCAATAGTGGGCTGGCGGATTCTTGAACAAGGCTCGGATACCCGTCTAGTTTAACCTGATTGGGAATTGGGAACGACTCGATGCCAAAACCGAGAACGCCACATGTGGCACATACCATTTTCATGTGTTTGATTGGCTGAAAATGGTCACTGACGCCACATCGATAGTGACTTGGACCATGACGAAAATAGGAAACCACGCGATTTGAAATTTTGGCTTTTTTTCAGCCTAAAGTGCAAATTTCTCGGTCATCAGAACCACTTGTCCATCCACATTGTCCAACATCCACGCCCACGTCATTCACCACATCTCGCTTATTCGATAACCACAACATTAGATTTTTTTTCAACGCAGCTATAAAGCTTACCGAAAGATATGTCCGGCCTCGACGTGGAAGCCCTTCTTGACTCCGTGGCCAAGCCCGATGACCGCAGCCACCGCGGTGAAACCTCCGAAACCGAAACTGCCCGCACACCCGGCAGCCGTAGACGCAGCCCCAGCCGCTCCCGTGCCTCTAGTAGACAAATCAGCCATTCTCCTTCCCGCAGCCGTGATCGGGAACGTGATCACGACCGCCGCCGTCGCTCCCGTGATTCCGACCGTAGCCGCAGACCTCGTGATGATTATTACCGCCGTCGGTCTCGCTCGCGGTCTCCTAGAGGCAGTGGCCGTAGAAGAAGACGGGACGAGTACCGGAGCCGCAGAGATAGAGCGGATAGATATACCGGTGGCGGTGAGCGTAGACGGGATGACGATCGTAGAAGGGATCGGGATCCTACTCCCCCTCCTAATGAGGATGAGAGAGATCGGAGAACAGTTTTTGTGCAGCAGCTTGCTGCTAGATTGAGAACTCGTGAACTCAAGGAGTTTTTCGAGAAGGTCGGCGATGTAGTTGAAGCTCAGATCGTCAAGGACCGCATCAGTGGTCGTAGCAAGGGGTAAGTTAATGTCATCTACGAACAGGTTAGGAACAAATTACTAACATATTCCCTAGTGTTGGTTACGTTGAATTTAAGTCTGAAGAGACAGTAGCCAAGGCACTTCAACTTACTGGCCAGAAGCTTCTAGGAATTCCGATTATTGTACAGCTCACGGAGGCTGAAAAAAACCGTCAAGCGCGTAACCCGGAGGCTTCTTCCGGTGCCCATCCCAACTCCGTCCCCTTCCACCGTCTCTATGTCGGTAACATTCATTTCAACGTCACTGAACAGGATCTTCTTACCGTTTTTGAGCCTTTTGGTGAGCTCGAGTTTGTCCAACTACAGAAAGACGAGACTGGCCGCAGTCGTGGTTATGGATTTGTACAGTAAGTTTTACCTCAACGTTTTCAAAGATTGTGCAAGGTCTAACACTCTTTTCCAGGTATCGTAATGCTGACAATGCTCGCGAAGCGCTTGAGAAGATGAACGGTTTCGATCTAGCCGGCCGACTCATCAGAGTCGGTCTTGGTAACGATAAGTTTACCCCCGAGAGCACCGCCAATATGATGCACAAGTTCTCAGGCAATGGCCTTAACCAACAGGGATCTGCATACGGTGGTCGTGTTGGACCTGGCGTTTTCGACCGTGCCAGCCGCCGCGATACTGATAAGCCTGTCAACGGCAACGTGAGCGCTCTTGACGATACCGATGTTGGTGGCGTAAACTTCAACAACTACAGTCGCGATGCCCTTATGCGCAAGCTTGCTCGTGCCGATGAGCTCCCTGCTAACACCCCAAATGGTATTGAGGACCGCCAGATTTTGAAGCCCAAGACCGAGACCAAGCCCTTGCCTGTTGTCGTCAACCAGGCCAGTCGGTGTGTCGTCCTCCGCAATATGTTTGATCCTGAAGAGGAGGAGGGCGATGATTGGGTCAAGGAACTTGAGGAGGATGTCCGCCAAGAGGCTGAGGCCAAGTACGGACATGTTGTTCATATCGCCGTGGATGCTAACTCGAAGGGCGATATCTACATCAAATTTGATAAAGTTCAAGGTGGTGAGAATGCCATCAAGGGCCTCAATGGCCGTTACTTTGGTGGACGCATGATCGATGCTTCGCCTGTGGTAGACACTGTCTACAGCAGTTTGTTCAGCCGGACCCGGGCCATTTAAAAGGAGCTAATGATTGCTGGCATACATCCAATATCGATTGTTAAATGTCTAGGACCCCTTCTGGTAAGTTGTCAAAAAAATCTATTGTCTTCTGTCTACTATGATTGACCAGGGACTAACAATTTTCCAGATTTCGTCTTATCCAACGACCGGATTCGTTTACATCTAGCATTCCCATCTACTAAGCTTTGATACGGTGCATAGCCATATACACCTCACGTCATCTCTGTCAAGATACCCCAAGTCATTGGTCAGCGACCTTTCGGTTTGTCGTTCAGATACCAAACTTCACAATCTCACACCTTCGCAACAGGAACTACCTCGAACCCAGGCCATGAAGATTCAACTGTTTTGTTCCCTCCAGACAATCGTACATGTCGATTTTGTCCCGGTCTTCTGACGACCTATTGACTTTGACTCATCTGTCAAACTCTGTGAAGTTGTTCATTTCTCTTTTCCTTCATTCTTGTTGGGGCGGTTGGTTAGTAGACCGACTGCTTTTGTGACTGATTTTACCGCGACAGGCTTGGACAGTGTCCCTCTGACTCGTTTAACATTTCTCCGTTTTTAGTTACCAGGTCGTTCTTTGGTCTGTTATCTGAACCATTTTCTGAATCACCACAAAATCAGTGTCTTTAGTATAGTTTTGTCACTGCAGTCATTAATATAGCCAAATGTAACGTATGTATATCTTACTCTCACCGTGTCCCACCTTCAATGGCCAACTATCTAGAGACAGTTCGCCTATGCAGTCAGATTACATAATGCATGCATCCACTACATTTTGACTACATTTTGACTACATTTTGTATGCAAAGACATGACTTTCACCACAAATTCATGACACTTTGAGGGAACACAAGGCTCGTGGACTACAAGCTTGATTGGTAAATCGTACCGGACCTTGGGGAATTGGGAATGGTACGATGAGGTTAGAATCTTTCATTACCCCGTACTGAGTGCATAGATCTCCAAGTCTTGTTGCATTTGCGTATGGCCGTGGGGTGGGTGTGATCTTGGGAGGTTGCATTGATGCAGGAGATGGTGGGGTTTCGGTGTGAGTTTGAATCTATGGGTATGGTTAAATAATATGTATGTATTCATTTAGTAACTTATATGGTTCGATAACCGTATATTGGTAATGAGAATGGACACATGAAATCTGTATGTACGAAATGAACTCAGAAGCTGGATGATTTTGGAGCTTTCATCTCAAATTCAATATGAAGAAATCGAAAGTTTTGGCTAGGGTCTGTATGAAGGTTAGGGTTCATGTAGTTAACCAAGTCTCCTTGTCCAAATAAATTAGAGAACTACATAAAGCAAATACATTTTCTACGTAATGAAACCTCAGTTCATAAGGCTTCTTAAAAATCTAGACCTGGAATATTGCGAATTCTGGAACTCCTGGAAATGTCGTTCGGAGGTGTTCACCGAGCGGTTGCGACATCCGATAACCGGGGTGTGTAAGCTGGGTGGTAGGAATATATAGGGGCAATGGTGGGGGGAAGAGAATCTGGTGATGTCTTGGAGGGGATGTTGTGGGAGGTTTCACGGAGGGCAGAGGGCTGGTGGTGATCGGGGATCGATGAGTGGCAGGAGGCGAAGAGGAGTGAGGGGGGGAGAAGAATCAGGAAGTTTGGCTGGGTGTATGTGGATATGGATATTTGGATCCGGAGATGGAGCTGATGGCTATGTCATGGCAATGGCTGGAGACCGATCTTGCGAGTTTTTGTAGATGATGTAAAGACAAGAGGTATGGTGTATATAGTGTTGTTTTGTGGGATCGGGGAGCAGGTAGTCAGTCTGGCGGGGCTAAGGTGCCGGAAGAACAGGCATAAACGTTGGCAAGCCACCATGCCATGGCATACGGCTTCACCAGTGCAGTTGGTGCGGCAAGCACAGACGAAACGCAACATCGAACACCGCGACTTGCCACCTTAGGGAAGCCATCCGAGTGTTCACAGGCGGCGAGTCCGGGAAGGGGAGAGAAGTTGAGAAAGATTTGGGGCGAAGGCAGAAAAAAAAAGGTTAGATGGATTGTGTTGATCAAAGGTAATAGACGATTTGGGTATGAGGGAGATGGGCTCCGAATTGCGAAGTCGACCGTGGGGGGTGGTTTGTTAAATGTGGCTTATGTGGTGGATGTGTCAAATAGCCACGACAGGGTCCCAAAGGGACCACCCCTTGGGGAGCGGCAGCGGTTTTGAACGACATGTATCGCCATGGTTCATCACGAACAACCCCCAGGGTCTGGAAACATCAAGGCCGTAGAAACTGCGAAATGCCGAAGTTTATTTTTGTGTGTCCAGCTCAGCTTGAAGCAGGCCAAGAGACCGGAAGCATTGTTACAGTTTCACGATGTTGAAAAGTATACGTATAATATGTTGTTTTTCAGATGTCTTGGTTTTGATGTTACGGATTGATACAAAAAAAAACCCCAAGGATTCTGACTTATACCCGTTCGGAAGGCACGTCCACTCGTTCTGTAGCTCCTGCCGTAATTGTGGAGTCAGTCCGGATTAATTGAGTCCGTAATGCCAAACTCGGCAGGAAGTGAAAAGTTTGAGGTTGGGCGGCCTCAGTATTTCGGGCTGTGAATTGTCAAGATACTTTGTAGATGATGACCATTGATCCAGCATCATCAAATTTCCAGCGGTTCTTTGCGTAACTTATATTTTTCAACGCCGGTTATTGTTCCTGATCCCAAGACATATTCCTGCACAATCCTCTGCGCCATCTTATACGGACTAAGTCAGCTAATGCTAGCTCTTGGAAACAGCAGACGTCACCGCCGGGAGACAATACCCAAGATCTCGACTCGGATTTCCATATAGTCCATCTCGTTCCAACGCAGCTGTGACACTTTTTCATTGAATCTACAGTTTCCAATACAACTAAACTTCGCCATCCTGTCAATGGCCATCCGCCCCTCATTCGCCTTGTTTTCTGGCATCTCCATTGGCACCTGGTTTTGGTCTGATCGCACACCCAAGCATCGTTCAGCATCGAAAGCTAAGAAAATATATTTCCACATATATCCAGCCTAGCAAAGGCCGTGCCATCCCCACTCATACATACCCCCCGGGGCCTAGCAACATTCTCTTCGCTCGGAGTATCAGAGTACAACCAGCATTGAACTGAAAGACATATAAACACCGGATACGTCAGATCAACTGCCACTTTGTCAGGGCACATATCAACCTCAGATTCTTCAATTCCTTCAGTCTTCTTTTTCCCCTGGCATTTCCCTTTTAGTCTGTCGAGTGAGACCCTGCTTATAGACGGCACATCACTTTTATATTGCATTCATTGTTGCGCTGATACTTGGACACCATATATCTCCCAAGTATCTATCTTTGACTTTTTCATAGAACGCTCTGCTATTTTTTTCTGAATACTTCACAATGTTCACCAATCGTCGCTTCTCCATCAACCGCCATACTGGCGTGCCCAAGGTTCGCAAGAACAGCGAAGTCATTCTGGCTGGTAAGTTCAACCTTAACTGTATGGAGTCGCCTGGAGCTGCCTCTTAGAGACTCGGTGGTCAAATGAGTACTCATGAGATGACACATCAAATTGTCATCATCTGAAAACATTTTACTCTTTTTCCGAGAGCTCACTTAGCATCGTTGAGACTCATGCATAACAACTCGCTTTCTGAGCGAGTTTGGACACTTATAATTCGCTCACTGAATCCGACACCATTTTACGCCAACTTGACATCTCGCTGACATTACCTCCCACAGAGAACCAATCTCGCATCCATCAGCAGTTCAGACAGGCTCATGAAGGTCATCAACCTCATGCTGGTCTTGATGCCAGCCGCTCATCCACCGGTGTTGTCTGGTGTACGGAGCGTGCCGCCGAGTATGGCTTCCTCGAGGCCCAAGAAGAGTGGGCCAATCTGGGTCAGGGTGCCCCTGAAGTAGAGGATGATATTGCCGGCTGCTTTGAGAGACCAACTTCTATCGACGTCTCCATGACCGCTAGAGAATACGGCCCTACTGCTGGTATCCGCCCTCTGCGTGATGCTGTTGCCAACCTCTACAATGAACACCACCGCCAGGACAAGGAGAGTAAGTACACTTGGGAGAACGTTGCTATCGTTCCCGGTGGTCGTGCGGGTTTGATTCGTATTGCTGCTGTTTTGGGTAACTCATACGTTTCCTTCTTCATGCCCGACTACACTGCCTACAACGAAATGCTTTCGCTCTTCAAGAACTTTGCGGCTGTTCCTGTCCCTCTGAATGAAAATGATGATTACCAGATTCATGCCGACAAGGTCGAGGAGGAGATCGCTCGGGGTACGTCAGTCATTTTGACCTCAAACCCCAGAAATCCTACCGGCCGTGTTGTCACCAACCCTGAGTTGGCCAAAATTCAAGACATCTGCCGTGGCCGTGCCACTTTCATCTCAGATGAATTCTACTCCGGTTACAACTATACCACTGACTGCGACGGCACCACCATTTCTGCCGCTGACAACGTTGAGGATGTCGATGAGGATGATGTCATCATCATTGATGGGTTGACCAAACGTTTCCGTCTTCCCGGCTGGCGTGTCGCATGGATTATCGGCCCCAAAGGTAAGTTTGCCATCTCACACAATTTCAATCGGCCTCTTGACTAACAATCCGACAGAGTACATCAAAGCTATTGGCTCATGTGGCTCCTATCTCGATGGTGGTGCCAACCATGCTTTCCAGGAGGCAGCCATCCCCTTCCTGAAGCCCGACCTCGTTCGTGAAGAAATGATCCACCTCCAGACTCACTTCCGCGAGAAGCGTGATTATGTCATCAAGCGGTTAGCGGCTATGGGTTTTGCTTTTAAGTATATTCCTGACTCTACTTTCTACATCTGGCTCAACCTGGAAAACCTCCCCGGCCCAATCTCCGACGGGTTGAACTTCTTCCAGGCCTGCTTGGAGGAGAAGGTTATCGTTGTTCCGGGTATCTTCTTTGATCTGAACCCCTCACATCGTCGTGATCTTTTCGACAGCCCGTGCCACCATTTTGTGCGTTTGTCGTACGGTCCGCGGATGGACGTCCTTAAGAGCGGTTGCGATGCCATTGAGCGGGTTGTCAACAAGTACAAGGAAGTGGAGGAGGCGATGGCTGAGTAAATCCACAGCATGATGTATTTGCGGAATGAAGCGTTCCTTCGATTAGCATTATCTCATTACAGTTTAATGATCATGGCACATTATCAATAGACATTTAGAAATTTAGAAATTAATCGGTGTTGCGCCATTGGGCTGACTTTTAGGTAGACACTGCTATTTCCATTACGAACGGTTATGTCTAAGACCTTGTGCATTTTCAATCCTATGTCGGAGTCCGGTGTTTACTGCGCCTCAGAACAGGATCTAGTATTAACTCGGTAGCTGTGGTGTTTGGAGTAAGCACAAAGATGTTCTTTCGGATGCAGAGACCAGTATTGACTCAGCTTCACATTGTAATTACATATTAACCATATTTGGAAATGACTTCGTCAAGTGTGTACCTTTGAAATTACAGTTTATAGTCTACTTCTAATGAAGTAATTACTCTGCGCCTGGTCATTGGAGTTCTTTGTTTGTACGGAACACAACATGATCGAAATCAAAACAATAACATTCTGCGAATCAATCTTTCCTGTCTACTTCTTTTCGACTAAGTTTCACATATGATTTCGATTGCCACAACCCTCACGATCGCATTCAGTGACACGATTCATTTATAACTAGTATTGTCAGCCCAGCTACTATCAAGCTATATTCATCAGCAGCAGTCAAGATGTCACTTTATCTTCAATTCAATTAAACCTACTAAACAAGTTTTTTTTTTCACCATGCCTCTGTTCAACCGTATTAAGTACAAGCTCATGGGAAAGGTATCACGTAACGAGACCAGCCGTAAGTATCTTCAAGTTCCAGTCCTTTGACAATAGCAGCAACCGACGAATATCGAATTAACACATCATCTTCACAGCGTAGCTTAACTCCCAAGAATCAGCTCCCATCACGCAACCATACGACCCCAATGCTGCTTCTCAACCGTATCAGGCCAGCGCCGCCCCTCCGCCGTATAGCCAATCGGCGCCTGGAGCGGGGTATCAGCCTCAGGACGCCACCGCCACCCCCGGATCAACCGACAGGGACTTGGGCACCTACGCTGCTGCCGGTCTTGCTACTACCCGGCACCGCCGCCATGGTCAACTATGTTCAAAGCCATTACTCGCAACAAAACGTCCCGGCTGTCCATATCATGTTGACCGATGACGATCTATACACTTTTCTCTACTTGTTCGATACCGTCTTCCTCATCGACGACTCCAGTTCCATGTATGGAACCCGTTGGCAACAAACTCGCGATGCTCTTACTCAGATAGTCCCCATTTGCGCAGCCCATGATACTGACGGTGTTGATTTATACTTCCTAGATAGCAAGAAAAAGCAATCCGCTCCTGATGTCAGCAAGGAGCTTGATGGGTTCTATCATCTAAAGACCGCCAGTGATGTGATGCATATCTTCAACTCTGTCGCCCCTAATGGCGTTACTCTAACCGGATGTAGGCTTAGGTCGATTATGACACCCTATACTACGTATCTTGAGAAAATGGCCCGTGCCCAGTAGATTGACGATGTCAAGCCTCTGAACATCATCATCACTGATGGCCGTCCTACAGATGGTGCTAAGAGCGTCATCGTTCAGACTGCTAAGAAGCTTGATAAGCTCGAAGCTGCCCCGTACCAGATGGGCCTACAATTCTTTCAAATTAGAAGCGACAGACAAGCCACTGAACATCTCCGTGAATTTGATGACGAAATAAAAAATCGGGGCGTTCGCGACACGGTGGATACTGTTGGTGGAGGCGGCCAAATTCTGACTATGGATCTAGTTCTGAAGACTGTTCTCGGCGTTGTGAATCATCGGTTAGATCGCCAGCGTATGCAGCCTAAGTGGTAAGCAATGCTTTATTGGAGACATAATAGGTTAGAGCGATCACTTGCACTTTACATGCCGATATGGGCGGGAGAATGAAGTTTGGAAGTTTTCATTGTTTTTTTTTCTTTGGGTGAAGGGTTTGGTTCATGTATCATTAGGTGGGTGGTTCATAGATTAGCGATACCTTTCCTGAGCGTGCCCCGGTTCCAGTCCGCTATAGCAGCATGAATTGATTTTCAAGCATCATTAATACAAATTCGTCATTATGTGTCACAAATATAGACATGGTTGACCAACTGGTCATGTAGCTCAGTCCTTTCAGGGCGACTTCAATCGGCTTGAGACTTGCAACATGCAGAAGTATTGAGCAATGATGGCTACATACAATTTAATCCACTAGATGGGGCATATGAGCAGCATCAACAAATACGGGTCTTGTTAACAGGGTGCCATACGGCCTACAATGGTCAGCTGAGGAAGTGAGATAGTAGTGTTGGAGGTGAGATTTGAACATGATCATCCGAAGTTTCCCCGATGCCATCATTCGCAACAAAGTCAGATTCTTGGTTCCGGGCAAGGAATTATGTGTTGATGACTTGACTGGCGACGGTGATGATAATGGATGCGGTCTGTATCCGGCGGAGGAATGGGTGCGGTGTAGAAGAGGAAAAGAAAGAGGCGGTCTCGGCCGGCGGTGCGGTGAAGGGGGCCCCATGGCGATGTGAGTGAGGGTTTGCACGGAAGGGGTAAGGGTTACGGGAGTTGGATTTTGCCCCGGGGGCTGGGATTGCATAGAGTGGTAGAAAGGATGGAAGGAAGGAGCAACGCCGGATGCAGAGGGCGAGAGTTTTTGGAGGGAGTGGGAGGGGGTTGCGGTTTAGGGGAATAGGGACTGCGTGGTAAATAAATGGAATAGATGTGGGTATTAAGTTTTTTTTTGGAGAAGGTGTGACGATAGTTTACCAGCCATCTAAGATTTTTTTTGGGAAGGATTTTTATTTTTGTCATTGCCTTTTATTGGTATCCCTTGCGTGTATATAGTGCGCATCTTAACTATCAACCACCTTGGGGTAATAAGAAAGAAGAAAGGAAAAATGCTATGGTGGGACCCACATGAATTCGCCGTTCCGACTTTGGCAGTTCGCGGGAAAGCTGTGCTGTGCGCTTGATCGTCTTTGGTGGGGGGACTACTGTGGAAGAGAGCCTGCTCTATCCTTCTTTGATCCCCCCCCTCCCTTTTTTTGGTTTGCCTCGGGCGACGAACGAACATGTTGCTGCACAGTTCAATTGTACAATTCTGTCGTCCCGGTAATATCCCGATGATTGGTCGGCGCTGTGGATACGCCATCGGTGCGCAGTGATCGGCTATGGGAAAGGACCCAGCCAATAATTGATTGCTGTTCACGTGATTTGTCGGGCAACAAGTATTGAGTTTAGTTAAGTTAATATAGGTTCCGGTTGTTGGTTGCGGCTTAGTGAGATGTGGATGTCACAGAAAGAGAGGACAAAATGGACCCACTTTTAACTGTGATGGTTTGGTTTTCTACATTGGGGTATGGGTACACGTTACGTAGGGAGTTAACAGTTTGGTCGGGAACGGGCGGTTGGCGGGTACATCGCTGGGATCTGATGGCAGGGGCTATTTGTATGGAGGAACAGGGTGTTAATCGCGTCACGGGTGATCAGAGCAATGTACCTCTTTAGTGGCCTGTCTGTTAGCACCCTTGGTACCTGGGAAATTGGAATTCTTGTCTAGATACAGCCAGATACAGCAGCTGAGAATGGCTTGATTTTTGATTTTCCGAGGGTGGTGTTGCGCTGCAGCAGTATTGGGTGTATTGGTCGCGGGTAAGCAGGCTTGGCCTGGAAAGTCTCAGGGTTTCCCATTAGTCAAGGGTTGACAAGCATAACGTCGCGTTATTAGAGAAAATTGCACAATTCTTTGTGCTGGGTAGGCCAGGAACAAATCGAAATCGAAGATGGTACCGACTGCTGATTGGCTGGAGGTAACTTACAAGCCTGTTTAAGGTCATCAGTTGTATTGTATTAATGGCCTTTTCTTTTCTAGGGGGGTATGAGACGGCATCCTTCTTAGTAGCTGTTTTTTGTTACGTTCCTTGGTGGTTAAGTGTCCGACAACTGCTTAATCACTGGTGCGCTCTCTTTTTGTCGCAGTTTCCGGATTCCCTGTACCTACGATTAACTCTAATCCTCTTGCCTGTTTTTTTCTTAAAGGTGGCGAACCTCCAACTTGGTTTCTTCCACTTTCTTTTGGAATTTCTATTTTCTTTTTTTTCTTTTCCTTTTCTCATCTTTAACTTTCTTCTTGATCATCAGTGTCTTGGGTCTTTGTTCACCATCAATCATTCTTCATATTTCTTGGATTACTTTACTGTTTATTCATCTCTCTTCTACACCTCTGCCCTTGAGCATTACGCTTCCCCTAATCTACGAGAGCGAGTCTTTTTTGCAAGCATAGTAACTTGTGCTTCAATCTTTTACATTTGGTCTACGCCAATATTTTATCGAAGTCAACTGTTGTATCTCGAAAGAGCTGCAGTTGTGCTTGTCGTTTAAGCTTCCTACTTTCTCGATATTCCCTCCTTCACTACACCTGGTCCCCAGACTACGGCTGCATCGACAAGTCACTTCCACCATCTTGCAAGAACCTTGAGTCGAACATCTCGGTCAAAACCCACACCGCACAAAAACGACCCTCACTTTCCACTACACTCTTTCCTGGCGGGTTTTCTTTTTATCCCAATCCCATTACACAAGTCACTATGTCTTTCTTCGAACGATCCTCTTCCATCTTGACCCTTTCTCCCCAGCCCGCGCATCGCGCTTTTACCCGCATGTCTTCTCCCGTCAACGCCTTCAACCGTTTCCAGGCACCGCCGCCTTGGTCTGGCAGCCCTTCTCTCGGTGCGCTGGCCGCCAACCGTAAGCGTTGCCGCGACGATGATGACGAGGGAACTCCTGAGGCCGACCACAACCGGCCTCGTCGCATCGCAATGCCCTCCAAGCGTATTTCCAACATGTCTTCTCAGTCTATGCTGAACCTCCAGGCCAACCAACCCATTGATGAGTTGACTCTCCACCTTGGTATCGGCTGGCGTCGCATGAGCACTGAGGAGGACATCCAAGCTGCTGCGCGCGGGTGGGCGCGCTACATTGAGATGCATTACCCTTTAACCAACGTTATCATTTCTCTTGAGAGCAAGTCTCTCCAGTCTTACCTCATTGAGAGCAATGAAGGGTTCTTCTTGTTCTCTGAAGACCTCCGCCAAGGCCGCCTTGTCTCCCGGACGCGCGAGGGTGTCCTCGCTGCTCTGAAGAGCAGTCCCCCGGTCTTTGACCCCAGCAGCTACGTGATGATGACTTCGAACTCCGCGCGAGTTGAGACCCCCGTACAGCCGAACAGCATGCAAGTTTGCTAAGAAATCGGGAGCGGCTTTTTTTTTCGGTTGACCTTTGGCATGCATTGTTTGGACGATGAAAGCACCGGACAATAGGACGGCGTGGTTTTGTGTTTTACTCATTCTGGCATCTGGCGTTTATGAAATATTTTATCTTTTGGGGCTTTGTTATTATGTTCTCGCTTTGTTCTACTTTTTTGTTTATTATCTTACTATTTCCTTCACTGGGTCAGCGGACTGGCGCCAGGTGTACTGAGATGGATAGTGATGGTAGCTTCCATTAGGGATTTTGTGTTATGGCAGTGATGGTTTCTTGTTCCACTGTTTCTTGTTAGCAGGTGATGGCAGCTTTCAAGCTAGCGGAAGCGTACTTTTGACACTTTGATTTTTTGGTCTTTTTTCTGCTTCTTTGCTCATCGGGATCCGGAACCGCATGTTTTTGAGTATTAGTTTTATTTTTATTTTTTTTATGGCGGAGAATTGCCGATGGGAATTGTACTTGTAGATAGCATAGTTGAAATTGGTTTTATGCTCTATCTTTTATACTTTGTGACGTTGCGTTATGTGTCTTTTCGAACTGGTAGTAGATTATCAGGTCTCCTGTTGACTGCGTCAATCATATCTTTACACAGAATCAATATTTATTTGCCCCTGCTTGGAACAGATTGTGTTCGTGCTCATGGTTGCACATGTAGATGGGGATAGTGGACGGAGGATCCTTGGAAGGCGTACTGTGTGTAAGAGCAGCGATGTCTACATTTGGGAATTTTCTCGAGTTGTAGGCAAGGCTGCGTTAAGTGTTAAATAAGTGAGGGTCATGTAATGTGACTGACTACTGAGTAGTTATGTGCACTAACGGTGCACTTTTCGAGTTATGAAACGTTGGATGGCTACGGGCTGTGTTGAACGGGCAGATATATAGTTGATGGCAAGTTCTAACAGAATACAACGGGGATATTTAATATGTAGATAAATTTTGGTGCAGATTTTGCGGACGGAATGGATGGAGGGAGTTGTTCTATATATGGGGGTTGCTGGAAACAGGAAACGATGGGGGCGAATGAGGAAACAGGAGCGGACAGGAGATGGGCAAATGGGAGAGATTGAGTTGAAGTTAAAGTTGTGATGGCATGGGTGAAGTTGCTGGGTTGGATTGGGCCCGCTGGGTATTTTAGTAAAGATGGAGTATCGGTTTTTGCTTGGGTTGAAAAGTGAGGTATCTTGAGGATCAAGTATAGGGACCCTGCTTTGCTCCATACTAAACAGCAAAGCAATCATAACCCACTTTAGGGTTTCTGTATTATCTCTTAAAACAGGCCATATCTGCGTCACTTTTTCATTCTTTTTCATGTCTGGGTCTCTCTTAAATTACTGGTTTACTCACCGACCCACATGCACTTCGTCATCACCACCTGCTCTGTCGGCTGCCGACAGACTGGTCAGTCATGTCTTGCATCACGCGATGGCATGCATTGGTGCATTTTGGTGCCATGGTTGATTGGTTGATTAGTTAGTGGCAACGGAGTTAGGGTTTGTGTTGTCAAAAGACATGTGACCTGTCTTTGGGGGTTAAAGCTGTTACGGATTTCTAGGGTTAGAATGGGGCAGACAGCCCTATTATTGGATTGTTGGATTATGTGGGGAGAGATTACGGATTATACGGCGGATGATCGTAATATTGAAAGTAGGGCTTCATAGTTTGTAGATTGATGTTTGTGTTGAGATTTCCAAAAAAAAAAGTGACTAGATGAGACGATCTATGTGTCTGAAAACGTGAAGTAACGGGAGCGCTCTGGGAGAAAGGAAGCTATCGAGATCGAAGTGATACGGCAGAGTGAGGAAAGGATCGATGGGCAAACAGATGAAACAGGCGGCTACGCAATATTCTAGCAACTTTGTGTTATGGAGGGTTCACTGAGTAAGAGTAATAAAGTCAAAGTCAAGTGAGTGAGGGTGGTGAAAAGTGATGTTGTCATGTGGGAGGTTGAGACCGTGAGACGGGGGTAGGGGAAGGCAGGTGATGGGTTGTGGATGATGAGTTCCTGCGTCTGTCTGCGGGTCGAAAGATCTATGATGTCATGCTTCAATACCAATCGGTCTTTCCTTTCGGTGCTGTACGGCAAGAGTGCCGCTCCTGAAAAAGGCATTTACAAAAAAAAAGCATACTGATTCGGTAATGACAATCATTAATACTGGTAGCATATTGAATCGGCTTATGTAAGAAAACCATCGGATAGTTCATAGCATTGGGGTTATCCGTGTGGTTTTAGGGTTTATTTGTCTGGAACTGAGGATGCATCAAGATATGATAAGGTTATTGAATTGGAATGACTTGAATAGTCGGGACTGGTCTGGATTGCGGAAGGGAAAGTCACATGGCGGCGATCAAGGTGGTGATGCGTGATTTTGAACCCGAGTCCGTTCGGTGGCGAGGATGATGGATTGATTGTTCGGCGGCTAGAAAGTGGGGTTCATCTTGGTTCAGAGATCTCTTTTGATCATCGAGACACATTGCAAGTTGAATATCGATGGGTTACTGTGATACACTTACAAAGATCTGGGTGAAGTTCAATCCGGATAGTGCCTGAGTGGAATGGGGGAAGGGGAAACACAGACAAGATGGACGGAAACGTCGCAGCGGGCGGCGATCTATCTGTTGGATGGTTTGCATATTTCCTTTTTGGAGGGATTGACTGACCAATCAATGAACCAATCAGGTTATGAGGACCCTGGGCGGTGATGGTGAGGTTGATTGTGGATAGAGGGGAATATATGCCTTGCGGGTGGGTTGAGGGAGCTTAGTGAAAAGAGACAGGGTAGGTGTGAGAGGATGTAGAGTATAGTGATGGCGACATTCTGGTGTTTGAGAAAGAGGAGATTCGCAGGTTTGATAGGTACACAGGTAAATCCACGGATGCATATTAACATTCCTAGCAGTATTCTTTCAGTATTATTTATACTGCATGCAACAATGATAGAGGCTTTTTGTCCGATGGGTATCCGGATTCAGTCTTGGAATTTATCTTTATTTGACATGTCGTTCCGTAGTTCGTCATGGCCGGCATCTGAAGGTGAAGCTGACGATGTTCCCTTTGCGTTTTTCATCTGCACGGATTTTTCTGGATATGGATAAACCCTGTTTAGTATATAGTCCTGGAATTCTATATGTGAGGTTTCAGTCGATGGCGAATAATGGAAACGGTGATATTTTCATGAAAGATTTTTTTCTTCTCTCGAGATGAGACAATGGCTGGGGAGGATGATGGTGGTAATGGTGGGTTTTGGGTATTGGGTGCCCTCTTTGTATATCTGATAATTGGTAAATGTTTTCAGCGGCCACTGAGATAAAAGAGAGAGAGAGAGAGGCACTCACGAGATATAATTTATAAGCATCTGGCTCTTGTGAAGCTGACCAAGAGGCAGCCTTTTATCCTCAGTGCCCATTTTCTAATCTTTTGTTTTGTTTGTTTTGTTTCTTTGTCTGGACTTTTGTTCCTGAGTGTTGTTTCTATTTACATCTTCCATCTTGGATCTGTGTGGCTTACCCATCTACTTTATCCATTGGGCCAATAAACCTTTCCTGTACCCGGCCGTCCTGTGTATCGCGTTATTCCAAGCCAGACGAGAACGGCGGGTGTCCAATGTTCATGTTCAACAACGAGAACTCGATACTTGAAACCAGCAGTGACCTTTACGTTGACCTTATGGACACACCATCGTGATCATTTACACTGCTTTTTTTTCTCTATACAGAGTTATATGTCTTGATATCCTGTCGATTTTTCATTTTTTGTATATCTTGTCACTGAACAGAGTCGTCATACATTGTTGATTGTGTTATTTGATTATAGAATCTTGACACATCTCTGCCAAAAATATCGAAGTCATCCGCCATCACCAACTGACTTCACACCAAGTCCCACGGTGTCCTCAACAAACGTCCCGGGACCTCATCCTATCTCCCATCCTACCCACGCGCTCCGCGCCGCTCGCTCACTTGCTCGTCCTAAATTAAGATCCGACACCATTAAAAAGAAGACCACAAGTACCTACATAGTCACTTTTGCACCTTCAACTTTCAGGAAAACGACGACGGACATTTCATTGTCTTTTTGTGTCTTTTAAATTTTTTTTTTTACTTTTGCTTTGTTCGTTCAGGTGCCTGCCTGTGCGACCATTGAGTGGACTCGTCAATTTGGGTAGTTGCACTTTTTTAATTTCTACGGAACTTGGTGATTTTTGACTTCGTGTCTCAAGTTCGTTATAATATTTGACCTCGGAGGGATTGAGAGGCACATTTACGACATCAAAATCATCCAAGAACTGTTATCCTTGCCTCTCAACGATTCTGCCACTTCTGCATACGACAAATACTCCCTGAAAAAGTATCTCTATTGTTTATTTGCAGTCACTAGCAACCCACCAATCACCATTACCTCTCAGCGCCTCTCACTCACGCATCTCGTTTCATCCCACCAAACCTCTCTTTCTCTATGCAAAATCAATTCCAATCCCGCTTTTCCAGCAAACATCATAGAGCAACAAATCCTCCCTGCCATCAACACCCACACCAACTGCTACATAATCTTCCATCTCCTTCCTCCTCTTCCTCATCCCACTCCCACCCCCAAATGACCTCCATGCCCCCCTCCATGGCCATCCGCTCCGACCTCGGGATCCCCCCGTCCGCCTCCCGGACACCCTCCGTGGTTTCCCGCCCTCTACACCACCGGAGCAAACGGGGTAACCGATCAACCGTATCCTCCGCCAACTACGTCCCACAAAATGAATTTCCCATCTTTGAAAATTCGGGAGATGTCGAAATCATCATCACTGTCGGCAAAACGGGCTACCACACTAGGAGATATCTCCTGCACAAGCACACACTAAGTTGCTGCTCAGGCTTCTTCGAGGTCAGCCTCAGTCCCGAATGGGACCGCTACGGCGCCGGACGGATCGCTGCCCCGGCGAACGCTACCTCCAGCGGCCTCGGAACAGGAACACCTCCCAGCTCTGAAAGCGGCAGCCCCCATCGTTATGTCATCAAACGTTGGCGTTACGAGTTGGAGCCATCTGCCAGTGATACTGACATCCCCATGCTCGTCCAGCGGGATAGCGCAGTGTCCCCGTCGTCCATCTTTGGACCGAACCCGCCATCGTCTTCGATATATCAAGGGCGACCGGCACCGGCGTCGGGCGGTGGAGTTGGATCGTTCTATGGGGCTATTAGCGCAGCGCAGTCGACGGCAAATTTTTGGAGGGGAGTCACCGGGGGGTTGGAGTCTAGACAATCGTTGGCAGAGAAGCTGAGTGACCGGGATGAAGATCTGCTGAGAGACTATGATAACATGTTTCGGATCTTTTATAATTACCCGCCAGTTATCGACGGGGTGTCGATTGCGGATGCGTATGTGCAGTGCAAGTCGCTATTGGTGTTGGCGGATCAATATGATGCATTGGACGTGGTGGGGCCGCGAGTGGACCATCATCTGCTACAATTTCAGTGGCGGTTGTGGAAGCAAATTGCCAAGTACCCCATCAGTTATCTGCGCCTCGGCCTCATGGCGCGGTCAAAGGTCATCTTTCAAGAAGCCCTCATCCATGTCGTCGGTCAATGGCCAAACGGCGAGCGGAATCTGCGACAGTCATTGCCGGCGCATGTCATGGAGATCATTGAGGACAAGGTGGCCGATCTGGAGGAGAAGGTGGCAAGGGTGGAAAGCCAGTTGTTTAGAATCACGACATATGGGCGGGACGGGCATATGGTTACCCCGCAAAGCTCTCTTTTGGATTGGCTGGCGGTGTCGTTTTTCAGACAGTGGCTGGTCACTGAGACCACCGCTGCACAGGCTGCCGCAGACCCGAGACGGTCAAAAGGGGCCATTGTGGCCAAGACACCGGTGGTGTCTCCGTTACAGTATACGGGTAAAGTGTATAGAACGATTGGCAGCTCGTCGCCAAACACCTACCTGGGCCATGATGAGTGCAAGAGGTTCCTCAAGTTGATGCCTGAACTGTATTCGAGGAATAATCTCAAGAGGCTTGAGAGGAGTCTGGATGAGTTGAAGGGGGTGGCGAGGGAGTTGGTGAGGCCGTTGATGGGATCCGAATTAGAGTTGGAGGGGGTGGCAGGTGCCGGGGGGCACGGGCATGGGGAGGGGAAGGGAGTGGGGGAGATTCGGTATTTGACGTGTACGACGGTGGGAGATCGGGATATTCCGTGGCCGGTGGAATCGTGACTATCTTTTGTTGTTTTTTTGGGGCTTGTTAATTGGAATTAAGATGAGAATGGGGATGGGGAGTTGGTTTGCTTTTATGATATCACATGGTTTTGTTATGGATTTGGGAGCTTGGAGTTTGGGATTGGGGGTTTTCTTGAGATTGATTAAAGGAGTTGGTGAATAATAGTGAAAATAATGAAGTTATGTACTTAATGACAAAATTCTTCTCTACTTTTTGTGAATTATTTTTCGGAAAAACATGCAGAAGTGACAATGATCCAGTGAGATTATCGTTATGCCAAATGTAGAAAGTGGGGCCTGCACTCAATTCAGTCTAATCCGGTTATCGTCAAGGATCAAATTGGACTCGACATCAACAACAAATAAACCTCCACCTTTACTAAATAATTGCCTGATACATACAGTCCCTTTTGGCCTTTTATGCCTAGATAAAACACCATCATACTAGATAGCATCAGAATCAGCATCTTCAATCAATAAATCCTCACCATCACCAACTTCACACCCATAACGCCATGAAAGTCAAGATCATCAAATGGGAATCCGTCGCCACTTGGCGCTGGGACTTGCCCGAGGACGACGTGTGCGGTATCTGTCAAGTGCAGTTTGATGGCACGTGTCCTAGTTGCAATTTTCCCGGCGATGAGTGTCAAATTTGTAAGCTACCTCTCATTCTGGAAGCTCACCCGCCCTCTCTAACTTGATTATAGCCTCTGGGAAATGCGCCCATAACTTTCACACAGTAAGTTGAGATGCAAAAACATGCAGGTAGACAAGATCAAGAAACTAAAAAATGATAGCATTGCATCATGGAGTGGATGAAGCAAGGTGCTGCCAAGGGACAATGTCCCATGTGTCGTCAGAGTATGTCCCTCTTCCACTATCCTCCTCTCCCCGCTCCGTACACCCACTGACAACACCACAGAATTCGTCACAACCCGCGGTCCCGTCGTCGACACGGAGCCCATCGAAGAAACCCAACAAAGAGAATATTAGGAAGCCCTTCTCGCCCTTGCCCGCAACCCGTGACCCAGGCACTCCTCGTCCGGATGGCTTCTGTAACCCAGAACCATTATTTATTTCCTTTTGATGATTGATGTTTAGTAATTATGATACCATATTTTTTCGATTCCCACCCTTTTTAGACTCCTGTTGTCTGGCTTTTGTCCTCAGCTTTTTGTGATGTCTTCACCGGTAATGACATTGATACAGTGCGTCTGTGTAATACACACCTCGCACGGTGCTTAATTGATTTTGAACGCGACGCGCCGGCTAGGGTGGCGGCGTTCTCAAAGCTATAGACTTAACATAGTTTGTGAAACCATTGACAATAATATATCGTCACAACTTTGTCCCAGACAACGATTCCTGTGCTGTCAATCAAGTTCTGCTATTTTGTCTTTGCCCTTCCTGTACAATCAGTATATCAAAGACATTGTTCCTCTTTGCGACTGTCACAGACCGCTATTTCTATCTGCTGCTGATAAAACTTACACAAATCGCCACAATGTTGTCGAAGCGGAAGCGGTCGGTGGACGAGCCGGGAAACCTCTTCCAGCCAATGCATGCAAACATTACCACATCTTTCGCCCCCATCAGCCGCACTCTAAAGCGCGTCCGGAACTCCCGGCCCTCCGACGATCAGATCCACCGTAAGTTTCCATGGCCTTTATATTTTCTTAGTATGTCAGACTAACAGACAACCACAGAACATACTCTCGACCTACTATACCAAGGGCAGAAAGCCCCCCATGACTCCTCGATACAAGCACCGCAACCCCACCACCAGGACTCCCAGCAAGCACCCAGAGATCAACAAAAGTCCCTGCATACCTTCTGGACACTCCCCAATCCTTCAAAGGCCACCACTATTGGCCCCGCCCCCGACATCCCCCTCGCCCAAATCATCCCCTGCACCGACTGCGGTGTCCCCATCTCCCCCGAACTTGACCCCCACGGATATCCCCTCCTCGACATCCCCATGGACATCGACATGGATGGTCACAGCAACGGTAACGGCTATGGCGACGGGAGGATTGAGCGGGGTGGCAAGTGTACGGAGTGTGCGAAGACGGTGTGTGAGCATTGCTCGGTGACGATGGTGGGGGAGGAGCGGAGGTGTTTGAAGTGTGTGGGGAGGAAGAGGTGGGTGGGGGGTTTCGGGTGGGTGGATGTGGGGGAGCAGGGGTTTCCGGCGGGGGTTTCGAAAGTCGGGAGGCCGAGAGGGTTGGATACGTTTTTTGGGATTGGTAAGAGGTGATTGTGGGTTATGGGGACACGGTGTGGTATTTATTTGGCGTTTTCTTGATTGCGGAGTTTTAGATTGGGTTAAAGAGCATAGAATTTTTTTGTTATACAGGTGTCGATTTGTGGTTTGTAGCTGGTGTGCCGAATTAATAAATTAACCCTAGATAACCCTAATACAAGCTATAAGTGCGGGCGAAGGATGAGGGGAACTTGCCGTGTTGGTCAGCACCACCTCATCGCCACAATCTAACGCCATTCAAACGCATGCTCATCTAAATCAAGTGACATACCACCATCACCACGTTGTGTTTTGCTTCTTTTCTGTCCTTTGATTTGACTCTATCTCATAGTAAAACTAGCAGCCATTCAGTATGCTCTTTCCCAACGGTATCCGCCCTGCCAGCCATGCCGGCTCTTGGTATGACGATGACCCCGCCGACCTTTACGCCGAACTCGACGGCTACCTCGCCAAAGTCCCCTCGCAAATCGACGGCAAGCCCCGTCCCATTCCTTCTGCCCGCGCCGTCATCGCCCCGTAAGTATCCACCATCCATCGCATCACATCCTATATCATCTCCATCGCATTCCTCTTGGAGATCCTTTCATTCCCAACTATGGCTCCGAGGAAACCCGCTAACTGTGACTTTTAGACATGCCGGGTATACATACTCTGGACCTTGCGCTGCCTGGTCGTATGCTGCGTTGGATTTAAGTGGGGTTACGAGGGTTTTCGTGCTGGGTCCGTCGCATACGTACTATTTCGAGGGTATCGCGTTGTCAATAGCCAAGGAATATGCGACGCCGTTTGGCAATATGACTGTAGATACAACATCACTGTCCAATTTTGGAACGTCAGTCAAGAACACGGGTGTCGCCGTCGCCAAGATGCCGAGGCGCAACGAAGTCAGCGAGCATTCACTCGAGATGCACATGCCATATCTGTACAAGATGTGTCAGGCCACCTTTGCAGATGACTCGGCCTTTCCGCAAATCATCCCAATACTGGTCGGCGATCTGTCAACCGAGGAGGAACGGTCCGTCGGCGGCGTCCTCGCCGAGCAACTGTGCGATCCCCACACGGCGCTAATCGTCAGTTCCGACTTTTGCCACTGGGGCTCCCATTTCCACTACCGCGTCTACGCCCCCGATGGCTCGCTGGGATCCCTTATGGAAATTGACTCGACCTTTAAAAGCGAAGAGGGCAAACCGGAGATCCACGAGACAATTGAGATTATTGACCGGGCGGCGATGGAAGCGGCGGAGAAGGGGTTGGAGGGGTTTAAGGAGGTGTTGGAGGAGACAGAGAATACGGTGTGTGGGCGGCATCCGATTGCGGTGGCGGTGGCGGCGGGGGAGGTGTTGGGGAAGAGGTTTAAGTTTATGAGGTATGAGAGGAGTGCGTTGGTGAAAGTGGTGGCGGAGTCGAGTGTTAGTTATGCGGCGGCTTATGCCGAGTTGTGAAGGAGGGTTGGGGGCGGTAATGGTGAGGAATCGGACTTGGGGCCGGCTGAGGATTGCCACCGGTGATTATGTAAGACAGTCAATATCAACAGCAGTACAGTGTTTTGAATACATTTAGTCATGATTTGAATTCGATATATCGATGAGGGACAGCCCAATGATATCCCCAGCGTGTTCTAGACTTCTACGGCGAACGGAACGGCATCTCCACCTGGTCCTCTGATGTCAAGACAGCCAATATTTAGCCTCTATCACATGTTTGTATTGATATAGCGCTATTGCTTTGCAAGTGAGTGTCTCATGACTTCCGTTGCTCATATTTTTTTCTCTTGTCTGTAACTATTTAGTCTGGCGTTTTGAGGGACCGTGGGTGGCGATCTGGCAGTAATGTTTGGGAGATGTATGGGAATTGTGGGGCTGGATAAGCCACTTGACGAGTGTGTTTGGGGATGTTATGGAGTGGATGTGGTGTGGTTTTCAGATGTTTGGAAGTGTTTTAAGTGGTTTTTGTTTGTGAGTTGGAGATCCCTGGGACACGGATGGTCCAGATGATCCAAGACGGTCGTCCATGAAGCCAGAAGCCAATATTAGAATAACCCTATATGACATATCAACCCTAACATATACTTACCGTGTGCTGTAATCCCCACTTACCTCATATATATCAACAATCCAATTATCGTATACCGAATATAAGATCTTGCATCTGTAAATTCCCCGCCTCTAATCTTAAAGTAAAGTTGACTACCCACTTACTGACGAAATGGTGCAACTGAGCTCCTGCATAAGTGGACGACGGATGGAGGGGATATAGAGGAGGCTATGCATGTGGGACATCTGGTAGATAGACTGTATAGTAACAACAGACATATTGATGATATTTGATTATGTTGGAGGAGTGAGATGGAGTGATGATAATGAGGTTGAGGTGATAATGCTTATAGAGAAGGAAATGGCACTGTATAGTTGAATAGCAGATATCAATTCTGTTATGATGCGGCAGATAGCGGTATTGAGACCACGGTCTCAAATTGCATGTATAAATTCGTGTAATCTTCATGCACAGAGATTGAAAAAAGACCAGTAAATCAAAGTTACCTTTGCGATCTGATCACTCAGAGCCGCAATTGACTAATATTCACGTGGTTCGCCTGTATATTACTGTAAAGTAGTTCCCCTCCAGTCCAGGGTTCACAATATTAAAAGTTAAAGTAAGATAATCAATCTTTTTTTTTGTGAAGTGTTAGACAATGTTGTGTGTTGATGTTGAGATTAAATAGTCAGTTACTCTGAAGTACTGCCAGTAGATTTTCGATTTCCGCTTGATTTTTGGTCATAACATTCTAACAGCAAGTTCTTGACCACTCTGAACCGCCGTTATTTTTCGGCCGGGATCCACTTCTCCGGAGTTTGGTTCATCCTGCACGAAGCACAAAGTATCTTGTTTCTTTCAGCTAAAGTAAGAGCTAAAGTAAGTGCCTGTTCTCCCAAAGGAACAGGGGCTGAACAGCACAATACAAAGAAAGTGGGTGATGGGTAATAGGAAGTGATAATGGGCCGAGAATGAGCTAAGAATAAGGTCTTGTTCCTTTCTGGTGGCAAATGTGCTGTGGAAAAGGATGCAGGCCAATCAGAGTGAGCCTGGTGAGATTTCTAGCGTGAAAGGAATGGTTCAATGAACGACGTCTGCTGAGTTGGTGATGGTGATGATATTTACAGAAAAGACTCTGGGCATCAACGTCGAGGTGGGCGAGCATATTTTTCTTGGGGCCCTGAGGGGGAGAAGCGAGGGGTTAGGGTGGATATCCTCGTTGCTGACGATGTGTTGGCAGTGCAGATTGATTATGATTTCCTGGATATTGACATCGCGATCGTCTATCGAGAAATCATGGCTGGCCCACAGGGTTTCCCGGCGACTTGTTGACAAGAATTATCCGTCCGCCAGTTGTCGACTTCAAGCATGTCTCTTTTTGCGTAGAGATTTCATTATACACAACGTAAAGGTTTCAAAGAAGCTTGATGCCATAATTCCCCTCAGACAACTGTTGCTGCTCATGAAACACCTCGTGAAGCAACCGCCTCTGCCCGTTCGATGATTACCGAACAATCAATCCACTTCACCGTTATGCCCAAAGTCTTAGTCGAAAGAAGACAGGACGCAAGGGCTGAGCTCCCCCTCCTTGACATCGGCCATGTACCGACTCTAGACTCTCGACCGCTAGATTACACTTCAGTGGCTGCTGGACAAATCCCCAGAAATGGCCCTTTGATAGCCCCTAGACTCCCTGGCAGGGACTAGTAGAGAATGGTTATTTCTGTATATATGAGGGAACATGGATCTCCTTTTACTGGATTTGACAATCGTATTGATGGGCAAAAGGCCGTTGACATGTACGTGCGCGGCAAAGAACAATGGTGTGTCTGTATATCCAAATATTATCTATTAAGGGAACTCGAAGGTGGTGAGAGGAGCGGCGGATTATTCGGGAGGGCAGCGGCAGTGCCAGGCTGCTGGACGGGCAGAGGAGTGTCTGGTGATGATATAGAACCCACTTATACCACGGCGGATTGTAAAAGGCAACCATATACCGACATGGCTGTGTACATGATGATGTCGTGATGTGGGGGACCCACTCATCACTAAAAGACAGAAGGCCATGTCTCCCTTTCTGTAATCACAAAACAACGAAAAGATACAGCAACTGCCAAAATCGTAAACCAGCATCGTCTGATACTTCCCTTTTGCAGCTATAGCGCTTTGGGTTTTGGGTACAAGTCAACTGTTGCAGCTTCTAATCCTGGAAAAAGTCTCCAGGTTCCAAAGGCTTGTACCTGCGGCCCCTGTTGCAGAAGTTGCATGCTGTAGCATCGCGAGTCTAAATAGAAGGTGCAGTGGCCCAGACGTAGGAAGGGCTCGTTCCCTCTTCCCCCCCTATCTCGCTTCTATTAATCATTTCCCTCGCTGCCAAACTTTCCTTCTTTCGTCAAATCCCTTCCTGCTATTTCTTTTTCCCATTTTCATCCTTTTTGGCAGCAGCAAGAACCCTCCCTCCCCCCAAAATTAGAGCGTTGTTGTGTACGAAACAGTCGCGCCTACAAGCCACGGATCGCCACACACGAAAGAAAAAAAAGCGACGCTATAAATACATCCTTTCTTGGTATCTGATTTTCTCTATCACTGGTTGAAGAGAAAAAGACAGGCCATTTCTTCTCTATATTCCTTCGAAAAAACTACTTCTCTAAATCTACTATTATCGACCCCATCGACTTGTTTTCTTTTGCTGCATTTTCTTCGACCTCCAACACGTGCTTACTCATGATATTGACTTGGAGGGAAAATACCGAATAAACGACACAGACATACAAAGAAAAGTACAGCAGAATTAATATCGACCTACCTCCTTTAATTTTCCTTTTAATTCAATCTTTACCAACTACACGACAGCGACACGACCATTTTACTATATTGCGCTCTTTTTAATTTTGCATCACATCAATTGAGGGCTTCCAGGACATTTCTAAAATTCATTTGATACTCTCTGTATATACGAGACACCAGCTGAATTTATAGCGATTCATCATCCCCATCTATCCGACATCATGAGTGTAAGTTTCTCTTATGCCTGTTTAGAGGCTTCGCGCCCGCTTTTGCTTGGGAGGCAAAAACGCCCAGTGTGTGAGGCTTTGCTTCAAAGGCAAACAAGGTATCTCCGTAATGTGAATGCTAACTTTATTCCTCAAATAGTACGGGTTAGTACTTTTCCCTTTACATTATCATCTTCCTGTGGGAATTGTCCGGCGACTTTCGAATTCCATATCAGACGCTTGCTCGTTTTTAAACCAAAGTTTGCCTTGAATTACTGGCGCCGTTGCAACACCATTCACAAACTTGACGATCACGACAAAACCACGACCAGCAAACTAACCATGAACAGATACAACAACCAGCAAAACCCCTTC